>JAAWXA010000029.1:156-14454 GCA_038090715.1 Florisuga fusca | reverse complement strand
GGGTGTCGCTCGGCCTGACTGGATGGCCGCCTCCGCCTCGCCGCCCGCCCGGCAGCCGGGACCAGGCGTGCGTTGGGATTGGCCAGGCGCGCCGCTGTGCATTGTGGGGATTGTAGTCCTCTGCCGACTGCGGGAGGCGCTGCCCCGCTGCCAGAGGCGCCCAAACCCTGGGAGGCCATTTTCAGGAGTGTGTAGTGGGCGCCCTATTCAATTCAAACGAATTGAAACTTCCGTCGGCAACTCGGCGCCCTTCTCGGCCCCAGCGTGGCCCCGAGAGCAACGCAAAGCAAACTGTGGGTTGTGGTCAGTTACCTCTGCAAGGATGCTGCCTCCTTTCCTGATCACGTACAAGAGGCAGTTGGGTGTGCCAGCAGCAGGATGACCCTCTATCTGATCAAAGGCTGGCTTGCTAAGAGCAGTGCCCACAATGCTAAATTAAGTTTTGAATCATAGAATCAATTCCAGAACAGTTTGGAGTTGAAAGAGACCTTAAATATCATCTATTTCCAACCCCCTTGCATTGGCAGGGACATCTTCTGCTACACCAGGTTGCTACAAGGACAATCCAGTCCAAGCCAGTACCAACCAGGCTGTGCTCAGTCACCCCCTTCCCCTCTGTGGGACAGGGAGGAAAAAAACAACCCAAAGGCTCTTTCATTGAGACAAAGATAGGGAGGATATAGTAACAGGCAAAAACCAGAAAGGTTCAACTTGCAAGAAAAGAAAAAACTAAATCTACAAGAAGAAAGATAAAACATGGACAGATCTTAATGCCTTCCCCTCCCTCTGCCTCCTTCGTGGGCCTGAATTACTTCACTCCTCCCTCCCCCTCAGCCTGGGGGGCTTTAGGCTCAGTTCCCCACACGGTGTTTCTGCTGCTCTTTCCTCAGGGGGAGGACTTCTCACCTTCATTCCCTGCTCCAACACAGGTTCCCTCTCATGGGAGAGAGTCCCTCATGAACCCCTCTGACATGAGTCCCTCTCATCAGGTGCAGTCCCTCAGGCACAGACTGCTCCAGCCTGGGCTGCCCACAGAGTCACAGCTGCTTCAGGAACAGTCACCTCCTCTGGCACAGGGTCCTCCATGGATGCGGATCCACATCTGCCCCACGTCTGCCCACCTGTACTCTTTAAGGGCCACAAATCCACATTTACCCCACCATGGTCCTTCAGGGACTGCTCCACTGTGCTCCTTCACAGGCTGCAGGGGCACAGCTGCCATCTCACCACGGGCTGCAGTGCAGGGAAACCTCCCCTAGGGCATCTTTCCCTTTCCTCTTCACTGGCTTTGTTGTCTTTTCTCTGCCATTGCTTTCTCACCTCCTCTCACCTCCTCTGTAGGTCTCTTTGTACAATTTTTTTTCGCAGTTTCATTTTGTCTTTCTTGAATATGTCACTCACAGAGGCGCATCGATCTTCCTCGATCTGCTCAGCCTTGGGCAGAGGCAGGGCAGGCATTGGAACCCAGGGAGCTTCCAGCAGCTTCTCACAGGAGCCACCCCTGTGGCCTTACTACTTCCAAAACACCACTGCAGTAACCAAAGACACCCACAGCTTGTGAGCTCCTGTGCAGCAGTTTGGAGCAGCCATCATGCTCTAAAGAATTAGCATGCCTGTGGACTTTTCCATGTCAAGTGGCCTTTGTGCCAATTAAATTATAGGAAAATTTAATTCTAGGAAAATTTAGGGTACAAGTGGAGTTCACATACTAATAATGTGGGTACTTTGAATAAATGGTTTGTCCAGTAGCTTACACCCAGACTGGACCTCTTTGCTTGTTGGCAGGGAGACCCTTGGGCTCCTCAGACCTGAAGACTTAGCTTGGAATCCTTAACCCAAATCCTGTTTTCAGCCATCATTTTCATGTCATGTCTCTCGATCCCACAATGGTTAATCCCAGGACTTCACAAGCCCACCGAATGGAACATGAACCTACCCAGGGAGTCCGGAGTGGCCACCGAGTTTCCATCACTCAAAATCCCTTTCATCTTAGCCCTGGAAGAGCTGCTAGTAAAAACTGCTAGTAGAAATGTACAGAGAAACAATTAAAAGGTAGCTTACTTTTGATCAAGAGTAATGTAAATTGACAAAAAGTGTTTCACAAAAAAGAAAAAAAAAAAAGCATTAATAGGGTTTGGTGCAGATTTAGGAATAAGATAGTGACAATGAGGACAGAAAACACAGATTAAGAGGAGTTCCAGATCAGGACAAGAGGCTAGCATTCAGTTAAGTAGAGTCCACGGAGTCAAGAGCCTGTCAGGCAGACCAGAAACAATCTTGACCAATAATGAGCATGTCTGAGTTAAGACCTGACCCATTTGGGGAAATGGGTAAGAAAACCAAGAGGAAGCCTATGAATCTTTCATCAGGTTTCTTGTGCCTGGTCTGTATGTGCTGATTTTTTGCTATAGTAACCTCCCCTTAACTGTCACATGTTGATTCTTCTCACAGTCTGTTCCCATTCCTCCAGTTTGTTCTGAGGCTGACTTCAGTTCATATTGTAGCTGAAGAACCATATCAAATTTTTCTGGAAGTATCCATAGCATCTCTCCTCTGACTGTCAAACTTCTCAGACATGTTAAGGGCTGTATAATGACCACAACTAAACACATTGGATTCACGGAGAGATCTTTTCTGTCTTTGTCTTCACTGCTGAAAAGTTTCTCATTCTTGGCTCTTTGCTCCATTGTGAGATGCATGGCTATGCCAAAAAGTATTTTAACCAGGCCACACCAATGCATCTGCTTGTGACAGAAATGGCTTTTGGCATCCTTAACTTCATGTAAATGCAATAACCAGTTTGAGATGTTCTTTGATACACTCTGCTCACAGTAAATCATGTCTTTGGGAGGTATTGGAGCCATGCCCATCTCTGCTGCCTAATGACTTTGCAGATAAGGATCATGAGAAAGGGACAATGGTTGCAAGCAAGATACCAAAATAAAAGAACCAGGAAATGCCCTGTTAAGAGTGTGTTGGGTTTGTGTGGCTGCTTTGGTAGTGAGTGAGGGGCCCCAGTGGTGGCTTCTGTCAGAAGCTTCTGAAAGCTCCCCTGTCTCCAAAATCCAGTTCCAAAATATGTGGAACTGCAGTCTGTGAAGGACCATGGTGGAGCTGATGTGGACCTGCAGCCATAGAGGACCCCGCTCCAGGAGAGGGAGAGGTGACTGTTGCCAAAGCAGTCCGTGGCTCTGTGGGCAGCCCAGGCTGGAGCAGTCTGTGCCTGAGGGACTGCACCTTGTGGGAGGAACTCATGTTGGCAGGGTTCATGAAGTACCCTCTCCAATGGGAGGAACCCTGATTTGTAGTAAGGACAGATTGTGAAGAATCTTTCTGCCTGAGGAGGAAGGAGCAGCAGAAAACCACTTGTGATGAACAGACTGTAAACCCCCCTCCCTATCCCCCTGTGCTGCTGGGGAGGAGGAGGTAAAGATATCGTGAACAAAGTTATTTGAGCCCAGAAAGAAGGGAGGAGTGGGGTGAAATATTTAAGCTCTGGGTTTTGTTTTTCTCACTGCCCGGTTTTGGTTTTGGTTTTATTACAGATAAATTGATTTTTTCCTCCAAGTTAAGTCTGTTTTGCCTGTGACGATAATTGATGAGTGAAACCCTCCTAGTCCTTCTCTTGACCCACAAGGTTTTAGTTGGATTTTCTCCTCACTATCCCCCAGCGTGGGGAGGGAGGAGTGAACGGCCCTGTGGTTGTTACTGGCTGGGCCTAAACCAAGACATAGAGGAAAATACTCATCATACAAGAAATCCTTGTGGTGGGAGGTAAAGAATCTGCTATTCAAAACCTGGCAATGGGAACACTGACAGTCATGTCTGATACACCTACTACTTCAAAGGACTGTGAATGTGTTGGAGAGGGCACTGACTCAAGGATCCTGCCTGGGTTCATAGGTGGTCAATCCATCCTTCAATGCAACCAGCTTTGGGCACAAGAGCTCAAGTGATGGTGATCAGAAGCTGCTCATCTAGTCAGGGATGACATGCATTCAGACATTGTCCATCCCAGATACTACTGAGCAGGGTAACTGGTGTTCATGTTCTTCCTAAGACACTGACCTGCTTCACTGCTTTCTGTACTCAACCATTGCACAAGGAGATGGGTGTGCTCTGTATAGCATTACTGCATGCCAGTGCAGGTTATGAGATCTGGCAGAGGAGTTCAAGGAATCTTACCTGAGGATCCTCCTCAGGATATAGGAGCCCTCTGATTCTCAAGTTCTGAGGTCACAGCCCAGGAACACAGGAAAACACATTAGAACTCATGCAATGGTGAGCATCTCCAAATCTTCAACTGAACTGTTTTGTGTCCTCCAGATGGTTGTTTCACTGTGCATGACTTTCTAACCTGGAAACAGAAGTCTTGGACTTCTGAAGGAACTGAGAAACATGGTTTATCATGTCTTGGTAGCTGGTGAGAGGCATCTGGCACACTCTGGGAATATGTTCCGGGGAAAAAAAAAAAAAAAAATTGTTAGGTCACCTTCAGGCTTTTTTTCCAGTATTTTTGCACTTGGGGATTGGTAGCAGTAGGAGACATTCCTGTTTGTATTACCTGGACTCTTTCCTGTGATGTGGTGCATGAACCTGGAAGCTAAGGGCACAAGTTGACTTTTTCTGACAAGTCTCCAGTTTAGCACAGAATCAGGTCTGTGTTATCATTAATCCTCTTCTGGGTTTTGGGTAGGATGACATTTTTTCATGAGTCTGTCTTCCAGTGCTATGAACAGTTTGTCAGACAGAATAGTTCAGAACTGTAGGACTCTTCTCTATTTGCCCTGTTGAAAAATGTTATCTGTTGTTATAACTGTGACTGGCTTAGAGTTATGAGGTGCAAGGGCATAAATTCACTGTATCCTCATGAGCATGAGAAGCAAGGAGCACTGTTTGTTTTTTCATTTGTTTGTTTTCTTTAGTGGAATGGAATGCTATTAAGAGAGAATTCTGGTTTATGTCTACACAAACAGAAAACCCTTTCCCTCAGCTCCCATCCCTTTTCAGATAATTTTCTTCAAAATTATTACTTTGGTCTGCCAGCCAATCTGTGCCTTGGAGCATAAAACAGTGATTATAATGTGCAGAGACCAGTTGGCAAGCCCTAGCCTCCCCAAACATCCAGGTAAGTCTGGAAAGGCACTTGCATGAATGAATGAGATTCCATTCAACCAACATGCTGCCAGATGGATATACAAAGAAGCAGCCATCAAACCTGGGACAGTTGCCTCACAGTTAGGAGGCAGTGAGTAATCTGAATAAACATCTACGGGCCTTTTGCTTAGCTGACTTAGGGGAAGTTATTCTGGCCCTTAATATCATTTTCTGGGCTTCAATGTAAAATTGAATTCTATGACCAAGAAAAATACTATGTAAATTTGTGAACTCTATTTCTCTTCACATATGCCTCAGTGCTTCTGTCAAGAATGACATTGCAAGAGGTAGTCCTTCTGTAACTGTGTACAGACCAAAAATGTGTAAGAACTAGAAACTCCTGATGATATCTTTGCCAGTATGTTTCATTTTTACTGTAAGTGAATGGTTGATTGGAAATAAACATAATAGAATAGAGGGTTCTGTTTCAAATTTATTCACTGATATGCTTACCTTTCAGGTATGAAACTGAGTCTTAAAAGGATCAAGGTTCCCATTAGCACTTTTCACTATCAAGCCTGAATTGCTAAGTTCACTGAGAGTCAAATGCCAGCAATCTTTGCACAGCATGTAACCCGTATGTTTTTCTCCACCCAACAGCTATGGCTCTAACATCACATGGATGAAAAATGGCTGGCCCATGCTCTGCTTTAACAAAGCAGGGACAGTGTTCCTGAAATTTGCAGCCCTGCTTTTGTGGTGAAGGTACACATGCAATTTATATTCTAGAGCTAAGGAATATTTTTTGATTCCTTGCCGATTCTGAGCTTTCACATAAAAACATCTGCTAATAACATTTTTTATAATCTCCATTTGGTGAGGTAACTCTATCCCATCCTGGCAGACAATGACCAGGCCTCAGTTATTCATGTCTTCCTCACCTCCTGGCTGGGCTGGGAAATGTGATACGCTTTGGGCACAAAGCCTTTAGCACTTACGAAACCAGTACACCAGAACTCTGCAGTGCATCCTATCAACAACACATGCTGGTGTGAACATGTAAAAATCTTTCTAATGATGTCTATTCAAGTTTCATGCAGGATAGAAGCTTTTGCCTTTGTTTTCAAAGAATTTTGTGGTTTAGACACAGAACATTTAGAAGATTGGCTATGTTTCTGGGAGGGAAACCACAATTAATACAATGAAGCCTTCCCCAGGAACAGGACAGTTCATCCGGAGAGAAGACACCACACTTTCTCAGAGGCTGTGAGATTCTGGAGTGAATCCCTACAGGAACCACAGATCATGACAAGCCTTCTCCAACTTCTCCTCCCGCTGCAAAGAACATTCTTTTTGGTTTTGTATCTTCTGGTATAAATACACAGCAACAATAAAAATAAAACAGGACACTTGTTCCACTAAGGACAGAAAGAGAACAACCACCATGTGACAGATGTTGTGTCATCTGGAAGGCATTCTGATACATGGATGACACAGGGATAGAAACTTAGTATAAAAGAGGCAGGATAGACTTATGGTGTAAACTCACATGAATCCATGTTGCAACTGGCACCTGTCCCCTGGAAACTCCTGTGAGGTTTCCAAACTGAGCTCACATAGACACGTAAGAGCTGTAAACCCTAGGTGAACTTAAGAAACAAGGAGTTCCATCAACAGCATTATTTTGGATAGATTCTCTGCTGTTACAAAGCTATAATCTAAAGCTTCAGTCTTTGTCTCAGTCAATATATTCAAGGCATCTCTGACTTCTGCCCATCTCTGTGAAAAAAGTTGGGACTTAGGTGTCTTTAAGACTGCTAGCTCTCTCTCAAATTTGGCTGGAAGTGGTCACTTCTGGTTCTACTGTCCAAAGGAGGCAAGACACACAGGAACACTTATTAGGCAAACTCTACATAGGAAATTATGTTAAAACCTCTTCATTAAAAAATGACAACATTCTGTAAAGCCAGCTTTATTAGATTAGGAGAACAATATAGAAAAAAAAAGGTTCCTGAAAACTACTGAACACATACTTAACAAGAAAACCACATACAGGTAAACACAGGCAAACAGTGCTTCTAGCAGTTTCAGAAATAATCAACAAAGACTAGCACAACAGCATGACTTTTGTTATAAATAACCTGTCAATAGTTTTTTAGAGAAAATATAACTGTTCTGTCTCTCAAAATATTCCTCAAGCTATAAAAACAGTAAAAATATTCTCCCAATATCAAAAACAGTGTTAGATCCACTAAAGAGCTTAAGAACTCTCTTAAAAACTTGCCTATATTAAAAATATTTCCTTTAAAGGCTGCTCTGGCCTGAGTTAAATCTTTAACCACAGTGCTTACAATATACAAATGTAGAGGTTTTTAGACACAACTATTGGTATGTTAGAGGCTGGCTGAGTTAGAAACCTTATTGTTAATGATGCCATCCAGTCATGCAGATTTGTGGGATTTCTGAGTAATGCCATAGGGAACATGTGCAGCTATGGTCCCTAATTTCTGTGCTCCTTCGATGTGAAACATCTGGTCATCAAAGAAAATGTGAGGGCGGATTTTCACCAGGATTGGTCCTTTAGGTGCTCCTGCTAGGAAAAGTGCCTCATCAATCTCCAGACCCCAGCTACGAAGAGTCTTCAGCACTCTGGCTCCAGAGCTTGCTGCACTTCTGGCTGTAACCAGGTAGGTCCTTATAGGACAATTTAACCGTTCGTTTTTTGCATAGAACTTCTTCTGGAGTTTCCCTAGGTCTTCCAGAAAACCTTTCAAAGGACCCTGCATATGAGAAGCACATTTAGTATTTGTCCACAGCTCCCAGAGTCATTATTTTGCTTTATTCCAGACTGTCAGTTACATACAGGATTCCTTCCCTAATGCCACGCTACTCAGCAAATTCTCTATGTAATGTGTTCAAATGGGTCTGCACCCTTACTAGGAACTCACAAACTGGAAAAATGTCATAATCCTACATATGTGATCAGTAGGAAATTGATACTCACTAAAGCTTACAAGATCTCTTATAAATTTATGAAGTTGTTACTATAGTCTTTAATAAAATGTTCTTTAAAACTTAACTCTGAAAACTTAGCCATTATATTAAATTTTTTTTGGTGTGCAAAAACCATTAAGAGAAGTAATTACATAGACATCACTGAACTCTCCCCAGATTAGTGACAATATTAGGTCGCAATGTAAATAAAAGAAGAAAATTATAATTTGGGTCAGATTGCAATATATTGCACTGTCCAATACTTTCATAGATCAAGCTTTTATTCTGAATTTATATAATTTTTACCAACAGCAGAATTGGTCTTTCACTTTAACCTAATGTTAAAATATCTGTGTTTTTTAGACAAATAGCATAGGTCAATTTGGGAATAAGGAGATATTACCCTGTTTGAATAACTCTAATATCCAAGTGTTTGAAATTAACATTATCTACACAATTTGATTTTAAAAATCACCAAGGAAATCAGATGTAGCCTTTCCTAATGATACAATTAAAATACAACTATAAGTCACTGTCATACACGCAGCTCTCTCAGTGAAGTGGCAGGTCTGGTTAAGGGACTGCAATGGTGGGGCTCTTTTATGTCAGCCCTGCATTTTAAAGATTATTCTTATCAAAATAAATAGAAAATCAGCTTCCACAAATAAGAAGACATAGACACTGGGGAAACTGAAGAAAGACAGCAGCAATGAAAAGCAACGGAGGTTTTGAAAACGCACTGATTCGAGAAGTACAAACCTGTGCAAGAGGCTTATTTTCATTCAGCTTTTCATGTTCAAAAAATCTATCTAATCCTTGCTCTTTGTAAATCTGTTCTGATTCATCAGAAAAGAGAACTGCATCCCCATCAAATGCCACCCTCAACTGTGTATCCGAGTAAGGAATATCTTTGTTGGCAGTGAACATTGTAGCTGCTGCGATGCCTGAAAATGGATCAGAGAACTCCAGTTAGCATGTCCTGCAAAGTCATTCACTAAACTATCAGCCACTCAGTTCCAGCAACTTATTTGTGGTGACCTTTTTATATGGTGAAATAAGCAGTAGAGCTAATTTGTAATGGCTGTTCTTTAACACAAATGCATAGAAGCTGTCCCACTGACCTCACTTCTTAGACATGCTTCCTTACACTTCTATATAAAATATACAAAACCAGTCCCCAAGGTGTGCTGCAAATGAAACAAAGCAGGAAATTCCAAAGAGACTGTTGAGTTGAACTGTTTGATATTTTTTAACAAAATACAGAAATTGTTTCTTGTAAGTCATATCAAAGAGATGGCCCCATTCAAACATAAGTTAAAGAGAGATGTGTAGGTATATGAGAGTTCATTTCTTGTAGGGAGAATACAGAAAGTTATGAGAAAGGTAGAGAGTGATTAAGTTGTCATTATCAGCAGGCGAAAGGGTCAGAGAAGAACAATACAGGGAAATAACCTCATTATTTTTGATTAAGTAAAAATTAGTGATAATATGCACCACGCAGAGTCATGACTTTCTGTATTTGATGAAGCAGCACCACTTTCTGTAAAAAGCATACAATATATATTTATTTTTTAACAAGCTCAAGGGAGACAGAACAAAAGAAAGTAAATTCAAACCTGCTTCTATAGCTTCTTGTACTTTTTCAGAGTCTGCTGAGAGGTACAAATCTGTAAGGTATGCTGTCAGGTAATCAACTGGGCTTTTTCCTCCCGTCATACAGAAACGTTCAATTGTTAAGCCTGAAGTAAGAACAGCACAACAAGGTGTGACTCTACAAACCTGTAAAAGGAACCCATAAAAAGGTACACTAGCCTACAACTGATAGGAAACTTAACAAAAGAAAAATTTCTTCACTGTAATCCCAGCAAGTTAGACAACTTGACTGGCATTGGAGTCAACTAACATGGCACATCAATTAACTCCAACGTTTGATCAGTCTTCCTTCAGAGTTTAACACAAAATTCCTCTAAGATAGCAGAGCAAGTAGTGTGAATGTGTATGTATGTAAATGGGGAGTAAGTACCAAAAAATTAAAAGTTTAAGGACTTCTTTCAGAAATTAAGCTTCACACCTGACAAGTTAAATCTAGAGCTTCAGACCAAGTTCTTTTTAACATTTTCTCACTTATGCCAACACCTGAAAATAAGTATCATCCTCTGAAGAATGGATGTCAGTACCAAAGAATTTGCTTTCAGCAAGGTCAGAGCAGGAGAAATAATATTATTTTCTTATGTAACAGCAGACAGTTCTGCCAGGTAATACTTATCCTAAATACCATAGTGATTGATGCTGTTTATGAGTCTCACTCCCACTTGGGCATGGTTATTAGTCATCAGAACAATATCAAATCGTTCTTCATCATCAGGGTACAGTTCAAGAAGTCGGGCATTGACATGCTCCAGAGCCTGCAGGTTAAAAATGTGGAAGTCAGTAATAGAAGTGGAATGTGCTTCAGTTCCTAATTGCTCTGGGTTTAGTGATAGGACTCTCTTGAAGGAGAATGTGAAAAACCTGACAGTTTAACTTGCTGAACTTGTTTTATCCCTTTCTGTTCCCAGCAACTATTTGACAGGGTTCAATCGATGGGAAGCAATTAAGTTTCTTTTGCTGAGTTACAGAATTTAAGTTTAAGATGGAAATTTTCTTTCTTAGAACACCACAATTATCTAGAATAAACCAATGCATTGTTGAACATTAATCACAATCCCTATTATAGTTTTCTTGTCCACTTGAAAATTGTTCCTGTGCAATCAAGAAGGTGTAAAGGAATCTGTGTTCATAACCTGCTTGTTTTGCATGCACAAACGTGGATTTGGATCACATACATACACAAAAATTTACTGATACAGCTCAGGTGTTTAGGTGTCAAAACACCTAAGTCAAAACACTTAAGTACTGAGTAATCCTGTCAAACATGATTACTTTGGTGATTTCTAATTGCAATACTGAATAAGACAGATTTTGATTAATTTAAGAGCTCTTTAAAGATATTGGGCCAACATGTTATATCCAGTTTGGTATTCTTATTTCCTTGACCTTTCATTTTCTTGTGTCTCTCTGCATCCATCTATTCTCTCATATTATTTAGCATCTTATCCCTTTGGAGTCAGACTTGCTCTTTGCTCTAGGTTTATACACAGACATCTGCTTTGGGATCTTGGCCATTGAATGGAATTCCTTGAAATTATAGCAATATAGTCAACAATGAATCATCAAATGAATGCAAGATGGGTTGATATTCATTAATATTCTTTAAAAAGTCAGACCAGTTGTTAAGCATTAAAAAAACAGATTTCATAATTAAATTCTGGGAATCTCACTTCAAAAACCATGGCTATGTCACATGGGACTGCACTTAGGAAAACTCTGAGACTTTGGTATAAAAGCTAGGAAAAATCTTAGTATGTGGTCATAACTCCTTTGTACCTTTCTATCTTTTTGTTCTGTCTCCTAATACTCTTATGCAGGACTTCTTAAACTATTAGAGAATAAGGGGAAGTGGAAGGGGGGATGCCATTTTTTTGTCCTGCCTGTACATTTTGCAGCCCAGGGAGATCCTGGCCTGTGATTAAGTGCTACAAGCATGAGATATACTTTTAAGTTAGTGTCTTAAAGATTTCAATAAAGGAATGATAACAATAGACAAAAATTATTTTTGCTTTCTTTCCCTCCAAATTGAAAGCATCACCCAACAACCCCACAGTTCTCAAGACTAATGATTCCTGTGACTAACTGGTTTAGAAATCTCTTAAAACACAGAAAGAACTCAAATGGAAGTACTGCAAGGGAACAGATGTCAAGGTGCATTTTGCTGGGCATAGGCAACACCTCTGGTTTACAAAGTGTGAGGAGAAAAACAGTTAGTTCTTTGCTTATAGTCAAACTGAATTCAACACCAAATTGTAACAAACCTGAAAGCTGACTGTGCTAGAAGAGCTGCTCTCTGTAGCTGCTACAGGTAGGAAAAGATGCAGTAAATTCACTAGTCAGTGTGGCCTCACTGGTGTGCAAAGTGAACTATTTTATGGCAAGGCTTTTATGCTAAAAATCCTTTTGCTGTGCTTCTGCTATTAATGCTATTAGCAGCTGCTGTATTTAGAACAGGATGGGTATTGACATAAGTAATTTTTCCACTATGTATGGCCAAAAAGTGATCAGCAATGCTGAAAATGTTTTACCTTCCTGAGACTGAAATTGAAGCAATAAAAATCAACTTTTAAAACCTGAAGGACAAATTCTACTGCAACTCTGCTGTCAGCACGTATGACTGCTAATTATGATTTAATACATTTTCTAAAATTCCTGTGGTAGTGCTTATAAAACAATGAACTCCATAGGAGGTATTTTTTCAAGTCAGTCTTACTAAAATCTGTTTCTAAATGTGTGTTTCTTAGTAAAATGTGTTTCTAAAAAACATGTTGGTTTGTTTGTTTTTTTTTTCCATGCTGGAGGCTGTTTTACCTTGGCCATTTCTCTTATCTTTGTGCAATGAAAGCAAATTATTCAATTTCACCTCTTCTTAAACCCTCTCAACTATTGGTTCTATTTCTTTGGCTGGTCCTCAAAAACAATTTCAAGAGTGACATGGTAAGGGATGAAGAATTAAAAATGACCAAAAAGAAAAAAACAAAAAACAACCATAAACCAAAAAACAAAACCACATTGATTTTTTTTTTTAAATAAAGTAATTTGTGTAACACTGAATCAATGCTGTCTTTAGTCACATTAGTCCTATGCAGATGACACTAAGCTGGGGGGGAGTGTTGTTCAGCTGGAAGGCAGGAGGGCTCTGCAGAGGGACCTGGACAGACTGGAGAGTTGGGCTGATTCCAATGGGATGAGGTTCAACACAGCCAAGTGCCGGGTCCTGCACTTTGGCCACAACAACCCCATGGGGAGCTCCAGGCTGGGCACAGAGTGGCTGAGAGCAGCCAGACAGAGAGGGACCTGGGGGTTTGGATTGACAGGAAGCTGAACATGAGCCAGCAGTGTGCCCAGGTGGCCAAGAAGGCCAATGGCATCCTGGTATGTATCAGGAACAGCGTGGCCAGCAGGTCCAAGGAGGTGATTCTTCCCCTGTACTCAGCGCTGGTGAGGCCACACCTCGAGTCCTGTGTCCAGTTCTGGGCCCCTCAGTTCAAGAAGGAGACTGAGGTGCTGGAGCAGGTGCAAAGGAGGGTAACCAGGCTGGTGAAGGGACTCGAGCACAGATCCTATGAGGAGAGGCTGAGGGAGCTGGGGCTGTTCAGCCTGGAGAAGAGGAGGCTCAGGGGAGACCTCATCACTCTCTACAACTACCTGAAAGGAGGCTGTAGCCAGGTGGGGGTTGGTCTCTTTTCCCAGGCAACTATCNAGATATTTTCTGTTGTTAGATGCCTGCTGTTTTGAGTGACTGGGAAAGTCTATTTATTCTAGAGTAAGAGGAAGAGATATAATACAGTGTTAGCAGAGCTTGCATGTCCATTTTCCAGACTTCTCAGGCACAAGATTTGTGGTGAAATACATGAAGTTTGGAAATTGCTGCTCAGTCCATTTGTATTTAAGACTTTGTCTTAATCTTATACTATGGCAACTACCATAGAGATGCTGATGACCATTTTCATGCTGTAGCCAGAGTGCATTCTTATCAAAATGTCCCTGGTCGCTTGCTGGAGAAGTCCACGCCCTGGGAATCTCTGATAAAATCAGACAATGCCACTCTTCACTGGTGTTGTGGACCATGCCAGAACCAGACTCAGCACTGCACTTCTTGAGCTTCAGCTGCTACAGAAAGATGCCATAAGGACAGAAAGTATGTACGAAAGAACTCCACCTGACACCTCCAATATCACTTTGACACACTGGAGAAAACCCTTCCTATAATAAAGTTTTGTTCAGAATAGCAAGGAGGTGTTTTCGTTAACATGAACTTTTATGAAGAATAATTTCATGTAATAGTCCTGGCTGGCTGGCTTTGAATAGTATGTGATGGATTGGCCTTATAATTCTCTACAACTACCTGAAATGAAGTTGTGGTGAGGTGCGTGTTGGCCTCTCCTTTCAAGTGAATGATAGGACCAGAGGAAATGGCCTGAAGTTGCACAAGGGGAAATGTAGAACAGATATTAAGAAGAATTTCCTTACTGACAGAGTAGTCAGGCACTGCAACAGCCTACCCAGGGAGGTGGTGGAATCACCATCCCTGGAAGTATTAAAGAACCATGTAGA
>JAAWXA010000028.1:12446636-12460673 GCA_038090715.1 Florisuga fusca | reverse complement strand
ACCAGGGTCCTGCAGCTCTGCCCGTCTCTCAGTCTCTCACTGCTGTCGTTCTTCCAGCTGCTGGGCTGCCAGGGCATTAGAAAGGATCGGAGTGACCTGCAGCTCCTCCACTCCTACCTGAGCCATGGCAATGCCACAGTCCGCCTGCTGTCACTCAGGGGCTTGGTGACACTTTCAGGAGATCCGCAGATGGTGAGCGAGGCCTAGTCAGGCGGAGCCGCCTTGGCAGCCTGGGGCTGGGGCAGGGGTAACGCGCTGGCTTGGGCCCCGCTGAGAGGAAGGAGGTGGCTGTCAGCAGAGGGGTGGCTGAGCAGGGGCCGCAGAGCCTTTGCTGTCCTTGCTCTCTCCTTCATCCCCATCGGCATGCGCAGTGCCTGCCAGGAAGCCGGGTGGGAGGCTGGTGCTCAGCACACGGGGCATTTGTGCCAGGCTGCTCCTCCACTGCTCCACCCTCACAGAAATTCTCTGTTTCCTCCAGGCGAGAGAAATGCGGGGCAGCTCTCTGCTGGAGAGCATCCTGATGTGCCTGAGGAATCCATCCACAAACATCAGGATGGGGGCCCTGCTGTTCTTCCAAACCATGATGGGTCACCTGAAGAGGAAGGAGGCCAGCCCCATCGCTCTGCGGCTGGCGGAGAAGCTCCCACCCCTCTTTGGTGATGTAAGGCTGATGTGGGAGCCTGACCCCGTAGAGGGGCATGGGGCAAGGACAGGTGCCCTCAAGCCCAGCCCTGCGGGCAGCACGTGGGCAGGGCTGCTGCCCTCCTCACGCCCCTGGGCTCTGCTGGGAGGGCTGCTGGGCTCTGCACCCAGCATGGCTTCTCCTTGGCCTCAGCCTCTCTATAGGTGCCCTGAGCCCAGCAACCCCAGAGCATTTCCCCTCACACTGACCACGTTAATAGCCTCACCGTGGGTGGCTGGGGAGAGGCTGTTGCTGCAGTCACACTGTCTTCCTTCCTACCAGGAGTCCAGCCAGGTGCAAGAGCTCTCCCTCAGCCTCTTTGAGGACACCGTGAAGGCTGTGGTGAAGAGGGACAGGGGAGAGATGAAGGAGACAATCCATAGGATCGTGGTCACTCTCCTCTTGCACATGAATGATGACAGCAGGAGTACGGCCGAGGTACAGAGTTGAAAGCTGACCACCTGCTTTGCCCTTCCTTCCCTCTGCCCCAGCCCTGGCAGCAGCTCAGCAGCTCTTGCCCATTTCTCTTGTGCTGGCTGGCTGGCTGGCAGAGTGCCATAGCTGAGGTGGTGGCTGCCCCGTGTCCCTGCCTCGGGCACTGAAGCCCGGGCATTCAGGCTCTGTCCCCAGCTGCCTCTTCCCAGAAGTAGCTGGAGAGCTGGCAGCCTTGCCAAGAGGAGGGGGACGACAGGTCTCCTTCTCTGAGCTGTGGTGCCAGCTCCCACCTGCTGCTGTTTTGCAGGTCTCTGGCAAAGCCCTCCTCATCAGTGCCAAGTTCCTGGGCTGGAGGAAGCTCAGGAGAGTGATCAAGAAGAGGAAGACCTGGCTGATTGGAGAGACTTTGGTGAGGAGAACCCCCAGGTGCCAGGGCCTGGGCTGGACAAGGGATGCTCCATGTGCCCAGAGTGTGGATGTGCAGCTGTTCCTGGCTGGCCCTGATCCAGAGCAGAATGCACAGCTTGGATCACCTGGGCCCTGGCAGCAGCACGGAGGGGTCACAGTACCCCCAGAGCCCCTCTGCCTGTGGTTCTGGCTGCAGCTCAGCCCCCCGGGGCTCCTGGCTGGCAGAAAGGAATGGCCTGGGGGGGAAGGGGTGGGATGGGCAGAGGGAGTGCTCTGGCAGACGGGGAATAATGGTCTGTGCCAGCCCCGTGACGTGACTTTGGGCACTCTCCAGCTGAAGCACGACAGGAGCAGGGTGGAAGAGTACGTGTATTTGTGCCTGCCATACCTGTGGGACTCTCAGGCCAGCGTGAGAGTGGAGGCCGTCAGGTTAATAGGTGAGCCACAGCCCCCGGGGGCCCTCTTCTGGCAGCCCGGCCCCAGCCCCCGGCGCTGCCCTGGCAGCCAGGAGCAGCCCTGTGGCTGTCCCGGGCAGGGCCCTGGCCTCCCGCTCTCCCCCCTGCCCTGCCCTGCCCTGGCCAGGCAGGTGGCCTCGGTGGCCGCCTGGCTCAGTGGCAGCATCGCCCTCGGGGACTTGCCCGGGGCCATCCCTGCGGAGGGGCAGGAGGCCGTGCGGCCGAGCTGGCCGGGCCGGGGGCTGTGCTGCCGCAGGGCTGGGGAGGGGGAGGTCTGACGGGAGCTCTGTGCACAGGGATTGCTGCGCAGTGCCTGGGGAGGCGTGCATCGAAAGAGACGCTGGAGGTTATGTGGGATGGTGAGTAGGGGCAGAGGGGTGCTGGTGGGGCAGCTGGTGGGGAGAGAGCCTGGGCAGGGTGCTGCCATTCCTGGCTCCGCTGCAGGGAAAGGCCTCAGGGGAGGCAGAAGCTGTGACTGTCCCATCCCTGGAAGGGTTCGTGGCCAGGCTGGCTGTGGCTTGGAGCTACGTGGCCTAGTGGGAGGTGTCCCTGCCCGTGGTGGGGGGTTGGGACTAGGTGATCCTTAAGAAGGTCCCTTCCAGGCCAACCCAGTCTGGGAGCCTGGGATTCCTGAGCAGCAGCTTCCAGCTGCTCCCTTGGTCCCAGCTGCTCCTCCTAGTTAGGGAAAGAGAGGGATGGGGCTTGCATAGAAGGGTCTGTGCAGGCAGCAGGCTTTCACCACTGCTCCCTTTCTTTCTCTTGCAGTCGTCAAGCCCTTGGATTATGACCCTGACGTCTCAGTCAGGTCCCAGGCAGGTCAGACCTTGGACATCCTGCAGAGTGTGAGGGAGCAGCAGAGATCAAGATGGTCCTTCCGACGACTGTGCTTCTGCTGATGATGAGATGGGTCAAGGACAATCTTGCTGCCCCCATCTTCCTGACGGTACTTTCACCACTGCCCCGTCACGGCTGCTCTTCCCCAGAGCCTCATGTGCACCCCCAGGCTGTGCCCAACTGTCTAAGTCCAAAGGAGTGTCCCCAGAACTCTCCTGTCCCCTGGCACTCCCAGTTAAACTTCCCTAATGTCATCACAGCTGGAGGAAGTGGCTGTGCTGGGTGCTTGAAGGTCCTGGTGGGAAGATGGTTTTGAGAAATTGTCCCTGACCTAAGGGCTCCTGGTGCAGATGGCAGCACCTGAATAAAGATGGAAGAAGCAGCCCAGTGCCATGACATCCTTCACACAGGCAGCACCCCGAGCATGCAGAGCACACAGCGTTTGTCCTGGCCTCTCCTGCTACCTGTACATCAGCTTAGCCCTGTGAGTGTCCTGGCCCCAGCTTGTTGGACAGCCAGGTTACCTTTCTTTTGGGTGGTGGTGCAAGGAGGCAGAGGGCAGAAGGGAGACAGGTTTCAACTCAGCAGAGCTCTTTTCAACCCCAGCACTGCTTTGTCTTCAGGGCTTTGTTTGGGAGCTGCAGGAACAAGGCAGAGTGTGAAATGGAGGGTGTTTCACCTGGAATCATGAGCCTCGTTATCAGGCACCCCTACAGCAGGACAGTCCTGGTCACACCTGAGGATGATGCTGAATGCTTGCTCCTGGCAGCAGTCCTGCTCAGTGTCATGGGCATCATCAGCTGGTGCTGAGTTCTTACAGCCCACCTACAGGTAAGGAACTGCATCAGCATCCTGAGACTCCCAACTGATGACAACTCTCCCAAGCTGTGAGAAGCAGCTGCTGCATTCCTCTTCTCTCACTTCCAGGAGGTCACCAGGGTGTCTGCAGAGTTTTTCACCTCTCCCACAGAGACCAAGAGCAGCTCCATTCATGCGGCTGAGCGCACGCCCAAACAAGATACCCTGTTGGAGGCTGTTTGGCAATGGATTCATCCCGAGCTGCCCAACAGGCTACAGGAGGTTCCAGCCATGCTGGGCAGGGTCAGGGTCACCATGTGGGCCCAGGCAGCTTGGGACAGCTGGGCAGGGCACAGCTGAGCCAGAGCTGCTTTCCCTGTCTCATCAGAGCAGTGAGAAGTGCAGCCTCCTGGCCTCTGGCAGAGCTACCAATATGTCAAATAAAATGTGGCGTTGGGAAAGCACAGCACGTGGTGGAATCTGTTCTATGGGACCTGGGGGTCTGATCCTGGGACCCTGGGATGGGTGATCCTGGGCTCAACGCCTCACACCCTCATAGGAATTGTCGAGGCTCCATTTTCTCACCTCTCTGGTGCTTGTAAATGTGGAACACTGTGTCACAGTCAGGCTCTTCAGTGGCAGCTTCCCTCAGAGACATTTGGGGAAACAACAAACCTGTCTGTTGTTTGTTGATTCTCCCGTAGAGTGAGTCTGAGCAGTGCTGTAGACCTCCAGCTTTGTGCGCAGTTCTGGGTTGTGCCCTGCAGAGGAAGAAGAGGAACTGTTGGTGCCCAGCTCGTCTCTGTGCAGCCCCTGAGCACGCAGTGTCCTGGCTGAGTCCCCTCCGTGTCAGAGCCCCGCAGCAGCCCCGGCCATGAGCAGCCGGGCCGGGCACTCGGGCTGATGCCCTGCAGCTGGGCAGGGGCCGTGTCCTGGGGCTGGGGAGGGGAAACACCTGGGGCGGGGGGCACAAAAGCCGCCGTTAGCACAGCAGGACTCTACCGGGAAGGGTCCGGAGGGCCGTCGGGGGTCGGCGGTGCACGGTGAAGGGTTCGCAGTGGCTTGAAGGCGGGGGGGTGCGGGGGTGACCAGTGCTTTCGGAAGGTCGAAGCGATGGTCGATCCCTGCTGAGGTTAGGACTGAGGCTCCGGCTCTGTTGCCCCGGGCCGGGGGGAGCAGCGGAGGGTCCCGCCCCGCCGGGAGCCCGGAGCGGCAGCGACCGCTTCGCTCTCGTCCGTGCAGGGAGCAACGGGCACCGAGCGGGTGAGAAAAGCCGTTTCGGGAGTTGCGTTGGGGGGCGGGTGGAGGACGGAGATAGGGCCGAGAGGAGGGGGGGCTGTGGGGCGGTACGATGATGAACTCGCTGAGGGGCCCGGCAGCTCTGTCGAAGCTGCCCTCGTTCTCCTGCCTGAGGAGCCTGTGGTGGAGAAGAAAAGGGGCATCCGTGAGCTGGTACTGCTAGGTAAGACAGTGACCCCCCTGGAATCAGACTCTGTCATGGCGTTTCTCTTTTCATCCAGCATGTAAGAGCCCCTTGGTATTGTGAAATTTGGCTCCAGTTTACCACACAAACTGGCCTGGCTCCCAAACACAGAGTGAACCCTGAAAACTACAGCTGGCCCTGTCCCTTCCATTGAACCATACCCACAGCACCACCAACAATCGGGCCACGGCTTTGCTTTAGTACCTGAAACCTCAAATGTTTGAAACTCCCCCTCACATCCTGTAGTGGAATTTTGCTCCAGAATTCCACACAAACAAGCCTGGCTCCATAACCCTTCCATGGAGCCATACCCACACCACCACCAACAACTGGGCTACGGGTTTTCCTTAGTACCTAAAACCTCGAACATTTGACTCTTTGGCCAGTCTCCCACTGTTACTCAATACAGATCCAAAATTCCACACAAATGGGCCTGGCTCAAAAATGCAAAGCCTGGCCACTGATAACTTTTGATGGCCCTAACCCTCACATAGATACATACCCACAGCACCAGTAACAATAGGGCTACAGGTTTGCTCTAATACCAAAACCTCTTGATTTTCCTGCCTGTTTTTTTTTTTTTTCCAAAAATTATGCAAGTTTCCCTTCTGTTGTGGGTTTTTTTGGTTTTTTTGTTTGTTTGTTTGTTGTTTTTTTTTGGTGTATGTATGTGTGGTTTTTGTTTGTTTGTTGTTGTTTTGTTGGGGTTTTTTTTCTGCATTCTATTAATTTAAAGGAAATCATTGCTCATTTGCAAGTATTGCATTATTATTACTCGAGTAGGCAATGCTCGCGGTGCTGAAGAGCTTTCCACTGCTCATAAAGGACTCTTTGAATACTGCAGTTCTGAAAAGAAAGCAGGCTTCAAGTTCACAGAAACATTAGACAGAAGCCTAGGATATGCTTTGCCAAAATAACAAAAAAAAATCTTACCTGATTGAATTGACAGGGGGTATGTGATCAGGCATCAGCTGTTCAGACTGGCATTTGCAGAGACTGCTGTGTTTTATGGAAAAACCCTGATGTTTTTAGTCAATCTCAAACCACTGTACCTTTGTCCAAAATATACCACCGACATCAGGTCTGTCTCTGTATGAGATGTGCCTTCTTCAGCAATACAGTGAGTTGTTTAGCATCACGGGAGGCAACAGTTTCGATTCCTTGGGCATATTTTAGGCATATTCTGCATAATTACTCTTTTGGAAGCATCCTCAATTGGTTTCTAATATTTTTTGGAGTAAAAATGCAAAACTGTATCAAGCCAACAGGAACCATCTGAGAGATCTTTTCCAAATTCCTCAAAAAGCAAACAACTTCTAGAGAAACTGTCTGTGTTTGGAGTCTGAAATACTAAAGTGTGGTTTAGACTCACTTGTTCAGTCTCAATGAGAACTGTAATTCTTTACCTGTTTGAGAAAATACATACTTGCCATGTACTCTTACCTTGATAGCCAGAAAGAGGAACAGGGAACTGGTAAAAGCATTTGTAGCATTTGTGTCGTTTGCAAACCTGTAATGCCAGAACTCCTGCTCAGTGAAGCAGGCAGCAGCTGGGTGATTTGGCCTCATGTTTACCATTGCTCTGTGCTGCTTTTCTGCTGTTATTAGGGGTAGGGTTAGGGTTTGTAAAATCAAAACCCATTGCCTGGTTCTTGGTGGGGCTGTGGGTAGGGTGGCATGTGAATGTTAAAATCAGCAAAAGTTTTCAGTGGTCACTCTTTGCATCTTTTTTTTCACTCCCGAGAGTTCGTATCTTAGAAGAACCTTCTTGAGGAAAATGGGCTGTGGCCGTCGAGGGGTGATATATTCCAGGTTTCTGGCCAAATGCAAACCCGTAGCCCGATTGTTGGTTGTGCTGTGGGTAGGGTGGCATGTGAGGGATAAGGCTAGCAAAAGTTTGCAGTGGTCACTCTGCATCTTTTTTCCAGTCCCAAAAGTTTTTAGCTTTGGTAGTCCTATTGAGGATAATGGGCTTTGGCCGTCGTCAGCTGGTATATTCAAGGTTCTTGGTAAAATAGTAAATCTGTAGCCCAATTATTGGTGGTGCTTTGTGTATGGGATCCCATATGAGGGTAAGGTTTTCACTTATAATTAGTTTTACCATTTTAGCAATTTGTAAATCTTTCATTTCCCGATTTTTGAGTCTGAATGAGGCATGCCAGGGGAATCATGACATTCAACAGATTTTTACCTTTCTGCTTATATGAGTCCATTGTTGTAGAAGCAACCAGGTAAACACAATCTTGTGTTGTCAGTTATGGGGAGGAAGGCATGACATCCTTTTATTGGTCCCCCCATTCTGTACATGCCCAGCTGGACCCAGCCCTGATTGGGCACAAGTGGGCTTAACAGGAGCTCATGCCTTCCTCCTCGTCACTGGCAACACCTGATTGTTTTTACCTGGTGTTCTCTACACATGGTGCAGGTGACCTTAGTTTCACCCTTAAGAAATGAATATTATTCTGCTCTGAACCATGTCCCCATCTCAGTGGTTGAAATTGCTGATGTGGTTTAGGGAACATTTTATGATTCTCTCTGTGTCCTGGGGCTTGTTTTCAGCCCCAGGGTTTAAGCTGCTCCTGTGGGCAGGGGGAGTGGTGAGGGAAATGGGGAGGATTTCGGGTTAGGGTGTCATGTTCTAAGATAGACAGCAGCTGAGGCTCCTTCATCACAGGTGGGGACAGTCTGGAAGTGGAGGGTTTTCTTCCAGACAATTCTGAGAAAGAGGTAAAGATGGAAAACTCCATAAAAGCCTCCCCTTTGTTTGTCTCCTTTTTTTTTTTTTTCTGACTGAATCAACAGATGCTGAAAGCGACTCAGCAAACTCCTCAGATTCTAGAGCTGAAGATGGCAGCAAAACAAATTCTGCAAAAAGGTAACTGGATTTTTTAAACAAAAAATCAGAGTTCATATATTTTTAAAGACAGGAAAATAATGTTGCATCAATATTATATTGATCCAGACTTGTTTAAATTGCATGATGAAGTGAATGAGAAATTTTGAATTGTGAATCCAAAACAGAGAAATAGGGCTTGATTGTTTGTGGATTTGGTAATAAATCCTGATTGTTGGTGGTGCTGTGGGCAGGGTGGCATGTGAGATTTAGTGTCAGCCCAAGTTTTCAGTGGTCACTCTTTGCATCTTTTCTCCAGTCCCAAGCGTTCGGAGTTTGGGAGCCCTCTTGAGGAAAATGGGATGTTGCTATCAACTCATGGTATATTCCAGGTTTCTGGTCAAATGCAAACCCGTAGTATGAATATTGGTCGTGCTGTGGATAGGGTGGCATGTGTAGATAAAGGCCAGGCAAAGTTTTCAGTGGTCACTCTTTGCATCTTTTCTCCAGTCCCGAGCGTTCGGAGTTTGGGAGCTGTATTGAGGAAAATGGGATGTAGCTGCCAAGGCGTGGTATACTCAAGGTTTCTTCTCAAATGCAAACCCATAGCTGGATTGTTGGTAGTGCTGTGGATAAGGTGGCATGTGAGGGATAGGGCCAGGCACAGTTTTCAATGGTAACTCTTTGCATCTTTTCTCCTGTCACAAGCGTTCGGATTTTTCGAGCCCTATTGAAGAAAATTGGCTGTGGCTGTAAAAGCGTGGTATATTCCAGGTTTCTTGTCAAATGCAAGCGCATAAATGGATTGTTGGTGGTGCTGTGGATAAGGTGGCATGTGAGGGTTATGCCTAGCCTAAGTTTTCAGTGGTCACTCCTTGCATCTTTTCTCCAGTCCTAAGCGTTCGGAGTTTTGGAGCCGGATTGAGGAAAATGGGCTGTGGCTGTAAAAGCGTGGTATATTCCAGGTTTCTGGCAAAATGCAAACCCATAGCTGGACTCTTGGTGGTGCTGTGGATAGGGTGGCATGTCAGGGTTATGGCCAGGCAAAGTTTTCAGTGGTCACTCTTTGCATCTTTTCTCCAGTCCCAAGCGTTCGGAGTTTGGGAGCCCTATTGAGGAAAATGGGCTGTAGCAGTCGAGTGGTCATATTCAAGGTTTCTGGTGAAATGCAAACCTGTAGCCTGATTTTTGGTGGTGCTGTGGATAGGGTGGCATGTGAGTGTAATAGTCAGCCCAAGTTTTCAGTGGTCACTCTTTGCATCTTTTCTCCAGTCCCAAGCGTTCGGAGTTTGGGAGCCCTATTGAGGAAAATGGGCTGTAGCAGTCGAGGGGTCATATATTCAAGGTTTCTGGTGAAATGCAAAGCTGTAGCCTGATTTTTGGTGGTGCTGTGGATAGGGTGGCATGTGAGGGTTATGGTCAGCCCAAGTTTTCAGTGGTCCCTCTTTGCATCTTTTCTCCAGTCCCAAGCGTTCGTAGCTTGGGAGCCCTATTGAAGAAAATGGGCTGTGGCTTTCAAGGCGTGGTATATTCCATGTTTCTGCTCAAATGCAAACCCATAGCTGGATTGTTGGTGGTGCTGTGGATAGGGTGGCATCTGAGGGTTATAGCCAGCGCAAGTTTTCAGTGGTCACTCTTTGCATCTTTTCTCCAGTCCCAAGCGTTCGGAGATTGGGAGCCCTATTGAAAAAAAAGGGCTTTGGCTGTCAAGGCGTGGTATATTCCATGTTTCTGGCAAAATGCAAACCCATAGCTGGACTGCTGGTGGTGCTGCGGATAGGGTGGCATGTGAGGTTTATGGCCAGCGCAAGTTTTCAGTGGTCACTCTTTGCATCTTTTCTCCAGTCCCAAGCGTTCGGAGATTGGGAGCCCTATTGAGGAAAATGGGCTGTGGCTGTCAAGGCGTGGTATATTCCAGGTTTCTGGTCAAATGCAAACCCGTAGCCAGATTGTTGGTGGTGCTGTGGATAGGGTGGCATGTGAGGGTTTTGGCCAGGCAAAGTTTTCAGTGGTCCCTCTTTGCATCTTTTCTCCAGTCCCAAGTGTTCGGAGTTTGGGAGCTGTATTGAGGAAAATGGGCTGTGGCTGCCAAGGCGTGGTATATTCCAGGTTTCTGGTCAAATGCAAACCCATAGCTGGATTGTTGGTGGTGCTGTGGGTAGGGTGGCATGTGAGGGTTAGTGCCAGTCAAAGTTTTCAGTGGTCACTCTTTGCATCTTTTCTCCAGTCCCAAGCGTTTGGAGTTTGAGAGCCCTATTGAAGAAAATGGGCTGTGGCTTTAAAAGCATAATATATTCCAGGATTCTGGTCAAATGGAAACCCATAGCCCGATTGTAGGTGGTGCTGTGGATAGGGTGGCATGTGAGGGTTATGGCCAGCCCAAGGTTTCAGTGGTCCCTCTTTGCATCTCCAAGCGTTTGGAGTTTGGGAGCTGTATTGAGGAAAAAGGGCAGTGGCCGTCGAGGGGAGGTATATTCAAGGTTTCTGGTCAAATGCAAAGCTGTAGCCTGATTGTTGGTGGTGCTGTGGATAGGGTGGCATGTGAGGGTTATGGCCAGGCAAAGTTTTCAGTGGTCACTCTTTGCATCTTTTCTCCAGTCCCAAGCGTTTGGAGTTTGGGAGCCCTATTGAAGAAAATGGGCTGTGGCTGTAAAAGCATAATATATTCGAGGTTTCTGGTCGAAATGCAAAGCTGTAGCCCGATTGTTGGTGGTGCTGTGGATAGGGTGGCATGTGAGGGTTAGGGTCAGGCCAAGTTTTCAGTGGTCACTCCTTGCATCTTTTCTCCTGTCCTAAGCGTTCGGAGTTTGGGAGCCGGATTGAGGAAAATGGGCTGTGGCCGTCGAGTGGTGGTATATTCCAGGTTTCTGCCAAAATGCGAAGCTGTAGCCCGATTGTTGGTGGTGCTTTGGATAGGGTTGCATGTGAGGGTTATGGCCAGCCCAAGTTTTCAGTGGTCACTCTTAGCATCTTTTCTCCAGTCCCAAGCGTTCGGTGTTTGGGAGCTGTATTGAAGAAAATGGGCTGTGGCTGTAAGAGCCTGGTATATTCCAGGTTTTTGCAAAATGCAAACCCATAGCTGGATTGTTGGTGGTGCTGTGGGTAGGGTGGCATGTGAGGGTTAGGGCCAGCCAAAGTTTTCAGTGGTCACTCTTTGCATCTTTTCTCCAGTCCCAAGCGTTCGGAGTTTGGGAGCTGTATTGAGGAAAATGGGCTGTGGCCGTCGAGGGGTCGTATATTCCAGGTTTCTGGTGAAATGCAAAGCTGTAGCCCGATTGTTGGTGGTGCTGTGGATAGGGTGGCATGTGAGGGTTAGGGCCAGCCCAAAGTTTTCAGTGGTCACTCTTTGCATCTTTTCTCCAGTCCCAAGCGTTCGGAGTTTGGGAGCTGTATTGAGGAAAATGGGCTGTGGCTGTCAAGGCGTGGTATATTCCAGGTTTCTGGTCAAATGCAAAGCTGTAGCCCGATTGTTGGTGGTGCTGTGGATAGGGTGGCATGTCAGGGTTATGGCCAGGCAGAGTTTTCAGTGGTCACTCTTTGCATCTTTTCTCCAGTCCCAAGTGTTCGGAGTTTGGGAGCCCTATTGAAGAAAATGGGCTGTGGCTGTAAAAGCGTGGTATATTCCAGGTTTCTGGTAAAATGCAAACCCATAGCCCGATTGTTGGTGGTGCTGTGGATAGGGTGGCATGTGAGGGTTAGGGCCAGCCAAAGATTCCAGTGGTCACTCTTTGCATCTTTTCTCCAGTCCCAAGCGTTCGGAGTTTGGGAGCTGTATTGAGGAAAATGGGCTGTGGCCGTCGAGGGGTCGTATATTCCAGGATTCTGGTCAAATGCAAAGCTGTAGCCCGATTGTTGGTGGTGCTGTGGATAGGGTGGCATGTGAGGGTTAGGGCCAGCCAAAGTTTTCAGTGGTCACTCTTTGCATCTTTTCTCCAGTCCCAAGCGTTCGGAGTTTGGGAGCCCTATTGAAGAAAATGGGCTGTGGCTGTCAAGGCGTGGTATATTCCAGGTTTCTGGTCAAATGCAAAGCTGTAGCCCGATTGTTGGTGGTGCTGTGGATAGGGTGGCATGTGACGGTTATGGCCAGCCAAAGATTCCAGTGGTCACTCTTTGCATCTTTTCTCCAGTCCCAAGCGTTCGGAGATTGGGAGCCGTATTGAGGAAAATGGGCTGTGGCCGTTGAGGGGTGGTATATTCCGAGATTCTGGTCAAATGCAAACCCATAGCCCGATTGTTGGTGGTGCTGTGGATAGGGTGGCATGTCAGGGTTATGGCCAGGAAAAGTTTTCAGTGGTCCCTCTTTGCATCTTTTCTCCAGTCCCAAGCGTTCGGAGTTTGGGAGCCCTATTGAGGAAAATGGGCTGTGGCTGTCAAGGCGTGGTATATTCCAGGTTTCTGGTCAAATGCAAAGCTGTAGCCCGATTGGTGGTGGTGCTGTGGATAGGGTGGCATGTGAGGGTTAGTGCCAGGCAAAGTTTTCAGTGGTCTCTCTTTGCATCTTTTCTCCAGTCCCAAGCGTTCGGAGTTTGGGAGCCGGATTGAGGAAAATGGGCTGTGGCCGTCGAGGGGTGGTATTTTCCAGGTTTCTGGTCAAATACAAACCCATAACTGGATTTTTGGTGGTGCTGTGGATAGGGTGGCATCTGAGGGTTATGGCCATCGCAAGTTTCCAGTGGTCACTCTTTGCATCTTTTCTCCAGTCCCAAGCTTTCGGACATTGGGAGCCCTATTGAGGAAAATGGGCTGTGGCTGTCAAGGCTTGGTATATTCCAGGTTTCTGGTCAAATGCAAACCCATAGCCCGATTGTTGGTGGTGCTTTGGATAGGGTTGCATGTGAGGGTTATGGCCAGCCAAAGTTTTCAGTGGTCCCTCTTTGCATCTTTTCTCCAGTCCCAAGCGTTCGGAGTTTGGGAGCTGTATTGAGGAAAATGGGCTGTGGCTGTCAAGGCGTGGTATATTCCAGGTTTCTGGTCAAATGCAAACCCATAGCCCGATTGTTGGTGGTGCTGTGGATAGGGTGGCATGTGAGGGTTATGGCCAGGCAAAGTTTTCAGTGGTCCCTCTTTGCATCTTTACTCCAGTCCCAAGTGTTCGGAGTTTGGGAGCCCTATTGAAGAAAATGGGCTGTGGCTGTAAAAGCGTGGTATATTCCAGGTTTCTGGCAAAATGCAAAGCTGTAGCCCGATTGTTGGTGGTGCTGTGGATAGGGTGGCATGTGAGGGTTAGTGCCAGGCAAAGTTTTCAGTGGTCACTCTTTGCATCTTTTCTCCAGTCCCAAGCGTTCGGAGTTTGGGAGCCCTATTGAAGAAAATGGGCTGTGGCTGTCAAAGCGTGGTATATTCCAGGTTTCTGGTCAAATGCAAACCCATAGCCCGATTGTTGGTGGTGCTGTGGATAGGGTGGCATGTGAGGGTTAGGGCCAGGCAAAGTTTTCAGTGGTCACTCTTTGCATCTTTTCTCCAGTCCCAAGCGTTCGGAGTTTGGGAGCTGTATTGAGGAAAATGGGCTGTGGCCGTCGAGGGGTGGTATATTCCAGGTTTCTGGTCAAATGCAAACCTGTAGCCCGATTGTTGGTGGTGCTGTGGATAGGGTGGCATGTGAGGGTTATGGCCAGGCAAAGTTTTCAGTGCTCACTCTTTGCATCTTTTGTCCAGTCCCAAGCAGTTCGGAGTTTGGGAGCCGGATTGAGGAAAACAGGCTGTGCCCGTCGAGGGGTGGTATTTTCCAGGTTTCTGGTCAAATGCAAACCCATAACTGGATTGTTGGTGGTGCAGTGGATAGGGTGGCATGTGAGGGTTATGTCCAGCCCAAGTTTTCAGTGCTCCCTCTTTTCATCTTTACTCCAGTCCCAAGTGTTCGGAGTTTGGGGGCCCTATTGAAGAAAATGGGCTGTGGCTGTAAAGGCGTGGTATATTCCAGGTTTCTGGCAAAATGCAAACCCATAGCTGGATTGTTGGTGGTGCTGTGGGTAGGGTGGCATGTGAGGGTTAGTGCCAGTCAAAGTTTTCAGTGGTCACTCTTTGCATCTTTTCTCCAGTCCCAAGCGTTTGGAGATTGGGAGCCCCATTGAGGAAAAGATGCAAAGAGTGACCACTGAAAACTTTGACT
>JAAWXA010000028.1:12048185-12446598 GCA_038090715.1 Florisuga fusca | reverse complement strand
GGATAGGGTGGCATGTGAGGGTTATGGCCAGCCCAAGTTTTCAGTGGTCACTCTTTGCATCTTTTCTCCAGTCCCAAGCGTTCGGAGTTTGGGAGCTGTATTGAGGAAAAAAGGCTGTGGCCAACGAGGGGAGGTATATTCAAGGTTTCTGGTCAAATGCAAAGCTGTAGCCCGATTGTTGGTGGTGCTGTGGATAGGGTGGCATGTGAGGGTTAGGGCCAGCCAAAGTTTCCAGTGGTCACTCTTTCCATCTTTTCTCCAGTCCCAAGCGTTCGGAGTTTGGGAGCTGTATTGAGGAAAATGGGCTGTGGCTGCCAAGGCGTGGTATATTCCAGGTTTCTGGCAAAATGCAAACCCATAGCTGGACTGTTGGTGGTGCTGTGGATAGGGTGGCATGTGAGGGTTATGGCCAGCCCAAGTTTTCAGTGGTCCCTCTTTGCATTTTTTCTCCAGTCCCAAGCGTTCGGAGTTTGGGAGCCCTATTGAGGAAAATGGGCTGTGGCCGTCGAGGGGAGGTGTATTCAAGGTTTCTGGTCAAATGCAAACCCATAGCTGGATTGTCGGTGGTGCTGTGGATAGGGTGGCATGTGAGGGTTAGGGCCAGCCCAAGTTTTCAGTGGTCCCTCTTTGCATCTTTTCTCCAGTCCCAAGCGTTCGGAGTTTGGGAGCCGTATTGAGGAAAATGGGCTGTGGCTGCCAAGGCGTGGTATATTCAAGGTTTCTGGTCAAATGCAAACCAATAGCCCGATTGTTGGTGGTGCTGTGGGTAGGGTGGCATGTGAGGGTTAGTGCTAGGCAAAGTTTTCAGTGGTCCCTCTTTGCATCTTTTCTCCAGTCCCAAGCGTTCGGAGTTTGGGAGCCCTATTGAAGAAAATGGGCTGTGGCTGTAAAAGCATAATATATTCCAGGTTTCTGATCAAATGCAAACCCATAGCCCGATTTTAGGTGGTGCTGTGGATATGGTGGCATGTGAGGGTTATGGCCAGCCCAAGGTTTCAGTGGTCCCTCTTTGCATCTTTTCTCCAGTCCCAAGCGTTCGGAGTTTGGGAGCCCCATGGAGGAAAATGGGCTGTGGCTGTAAAAGCGAGGTCATATATTCCAGGTTTCTGGCAAAATGCAAACCCATAGCTGGACTGTTGGTGGTGCTGTGGATAGGGTGGCATGTGAGGGTTAGTGCCAGGCAAAGTTTTCAGTGGTCACTCTTTGCATCTTTTCTCCAGTCCCAAGCGTTCAGAGTTTGGGAGCCGTATTGAGGAAAATGGGCTGTGGCCGTCCAGGGGTGGTATATTCGGGGTTCCTCCTAAAATGCAAACCCCTAGCCCGACTGTTGGTGGTGCTGTGGGTAGGGTGGCATGCGAGGGTTAGGGCCAGCCAAAGTTTTCAGTGCTCACTCTTTGCATCTTTTGTCCAGTCCCAAGCATTCTGATTCTGGGAGCCCTATTGAGGAAAATAGGCTGTGGCCATCTGTCGTGATCCGAGGTATTATTTTAATATTTTGTTTAGAGGAAATGTCAGCCTCTGCTTCAGAGACAACGCATAGAATTGCAGGCTAACACGTGTTGAAACTTAAACAAGTTACAAGGATTTATTTTTTAGTTAAGGGTCAAAGAATTAAGGGTTAAGGGGAACCGGTAGGGAAGAGGCCAAATCGTTACCACGTCGCTGTAGCAGGGTGAAGAAAAAAAAATCGCCGCACCCTTTAAATTGCTTTACCCGGGTCCTTCGTTGGTCTGTGAAGTTCCCTGACTTCCATGATTTCGGTCCGAGGCTACTGCTGGTTCATGCGTGGCTTTCTCCGTGTTGTAGGCTGGAAGGCAGGCTGGAAGGCAGGATCCAGGCAGGCTTCTTGCAGGCTTCTGGCAGGCTTCTTTTCATGGGTATTTTTATAATGAAAAATGGGGAGCGAGTCCCCCCCTTTGCCTCCTCATGCGAGTTACTGGTAAACTGTTTTTTTCCGGAGGAGCATTCTTTTGAGACAAGTTATCAGTCGATTTAGATATGTTAATTTTCTACTGTCTAGCCCAAAATTCCAGGCATCAGCAGACTGGTTTGCCTGTTTACCGTCTTTGGATATGTAAATGTGTTTGACATGTAAGCTTCAGGAAGGAACTTTGCTCAAGAATCAATTACTTTTTAAACGGTTCACATCACCATCCAGGGGTGGTATATTCGGGGTTCCCCCTAAAATGCAAACCTGTAGCCCGATTGTTGGTGGTGCTGTGGGTAGGGTGGCATGTGAGGGTTAGGGCCAGCCAAAGTTTTCAGTGGTCAGTCTTTGCATCTTTTGTCCAGTCCCAAGCGTTCGGAGTCTGGGAGCCCTATTGAGGAAAATGGGCTGTGGCCGTCGAGGGGTGGTATATTCGGGGTTCCTCCTAAAATGCAAACCCGTAGCCCGATTGTTGGTGGTGCTGTGGGTAGGGTGGCATGTGAGGGTTAGGGCCAGCCAAAGTTTTCAGTGCTCACTCTTTGCATCTTTTGTCCAGTCCCAAGCGTTCGCATTCTGGGAGCCCTATTGAGGCCGTCCAGGGGTGGTATATTCGGAGTTCCTCCTAAAATGTAAATCCGTAGCCCGATTGTTGGTGGTGCTGTAGGTAGGGTGTCATGTGAGGGTTAGGGCCAGGCAAAGTTTTCAGTGGTCACTCTTTGCATCTTTTCTCCAGTCCCAAGCGTTCGGAGTTTGGGAGCCGTATTGAGGAAAATGGGCTGTGGCTGTCAAGGGGTGGTATATTCCAGGTTTCTGGTCAAATGCAAACCCATAGCCCGATTGTTGGTGGTGCTGTGGATAGGGTTGGCATGTGAGGGTTAGGGCCAGCCAAAGTTTTCAGTGGTCACTCTTTGCATCTTTACTCCAGTCCCAAGTGTTCGGAGTTTGGGAGCCCTATTGAAGAAAATGGGCTGTGGCTGTAAAAGCGTGGTATATTCCAGGTTTCTGGCAAAATGCAAACCCATAGCCCGATTGTTGGTGGTGCTGTGGATAGGGTGGCATGTGAGGGTTAGGGCCAGCCAAAGTTTTCAGTGGTCACTCTTTGCATCTTTTCTCCAGTCCCAAGCGTTCGGAGTTTGGGAGCCCTATTGAAGAAAATGGGCTGTGGCTGTAAAAGCGTGGTATATTCCAGGTTTCTGGCAAAATGCAAACCCATAGCTGGACTGCTGGTGGTGCTGTGGATAGGGTGGCATGTGAGGGTTATGGCCAGCCCAAGTTTTCAGTGGTCCCTCTTTGCATCTTTTCTCCAGTCCCAAGCGTTCGGAGTTTGGGAGCTGTATTGAGGAAAATGGGCTGTGGCCGCCGAGGGGAGGTATATTCAAGGTTTCTGGTCAAATGCAAAGCTGTAGCCCGATTGTTGGTGGTGCTGTGGATAGGGTGGCATGTGAGGGTTAGGGCCAGCCCAAGTTTTCAGTGGTCACTCTTTGCATCTTTTCTCCAGTCCCAAGCGTTCGGAGTTTGGGAGCCGTATTGAGGAAAATGGGCTGTGGCCGTCGAGTGGTGGTATATTCGGGTTTCCTCCTAAAATGCAAACCCGTAGCCCGATTGTTGGTGGTGCTGTGGGTAGGGTGGCATGTGAGGGTTAGGGCCAGGCAAAGTTTTGATTGGTCACTCTTTGCATCTTTTCTCCAGTCCCAAGCGTTCGGAGTCTGGGAGCTGTATTGAGGAAAAAGGGCTGTTGCCGCCGAGGGGAGGTATATTCCATCTTTCTGATCAAATGCAAAGCTGTAGCCCGATTGTTGGTGGTGCTGTGGATAGGGTGGCATGTCAGGGTTATGGCCAGCGCAAGGTTTCAGTGGTCACTCTTTGCATCTTTTCTCCAGTCCCAAGGGTTAGGCAAAGTTTTCAGTGGTCCCTCTTTGCGTCTTTTCTCCAGTCCCAAGCGTTTGGAGTTTGGGAGCTGTATTGAGGAAAAAGGGCTGTGGCCGTCGAGGGGTCGTATATTCCAGAATTCTGGTGAAATGCAAAGCTGTAGACCGATTGTTGGTGGTGCTGTGGATAGGATGTCATTTGAGGGTTAGGGCCAGCCAAAGTTTCCAGTGGTCACTCTTTGCATCTTTTCTCCAGTCCCAAGCGTTCGGAGTTTGGGAGCCGTATTGAAGAAAATGGGCTATGTCTGTAAAAGCATAATATATTCCAGGTTTCTGGAAAAATGCAAACCCATAGCCCGATTGTTGGTGGTGCTGTGGATAGGGTGGCATGTGAGGGTTATGGCCAGCCCAAGTTTTCAGTGGTCCCTCTTTGCATCTTTTCTCCAGTCCCAAGCGTTCGGAGTTTGGGAGCTGTATTGAGGAAAAAGGGCTGTGGCCGCCGAGGGGAGGTATATTCCAGGTTTCTGGTCAAATGCAAACCCATAGCCCGATTGTTGGTGGTGCTGTGGGAAGGGTGGCATGTGAGGGTTAGTGCCAGTCAAAGTTTTCAGTGGTCACTCTTTGCATCTTTTCTCCAGTCCCAAGCGTTCGGAGATTGGGAGCCCTATTGAGGAAAATGGGCTGTGGCTGTCAAGGCGTGGTATATTCCATGTTTCTGGTCAAATGCAAACGCATAGCCCGATTGTTGGTGGTGCTTTGGATAAAGTGGCATGTGAGGGTTAGGGCCAGCCCAAGTTTTCAGTGGTCCCTCTTTTCATCTTTACTCCAGTCCCAAGTGTTCGGAGTTTGGGGGCCCTATTGAAGAAAATGGGCTGTGGCTGTAAAAGCGTGGTATATTCCAGGTTTCTGGCAAAATGCAAAGCTGTAGCCCGATTGTTGGTGGTGCTGTGGATAGGGTGGCATGTGAGGGTTAGGGCCAGCCCAAGTTTTCAGTGGTCACGCTTTGCATCTTTTCTCCAGTCCCAAGCGTTCGGAGTTTGGGAGCTGTATTGAAGAAAATGGGCTGTGGCTGTAAAAGCGTGGTATATTCCAGGTAGCCGAAGCTGTAGCCCGATTGTTGTTGGTGCTGTGGGTAGGGTGGCATGTGAGGGTTAGGGCCAGCAAAAGTTTTCTCTGGTCACTCAAGAGCAACCAATGTTCTCTTCTCTATCCTGTTCAATACATGACTTTTCACATTCTTATTTTGCTGCATTATACTGGGAAGACATTCCCACTGCTATTTTTATGGTCTGTTTTTTATCTAGTTTAACTTGTTACAGTTTTTCTTGTGTTCCCTCATTTTGGTCAATATTTTTGTTGCCTTGGTAATTGCTAAGGCAAATGATAGCATTTGATATATAAAGTTCACAGAGATTTTTACACTGGACTACAATGAGTCTATTATGTCAATAACAGTGGTTTCCTGTTTGCCATGTTTTAATCTTTTGTAGCAACTGAACTGACCTTTCTAGACTTTGTAGTGCTGCAGTGTGTTACTGGTAAGGTTTCCAAGGAAAGCTTTAGTCTTCTTCTGCAGTTCCATCCTTCTCTTAGTAAGCAGAGAAATTCTGGAGTAACTAATAATCACAGTCCTTTCTGCATATCGGAATTAGTTTTGTGGAAATGCTCTTTTTAGTGTTGCTGAACTGATTAGTTATGGTTGTTAGTTTTCTAGGTGTACCTGTGTGAAATACAATCAAGGTCAAAATGATATCTAACCAATCGCTTTTAAAATCTCAAAGTAATTCACAAGTATAATGTCTCAATTATATTCAGCATTGAATTATCAATAACTTGTATAACCAGATGATTAAATACTGTTCATGATTACCTGTTCACTCCCTCTTGGTACTAATTTGCAATTTAAAATGTTATTTGAGTGCTTAAGCAAATGAAGAATTTGTCGTACTTCAGAAAATTTTTAGCTGTTGCAGTTTTAAAGAAATTCTTGGAAATAAGACAGTCTCTCACCTATTGTGATGTCCATTTTTAGTAAAGTTCAACTTCTAATACAAGTAATGATGTTCATCATAAACATCTTTACAGTTCTATTTGCATTTCTTTGGATGAACTGGAATATTCTAATGTAATTCTTTTTATAGCTTTTTATATTTAAATTCCATACTAGCTGTTTAAGTAACAGCGAAAGAACATCGACTAAATATGCTTGCTGGCTAGTGGCTTTCATGTTCCTGAAATAGTATGACAATGTATTTACAACAGACTGACAGCTGCATAAATTACTTGATTTAGTAACCAAAATTGAAAATTTGCTTTCCCAGGTATTTCACAGGAGGAAGCAAAGGAGCTTGGAATATAAACCTTCTTGTAAATAACTGCGAACTGGTTAGCAAGACTCAGTTCTCAAGCAACCCTGACTTTAAAGCTATGCTACTGAGTGGGTAATGAAAAAAACTAAGATTTAATATAACCATGTATTTTCTTGTCAAAATGACCAAGATTGCATATAGTTTTCTTGTCCTTTATGTCTGCCATTTTTAGAGTCACACGTGTGCTTCTACAGCATCTACTAATGATGGCAACCCCATAGCAACACCATCTGTGTATTCAGATGATGTTTCCTCGTAACTGAAAAGTGGTAGCTAAACATAGCTTGACAGTTACCTGACGTCTTCAGAGTTTGGTTTTTTTCATTGCAACATAATAAAGAAACCAAATCTGAAATTAATTAGATTGTAAGAAACTAATTATATTATAAATAACCTTTTGCAAAAGCAAAAAACCCAAAACATTTTCCTGCAAAGAAATGTTGCTCTTATCTCTTTAGTTCACCGATGATCTGGTTGCTGTAGGTGGCTGTATTATATAGATCACTCAGTTAAGGGCTTAAAGTAGGAATTGCTCTGTATTTCTAAATGTCAAAATGCCTAGAGAAACTAGCTTTGTTTTGCTTTTGGAAAACACTTACCATCTGCTAACATATCATGTACTCAGTTTTCTCCTCTCAGTTTTATTTGGATGAATGAGAACTGCTTTCTTGTTACCACTGTCTTGGGTATTTGTAGGTGTCAGTCCACAGATGTCAAAGAATATCAACGAGCATGAGGATAAATTTTTGGATGCCACTATCTCTTAACCTGGAACTGTGCATAGTAGTTGATTTAGCAGGCACTACTAGTCCTTAAAGAAGCACTATAATGTCTAGGAACTATCTTTTGGGTTTGGGGGGTTTTTGTTGTGTTGTTTTTTTCTTTTAAGACTAGGTGCTTTGGAGGCCTGCCTGCATGCTGGAGTTCACGTAACTGTGTTTTGGTGTCCAAGCCTAATGTAAGTTAGAGGCAGCTGCACACGTTTAATGGAAATGTGTAGTAGAAATATCTTTTACCTGGCAAAGTTCTAGACTCCACCAAAACACATGACAAGATAAACTGGTCTGACCTTTAAATGACTAATGAAACCCAAACTGGTATGTTTATTTTAAATACCATAAAAGACAGAGTAGCCTTAATCGTGGCTATGTATAAGTCTATTAGGGTTTTTTGAGCAGAAAAGTTAAAAACAAACCCCATGATATCAACACTCGGATCTGAGATGTGAATGTCTGTTTTTATTGTGTTTAATGCAGAGCTTAAAATGTGAGTGTGGCTGTTCCTCTAATTTCTACAGACTTCAGCATGGTAGGGAAGGAAGCAATAGGAAAGAGGAAACAGGATACTTCCTCCTTAAACTTTAATACTCTGTGGCAAGAAGAGTAGCATTCCAGACAGTTGTTCCTGTCTCTGTGCTTTTTAGTGAAGCTCTAGAGAAATTTTAAGTTGTTAAAGTCTGCTATCACAAAAGCACAAATGACAGCCAGTGTGGGCTTGTCCTACTTAGTATTAGCTATACGAGAGAAGGAAAAGGAGCAGACTGTAATGAAACTGTAAAACTTCAGGTCTTCAACATGAAAGGAAAGGAGATTAAAGTGAAGTAAGAGATGTGGGTTGTCAAATTGACATGCACCACTGGATTTACCAGTCAGGAAGGGTAGGGTTTTCTGTGAGAAAACCTATGGTATTTGTGGCTATCACTGTCAAGAGTTGTCAGAAGAGCTGGGCTGAGCAAAATGAGACAAAAAGGAAGACTAGGACAGAAGGGAAGTTTAAAAAAGCACCATATCTGCTTAATTGCAGCCTACTTAGATACTCATTAACTGCTAATATGAGTCAGTCTTTCTAAGTTTCAGGTTTCCATTTTGAAAGGTATAAGATACGGAGCAAAAAGCCCTGTTCTTTAGCTAGTTCTTAGTATGGCTTTACATTTTGTATCATATATTTCTGCCTCATTTAAATAGTATAATACGGTCCCAGGTGCTTAAGAAAAACTTACTGGAGAAATATCACTGGTATTTGTCCAGGCAGACGCAGTGCTACAGTTGAAGTTGCCATAAGATGGACTCTCTGATCATGATTTTAAATAAGCAACTATTAATTCATTAGCAACTCTGTTAGAAAGTATTAGAACTAGAATTGTGTAGACTAGAAAAAAAAATCTGAACTTAGTTCTTGATTGAGAAATGCTCTTCTCCCCTACTGTTCAAATTCTGCTAATTTTTTGCTGGTTTTCCATACTTAAATAAGCAAATAAATAAAGGACTATCCTGGATAATCCAGATTGGTTTAAATTTCATATAGCACTTTAGCTTGTCCTTGCACATTGTATTGGAAGCATCCCCCATGAAATAAGGAAGATACCATTTTAGTATCACCATTTTAGTATCCTCCTTGGGATAGAGATCTTTCTTCAATCTTCTTTTCTTCAAATGCAGTTGCTCTGGACAGTTGTTGATCTTTTGCAAAACACTTTTAAGGAGCTAACACAGTTCAGTAAAGGTTTACACTGTAAATTCCTTAAAGCTTTTATTTCTTAGGGATAAACCAATGATTTTTATGCTTTAAAAAAAAATTTCTGGGTAATACTGGGTAACAGAAGTCTCCCTTTATTGCAGGGAAGGAGATCAAGTCTTTATTTCATGGAGTCCTGTGCATATGAAGCAGAGCAGGTCTGTGGGGTTTGTTGATGTGGAGGTTTGGAGAAAAACTTCTGTCTGTTTTGGAGCCTCAAATGTAGCATGTATAGCATCTGTCCGAATCCTCAGTTGGTTCATACCAACACTGGCTGTAATCTTTTGGTTCTACAAAATGCAGGAATCATGATCCTTCATGTGGAAATAGTTACAAGCAATGTACCTTTTAAAGTATTTCTCTTCAACACCAGTGTCTCTTTCATTTCTGATTTGCTATTAATAGGTTCTCTCATAGTGTTTTCATCTTCACCATCCTTAGAGATGATGTAGGACTCTCCCCTGCAGGTGAATAGGCAGATGTTGGCTTGTTAGGGAACAGCATGTGCCTGAAGCAATCCAAACCAGCAGAACACCTTTCTGCTTCTCTTTCTTCTGCTTCATGAAGGCCCTTGATCCTGACAGAAATTTGTAGTTCTGATCAGACATTCTCAAAGCTTTCGTGCCTTGGTGAGCATGAAATATCTTGGACATTGCTGCATACTGAACAAACTCAATTTATGACTGTATAAGCTTCCCTCTCAATTTGTTAAATACTTTCTTTCCTCAGCTGCAGTGTTGGCCTGACTACTATTTTGACTTAAGAGGCATATGGAAATAGTACTGTGAATGTATAGGTAGCTACGACATGATAGTCCCCATTCAGTTATCTGCATAAGAGTAATTTTCTTCCTAAATTTTTTCCTGTTGGTAGGCAATGCCTTCTGTATATTATCCTGTGCAAGGTACCAGTAGCCTAATAAAACTGGTGGGAACTGTATTTCAAGCTACAGTAAAGGGTATACTAAGGGTTTGAAGGCACATCACTGAACAGAAATGATTGACTGGAGACCTAGAGTAATCTGAATTGTTTCTTATACTTTTTAACTCTTGTACACATGTGCAAAAGAGGAAATTTAAAATACAACAAGAATGATGCAAACTCTTGTGGCTCTAAACTGCAGCCAACTCTGACAACGAACGTAAACTAAATGCCATTCATCGTGGCAGAACTCAAGGTTGTATTGTGCTTTAAGTTAGTAGGTTATCCAGCAGGCAGTGCTAGTGGTAGGTAAAAGTATTGGCACCCCTGAGAAGACAGGAGAAAAAAAAATATTTGTCACATGAAATCTTTAGTGTTTGATGACAGTAATTCCTCTGTATTTAAAGTTGGTGAAAATGAGTCTCATTTTATTGTAAACTTAAGAAAATAATGTAGCGAGCAACAAAAACAGCTTTTGGCTTATTTCTAGAACAGTCTGAGGGTGCTGCAGACATGGATCAGCATAGAGCCCAGGAGTTCTCTTTTCCTTCTCACCACTGGGAACCTTTAGTTTCTCACAACTCTTGTCCAGAGTGCATCCCTAGGAGCAGAGGCGATCACAGCTGTGCACTGCTGCAGATACATGTCAGAAAGTAACAAACATAACAATGGAGGGGGAAGGAATCAAAAAACCAAAAAAATAAGGTATGCTGTCCCTGCCTATTCTGCCTGTGTGTATGTGTGTGTACATATTTTGGTTTAATTGTTTTTCAGGCTTGAAGTCCACGTTTTGTCTGCAACTACGTGTAAGAACTATAGCTGTGGCAAATACATATTTGCCAAAAGAAGCATTTATTTTAAATTAAGTCAGTCTAAACAGGTGTTGACAGGCTGACATCACCAAAAAGAATGTATGTCCAATTACTTTTCATGGAAGTGTTATCTATTTGAGCAAAGTAAGTCTGGATATATTTCATACAAAAAGAAATCTCTTGGATGATGCAAGAAGCATATTAATGGAAAACTATAAATAGATGAGGTGTGTTTTTCTGCAATAATTCAGGATGTCTTATTTGGACATTCAAGGAGCCTGTTCGTATGAGAGTTTAATCCTGTGTTGTAGAAGTCAAAGGAAGCTTTTCTTATTTGTTACAGTCAGGATCAAGCTTAACCATGTGTCAGTGTCTCTGCACATAGTCACACATATAATTGCCACTCATGTCTTGAAGGTCCTGCCCCGTGACTAAGGGCAGTCCATCTTGCACACCATGTTTTAGGAAATCGCTTTTTTATTCTGTCTCTTTTTGTTTGCTTTCTCTCCACAGGTTACTCACTTTCCTGTTCCACCATCAGCAAAGGGATAAATTTTTTTTTATATATATATATATATATATTTTTTTTTTTTTTTTTTTTTACTAAGTTTGTAGTGGCTACTTGTGGCTACTCTGAGCAGGGAAGACGTGGTACATCTGTCCAGATTTTCAGATCCCCTAATGCTCTTAGTGGAGTGCCTGCATTATGTATATAAGCAAACTACAGGAGTTGTGTGGTATTATCAATAAGCATTCTTTCTATCAGAAAAGCTCTGAAAGGACCTAAGCTCTTTGCAAGAAGAGAAAACAATAAAAATAAACTATGTAATTAGGTCTTCCATAATAACAGCCAAAGCTGGATTTTTTTCTGAGGTTTTTATCTAGGTAGCACTTCTAGTAAATTCTCTTGGCAAAAGCCATCCTCTTTTCATAGTCTATACATGGTGGTGAGTTCTTCTGGATTTGATTGTATTGGACAGTGTGGGAAACCAGCCCAGTATAGTGAATGCAGCCAGTGCTGTGGAATCTTCAGCTCAAATGTTCTCTGGAGTTGCCTTTAGTCAGCATATAGCCTGCTTCTGCTGGAGGAGAAGGGATTAAGAACCAAGAAATATAAAGAAAGTAATAAAGACTAAGGATTTTCCCACTTGCTGCTCAGTTTCTGAACTCATGCAGAGAACTGGAGAGTTTAGTAGTTAATTTCAGCCTTGAGTAAACCCCGTGGTAATGACTGATGTGAGAAAGATCCTGCCTTTTGTGTTTTGATGTGTATTTCAGTGGTATGTTGAAAATGTTTTGCCTCCTTTGATATAAAGAACTTCCTGTTTGCTGTTTCTGTCCTTAAATTGTTCCTTTCCTCTTCAGGAGTGAGTAACAGCCCTGTGCAGAGTCAAGGGGGAAGGTGCTGTTTGCTAAAGCATAGAATTGTAATCAGAAGCTGTCAGGAGCTAAATACTGCTGTATTAAGTCTCTGTTAATGCTGAGCAAGTAGTTTGGTGGGTTGTTTGCTTTGTTTTTGTTTTTTAATAGCTGAGAGCAGCAGAGGAGTGATAATTTTCTGTTCTCTATTGGAGAGAGGCTTGAGAAGGAATTTAGGTGGTGACAAGGACACTTCCAGTAGCTTATAACTGGACAGAAAGACAAGCTGATGCACCCAAAAACATCAGGCTGTGATTGTCAAATAGTAGTTCTCATAGCACTGCCTCTCTAGGCAGCTCTTTCTTTTCAGTGATAATTTTTGGTTGTCAGGGTATTTCAGCTTAATGAGATTATAAAAGGGAGTGAAACAAAACAAATAACTGGAGACACACTTTATTTCAAATTCAGGAAAAAAAAAACAAACTGTTTTCTGTCAAACAGGGATGAGGGAAGAAAATGGAGGGAACCAGAAAAAGAAAGTCTCACTGTTCTTTATTTCCATATCCTTGTACAGGTATTCCTGTACTAGATAGCAACTGAATGTGGTACAGGACAGCAAGGCAGATGAAGAATGGGTACAGAGTCCTCGCTTTGAAAATGTTTTCTCATTAGATATACACAATTTAATGAAAAAAAAAAATCAATCCATACCCACGAAAGCTAAACTTGAAAAGAAATACTTCACTGTCACTAAACTGAAAGCAGTAATGCTTGGGTAAAAACAACAGGAACTACTTGTTCCATTTGGCTACTTTGCCAGTTGGGGTATTTTTTGTTTGGTTGTTGATTTTTAATTTTTTTTTTCCCCCAAGAACAACTTGGACATGAATAAACTGTTGATCACAAGTTACTGGATGCTTAATCAACCTATTGGAAAAAAATTAACCTTTCACCAATGCTGCGTATTTTATTTAGCATTAAAACTTTCATTGGTTCTTGGATTTGTGGCTTGCTCTTAATTTTCCTGATTCTGTCTATTATCTGTACATAGTCTTTTGATTCAACCTAGTGAAATTGGTTATCCTGGTGTACCTGGTGTCTTATGAGAGTTACAAATAAGCAGTTTAATGGTGAACATTTGGTATTTTTTTGTTGCTTCTGTAGTTACCATAATGTGCTCTGATCTTGTTTGACAAGCATTATTCATTGGTTTGAACCAAAGTGCTACTGTCATTATTATGATTTAACTGTTGTTTGCAGAGATTTGTCAAGCTGATACTGGTGTTGAACAGATAAAGATTCTGTAGCCCTAGTATCTATTTGGGGTTGAATATGGGTTTTTTGTTGTTTGTTTGTTTGTTTCAGTTTGGTTAATTGGCAACCTCTGATAATCCACTCATTGACTTGTGAACCAGGTTATAGTAAAATCTGAAACAATGAAGAACAAGTTGCTTGAAGATCCTCAGATTTTGAATCACGGGCTTAAGTTCTCATTTTTAAATCACTGTATCCAGGAATCAGATTTATTGTAGATAGCCTCATGTATATTAATCAGCCCTTGATTATCATATATAAGCTTGGTTAGGTTCTTATTGTCCAATTCATTGTTTTATCAGACTGGATAATGTATTAAAACTAAATCATGAAGTTAAGAATGCCCATTTGGACAGGAAAAAAGCTGTTACAACAAAGGTGGTATCACTTTTCTTGTCTGAGCTAGAGGGAAAGTAAGAAAAGGTGTCATAAAGGGAGCTTAAGCTCCCACAAGGGAGCTTAACCAGGATGAGGTTCTTTGGTTCTTTTTTGCTCTTTTTCTCCCTTGTGACAAGGTAAGCCAAAATTATTTAATGGGGAAAAATGCATTTAAATGACAGGCTTTTTTCTTATCCTCTTATTTTTAATAGTAACTGTAAAAGTCACTACTGTTCATGTGACATGGAACTGTGATATTTCATTACTGTTGCATGCATACAGGTTAGAAATTTAGTCACTAGAGCTGTAACAACCCTGTATAGGACAGTTTTTCTTTGCTGTTCTTCAGAAGACCATTTCAGAAGTACCATCCTCTTCCATGCTCCACTGACCTAGTTGTATTACACACACTGTACCTTCTTGGTTTCTTCTGCCATGCCACGTACCTGCAGTGCTTCTAAATGGTCACATTTTGCCTCTTAAATGTGCCATGGATGGTGATGAGACGTGTGGCAGATGCTCCAGGAAGAGAGAATGCATATGTCTGTCTTCTGGCATTCAGTCCTTCAGACTTCTCATCCTTACGATCTCATTTTAAAAATATCTGGTGGTGAGTGAGATACCCTTGCTGGTAATAATTTTTCAGGGAGTTCTTCCTTCATTTTGAGTTTTATTCATCAGGAAGGGTGACACTAGGTAGCCTTGACATGTCTGCCAATACTGGGACATTCTGAGAAGGATCTGCAGTGCCAGGTGCTGTGCTGTTGTGCTGTTACTCAAATGAGAGTCTATGTTTTTCTATTTTATACTTCCTCAGTGTTTTTTCTTCCTGTAGAAGAAACCTCTTCCCTAAAGAGGTTTGTGTGTGTGGTTAATAGTGCATGCATCCATGGCAGAAACCTGGATGGAGTCCATGTAGCCTCATTCCCAGACCTGTAGTGTGTCCAGACTCTGAAGGAGAGGATTCATGGGGTATGGTATTGGGCTTTGTAGCCCCTTGTTTCCACAGGTAGACTTTGAGCTCTTTTCTGTGCCATCCATTAATTTAATAGCAGGTGTGGTCTTACATTCTTCAATGAATCAGTGTTAAAAACTTCCATTCCACCCATCTGGCATGGGAAATTGGTTAATATTTTTCAACAGTTTTCATTTAATGGGGCCAGAATTCTTCTCAATGTGTTTGATAACCCTGTTAATGTAGGAGTTACATGTTCACACAGGGAAGAGAGGGAAGAGTGGTCTCTGACCTCCCTATGAACACTTCTAAGTCAGTGGGACTTCCTGAAGCAGTCTCTGGACCAGTAAGTCATTCTTACAGCCATGTTCAGGAATTGCTTTGCTGCTAATGAAAATAATGATGTAGGAATTTTAGCACGGTTGCATTTAGTTTGTTACATTTTTAAAAAATAATATTAAAGTAAAAAAAAAATCTGAAATTTACTTTGCATTTGCTACAATTGAATATGTGAACTGAGTATGTTCATCTTCAACAGATAAAGATTGATCAGAATTCTGAGCTTTCATGACTGGAGGCTGATCGAGATCTTTAAACAACTCCTAGTGATGAAAACTTATGTCTCTGTACAAAGTTGTGTCATAGAGAAGGCAGCACCTTTTATTAGACATTTAACTTAAGGTGTGCTGACAAGGTAAGAGTAGGAAACTTTCTTGGCAGGAATAACTGCAACTACTCTTTTAATAGTTCATAGTGTTGGGGTTTTTTGTTTTTTTGGTTGGTTGGGGTTTTTTTGTGGTTTTTTGTGTTTTTGTTTTTAAGGATGAGTAAAATAACTTCTGTGAGCCAAGAGATGAAAATACTCCTTAATAATTTTCTGTGTATATTTTGAGAATTGGACACAATTCATTAGGCAGTTCTGAGAATTCCAGAGTTGTCCAGCTGTCTAGTCTTTGTTTCAATCTCTTGGTCTCAGATATATTGTGAATTTGAGTTCTAGTGTCAGTTAATGCTTTGAAAAGGAGGGGGAAGTATTGTAATTTCAGTGACTGGGGTTGGCTTTAATGGCATGTTCCTCTGAATTTCTACTGTGAGGATAATAATAAAAGCCCACAACTATTTTTTTACTAACTACATATCTCGTGGTGTCTTCTCACCTTGAACTCTTTAGGTGTTTCTCAGTCTCTTCAGCTTCTGTCACCTTTGTCTGTCACAAATTCCAGACCCTCTGTATATCCCAGGAGGGTTATTTAGAAATGGGATATTTTGCTTCTCCTTACAATTCTGTAAATAGAGATATATGAAGCAAGTGTGGTAACACCAAGTGCTTGTAGGTCTAGGCTTTTTGTCAGCAGGGAATATATCTTCGTGATACTCTGTAATGCCTAACTTGTTACTGCCAAGAGTGCTCTGTTACTGATACACAGCTGTAGGCATGTACTTACTGAAATGTCCTAAATCGGATATCTTGAGGGATATTTGAAGTGATTCTATTTCTCACCTGTAAGCAGCAAAGGCATTGCAAATCTGCTGTAGCTTTCAGTGCAGAAGAAAAGTGTCTTGCTAATTGCATGGGTGGCATTTCTCAGTCTGCTCGGGAGTGCCAGGAAACATATTGTATTATTTTAAAAGGCTCTGAAGGCTGATAGCAATCTGTCTGTAACTGTAAAATAATAATCTGATGTAATGACAGGAGAAGTAAACTTTCCAGCTCACTTGATAAGAAAGAGTGTTCTTGTTAAGCAGATATTTCCAGCCTCAAGAAGTAATAAAAACAAATGGCTGGCAAGTATTGTTGCTATTTTCAGTGACATTTAATAACAAGAACTTAAAATACCAAATTAATTGGGAAACAGCTAACATCTTGTGGGTCCCAGTCTCACAAGTCAGAAGGAGGAGGTAACCAGCTTGATTTTTTCCCCCACCTCTGTTACGTCATGGCTTTATGTGTATGTGCTCCAAACAGTGTAAGATTCAGTAGTGAAAAAGCTGATAATTTTATCTGTATAAACATTAGGAAGGGAATCAGCAGCTCACAGGAACCCCAGTCTATTTAAAGTGTAGTATCTACAATTACTCAAAACCAGATTAAAAAAAAAAAGTTATTTCCCCCTATTTCTATTGCAAGTTAAATCTCCTGAGTTGTTTGTAACTCATGTATGTCCTCTTTACCTTTTCATTTGGCCTCTACGTGGCCTTGTTTATTTTAAGCTTCCATTTACATCTAGAGTTAAGATTTTCCTAGGCCTTCGAGGGAATATTTTTCTGTGAATATTGTCTGTTAAATTGCTTTGCCCAAATGGAGTAATAAAAAGAGGTTTTTCATTAGGAACTCCTCCAGGTGCTACAGAGCTACCAGCAAAGTGTCATTAAGGGCTATTGCTCATGTAGCAGTCTTAAAAGATGGATAGAGGAGTTTTTCTTGTTAGGGATAATTGACTGTGTGTTCATTTACTTTACTAGACCAAGTTTCTGAAAAACTTTCTGTTGATCTATAAGCATAAATATCTCATTACTTTGTATGCAAGACCAACTTAGTGTTCTCTGTGCATTTATATCTAGTCTCTAATGATCTTGCAGACTGATATTAGCAGTTATAAGAATACGGAAAGTTGTGCTTACCAAGTTTAAGAATTTGAATATATATATATGTAAAGTGTTCTCAAATGGTTTGTAGTCATTACTGTCAACACACTTGTGTAGTAAAAATTTACTATTATATAGAGGTTGCATCTTTTAAACTATTTCTCCTTCAGTTCAGTTACCACACTTATTTTAGTGTGTGTGTGCTTATCAGAAATATAATTTGTCATATCACTTTAATGATTAACAAAATTATTTGCCATGAAATATTTGCCATGACAATGAAACAGAAAACTAAACCACAACTTGCAACCCAAATATTGTTTCCATGAAATAAAATGGAGTTTTAGTGCCTTGACATTAATAGAAATGTATGGTTTCTGTGCTTTAGAGCATATTATGCCAAGATGGCTTATTTTTGTATGTCCCATACGTCTCTTGAGATGCTACAGTATTTAAGTAACAGTGTATGGATATTGCTGTTTGGCTCTGGTTACCAGTAGCCAGATTAAAGCAAATGCTGCAGTCAAACTCTTAATAGTCATCTAAATATACCTCAAGCCTTGTGAACATGGTTGTGACAGTCAGGCTCATAGCCACAATTACTATAAACTTAGCATGAGAGAGTGAAAACAGAAAGGAATGATTTTTCACAAGGTTGCCATTTTCATAGTATTTTGCTACAAACTTGAAAATTGGTAATTGCACGGTGATGCAAATTGTACTTCACCATTTATTTTTGGATTACAAAAAATCAGTATCCACTTGATTTGTTTTCTGCTTAGATGCAACTAAATCACAGTGCTCTTGCACTGTCCATCTCTCTCTCTGTTAGCTAAATCTTCTATTTTAGTATATACCTGCAGTGTTCAGTGCTCTTTATAAGGTCGTGTGGAATTAAATCAGCTTTACATATATTTTAGTAGCATACATTTTGTAGATCTGGGTTTTCTCCCCTGCCTCCCAACTGTAAGAACTTCAACTACTGTAATTCAAACCATGCTGTAGAATCCTCATTCCATTACTATTGCAGCATGCTTTCTTTTGACAGAATTTCAACCTGATCTGTACTATTAGGATTACAATTTCTTTGCTTGAAGAGCACAGGTTATTCTGCCCAGTTGGAATACAAAATGTTTTGTTGCTGTCTTTGAATTTAGTAAGTTTACAAACTTTATTTGATATGAATATGTAACAGGAGACAGACCCTTATACTTGCATCTTTCCTCCCTATATGGAAAAGGGAAGGGAGGACCCAGCCTGCCTTCTTGCTTTTCTGCTTTTATTAATTAACTGCAAAAAAACCTGTTTGCTGCTTATTTTCTACCTGTTTTATCCTGAGAGGGGTTTTTGTTATAAATTCCTATTTAATTTGCAGTAGATTTCTGGGTATCTTTTAATGTATGTGCAAGGGGAGAGCATGGAATGTATTTTCAGCAGATTTACCATAGATCCATGACACCACTTTGGGCCTTTCAACACTTGTAAAGCACGAAGTATTTCTCTAAGAACAGACGATGGGAGGGGGAAAAAATGAGTTTATTTTATGCAGGCCTTAAAACAGTCCTGGACAAAACCTGTGGTTTTTGCCTGTCATAGTCTGAATGCCACAAGCTAGTAGTAGCTCATTGCTTTTGCAGCAGAAGCTTTTATATGGAAAACTTGGGAACTTTTTCAAATGTTTTAATTTCTATTGTCATGAGCTGCAAACATGTTTCAAAGGTAAGGTGAGATTCTTTTGAGGGTTTCAACATCAGAATGCTCTAGCAGAGAACTAGAATGCTAACTAACTGATCTGTTTTTTCTTCCCTAACCATTAAACCTCACTTGCTTAGGATATGAAAATGTGTGCCTGCAAAACTGTCTTCACAGGTCACCAGGTGTAGTTGTACAGGTGGGCTGTGTTTGGTGCAAAATGTATTATGACATTTTATTTACCTCTGGTGTTTCCTTAAATATTTAGTGTTTCTTATCTGACACTGTGTCCATCTGTAGTAGCTGATTTCAGGTGAGAATTCTCAATGGTTTTAGATAAGAAGGCTTCTTTTGAAAAGGAACTCCTGTACCTGTGGTGGTTTTGTTTTAATTTTAATTTTTTTTATTATTTTTTTTTTCCACTCCTGCATATTCTGCCTAGTTCTGGTCTCACATTTTTCTGGTTTGGTCACAGGAAGTGGAAAAAAGAAATGCTCAGGTCTAGAGATGGATTCCTTAATCTAGCTCCTTGTCAACTCTAGTGTTGTGGGAAGAGTGGAAGTGAAAGGTCTCTTTGGTGTGGGGAAGGCAGTTTTAGGTGAGGCAGTGCACACCTGTGTGCCTACTGAAGTACCTGCAACCAGGTTATAAGAGGATCAGGTGTTGACTGAAGTACACTTTGCTGTGATGCCCTGGGCAAACATGAACTATCGAAATAGAAGGCACATGAAAAGCGGTAACTTAGAATAACACGGCCTCTTTGCAGAGAGCAGTGCCAAGCATGGTTGTTTCCAGAGCTAGGATGGAAGGAAAGGAAGCAGCTGCCTGTCCCCCACTCTGATGGGACCATCCCGGGGGGCAGGAGCGCTGGTGTTGCCGGGGCGGACCCTCTTCCCGGGCCGTGGGCTACGGCCTCGGGCACTTCCGCCGTCGCGTTCTCCGGTTGGGGACATCGAGGCCGAGCTTGCCGAAGGGGCAAGCGAGGGAAGAAGGCNGGAGCGCGGCTCTCGGGCCGCTGCGGGCGGCCGAAGGGGAGGGCCCTGTGGCCGGTGACTTCATGGGAAGGAGGCGGCGGCGGGAGGTGGGTCTCGCTTTCCGTCTCCCGGTGCCGTCTGCAGGGCGGGCGAGAGGCGGCCGCTCCGCCGGGCAGCGCGGGCGGGGGGACAGCGGTGACGGAAAGCGGCAGCTGGGGGGGACGGCGGCGGCTGGGTTGGCTCCCCTCCCTTCCCCCGCCCCCTCCCCGGCCGGAGGAAGATGGAGCTCGGTTAGTAAGGGCTTGCGGGAGGAGCAGCGGCAGCAGGTAAGAGCCGCTTCTCTCTCCTCCTCCTCCTCCCCCCTGGCAGGAGCGGAGCGGGGCAGGGCAGGGCAGGGCAGGGCAGTGTGGCGGGGGGCCGGTGTCGTTGGGCTGCAGGTGGCACAGGTGGGCCCGGTCCGCAGCCGTGTCCTTGCCTGCGGGCTGCCCGCTCCGCCCCGGCTGCAGAAGTTCCCGCTGTGCGGAGCTGCGGACAGGCGGAGGGCAACGCTGTCGGCCGCGGCTGGTAAGGGCATAGCCGGGCGTTTAGAAGTACCCCGTACCTTGGGTTTTTATGGTGGGGTTGTGATCAGGTTTCCCGGCCTTGCCCCCGCCGCGTCTCCCCCAGTTCACTGATCAGCTCCGGGAGGGCTTCTGCATTGCAGACTCTCGTCCTGAGATTCGCTCCTGCATTCGCGGCTTTATCTGATCAAACGAGCCTGCTCCCTGGCCGGGTGGTCCGGTGCTGGTCGGCCAAGAGGCCGGTTTGGGCAGGTGGTAGCTACTTTTATGGTTTCTCGACCCTGTCAGGACATTTGGGCGTTTGACCTCATTCTGATAAATATTCATACCATAATACATATGGTATTCTCCCTCTGAAATAGCTACAAAAGGGAGTCTGTCAGGATCTGTGTGAATAATGATTATTTGGAGTTCACAAGATGCAGTGTAGTGCAGTGAGATATAATGTGCATATAAAACATAATGCAGTGAGGCACACGACCTTACATAATCTAAATTTAAAAAGCTCACTACCCCTACGCTTACCCAGGAGACTGTAGGAATATGTCTGTTCTAAGCTGCTTTTTGGAGGTTTGCTAAGTATCTGTCTGACAAAGATGCAGAGTCCTTTGTGAGCCAGTGCAGAAAATAAATGGATAAATTGTTGACTACTTTTGCTGTAGTTGTGTCAACAGTAAAGTTCCTCATCACTGGTCAGTGTCACACGCACTCATGGCTACTTGAGCATGCATAGTTCCATTCTGCAAGAGGGAAAGGTCTCTCCCTTATAGTGCACCTTTAAATTCACCAACTACAATGATGTCATTTTAACAAAAACTCTTTAGGCTTCTCTCCATAGGCCTAAGCAGTGCTGTAATTTATAGCACACAGATATCAATTTAACGTAAACAGATAGAAACATGGCACACTTTTCATTTGACCTTCAGCATCTCAGAGAAGTACTTGAAACTGATGATGAGGGAAAGTATTTTGCCATGGACTGGTTTAAAATTTGTTGCTGGATGAAACATGTAACTCAATCACATCTAGGATGTGCAATCAGTGTTCTGAGCTCTGTAGCCAAAGGAAACTAATGTCTGATAAATTTGTCTCACATTTTTTATTAACTCAGTTCTTAAAGATGACTTGGATTTTAAAAAAGCTTGCTATGGCACAGATTTACAGCAAAATATATTAAGCTTCAGAAATTGAAAATGCTGTTGGTAGTAAGTGTGTTGCTTTATTTATAATCTGTTAATAAAATATGTGAATGTTGGCTTTTGAGACTGAATCTGGCTATATTTTCTTCTGTTGATGTCAATGGACTAAACGGTCTCCCATCTCTATGGATGAAGGCCTGATTTTGCCCAGGTGTGCATCTGCTGCTCGTGCAGGGGGAGCTAGTTTCCTCATTTGAATCTGGAACGAAGCTGAATGTGGATGCCTCCCTTCCTCTGGTACACTTCCTATCACAAGCCTGTATGCTTTTGATAAAGCTGTAACATTGATTGATTATGGTGTGGAGTATTGAACCAAAGAGAGCTGTGTATGCCCACACAGCAGAAATGGTGGTGTGACGTGGAATAGAAATAGTGTTTTTGTGGATCTTGCTCTTTTGTGATACTACGTGTTTATGTTTGTGGTATACAAGAAGCTCAGTCATCTTCAGGACAGCTTAAATCACCTATCATACAGTAACTGTTAAGAGCATGTGGATGGGTAGGGATCAGGTGCAACAGACCAATAATTTGCTATATATATAGTGCAAAAATAACTGATTTATTATAATGTATCTATTTTGAAAAAGTTGGCTTTTTGCAAGTAGGGTCTAGAAGAATTTGCTCTTGGTCTACAAATTCAAATATAGATGATAATTGCTGGATGTTACAGATGCCAAGTGAGCGTGGAATGAGCAGGTGGGGTAGTACTGAGTCCTTTTATAGTAAGCCTACCTCTACATCTTTCTTTGACTCTGGCACATCTCACTTATAGTCAAGTTGGCAGATTCAGCAAAAAAGCCAGGGGCTGAATAGACATTCAGTGAGCAGGGCACCAGGTCAGGAGCTGTGTAGAGCTGTACACATGCAAGCATATGAACCTTGACTCAGATCATACAGATGCAACCACTGTGCTAACTATTGCCATAGTTGTCTTTAATGTTATTTAATAAAAAATTAGGGAATCCATTTTAATTAGGGCAACTACTGTGTAGAACATCTCATTTTAATTTTAAAATGGATGTTTTAAACCTAATCGCCATGATATCCTCACATCATTCAGAGTCTTTTAAGAGCTTATTGGTATCATGTCTGTGTTTGGGGAAAAATGGTATTTTAAAACTTTCTAAGTTTACTTTTTAGACATATAACTGTGTCTGTAACGTTGTCAGGGATTGTTATTTAGCTTGTTATTTCCATTAGACATAGTAACCTCTGTAGCCTTAATGGGAGAAGAAGAATACTGTCGAGGCATTCCCATGATGTAATGTATTGAAGAGAAAGTTGGAGTTGAAAGATGGAGAGGACTAAGGGAACTAGTAGAATATTTGTCCCCAGAAAACCTAGATGTCAGATCTTGGTGTTCAATTACATCTCCATCTGTTTCATATATTCTTCATTCCCAAAAACATCATGAAATCTGAATCTTCTTTTGACTTGTGTTTCATAAAATACCTTGGGGCTCATATTACACAAAAATTAAACTTTTAATTAAGAAAAATGGCAAGCCCCTAAAATGCCAAATGCAACTGTTATTAAATTGAGGACTGAAAGAAGCAGAGAAGGACTTTTTTTGTTGAAGATTTTGTAGTCTACCAGTTAATTTATAATTGATGTGAACTGCATAGCCACACAAATACATTTATAGATACTTGGACCAAAGCACAGAGCTAAATGGTATGTGGACCTTCTGAATAAATTAATCAGTCTTGCTCTATTGAAAACACTGGGAGATCAACCAGCCTGCTTAGATGGTCTGAACATTCAGCAGCATAGTCTTATGCAAGAGTAGAAGTTTACCAGTTCAAGTGCCATAGGAATGTTGCATAGGTGTTACACTGCATCTTTCCCTATTGCTTTATTTTTGGTTTCCTAAGATGAAGCGTGACACAAAACTGAGGAAGTCAAGTTTCCTCAGATGAGATGGCAGAGCTGTCATTAGATCCTTGATACTAACTAACTGCTTTTATTTCATAGGCAGATTATTTGATGTATGCATTGCATACAACTATTCCATTATCAGATATTTTCTAGTTGCTTTATTTGGCTGTCCTTCCCTGACTACTGACCCAAGGGAGTAAAACTATAAATCTAGCAAGCATTGAGATACTGGAGATATGGAAGACTTGATTTACAGTTCTGTTTTTATATTGTTCTCCTAACATAACTGCTCTGTGATGACTTTTTTTATTTTTAAGTAGTTTGAAGAGACAAAGCTAAATGCCATTTATTTCAAGTGTCATTCTTGGTTTACTTGAGATTTTTGTTCTTCCTCTATTTGAGGTCAATGTTGTCTATTTTAGGATACAATTGTACTAGTGATTTATAGTCACAGTGCTTTGCTGTAGTGTTTTACTGTAAAATATTATTGGCATTATCTCTGTGTCTTAAAATCTCTTGGATGTACATGTGGCAAAAGTTGAGGTTTGAAATGGAGAAATTGTTGAACTTGCTTATTAGCTTTTTTTAAAAGGATTTATAAATTAATTTAATATTTTAGAGTCAGCCTTTTGAAATACCATTTAAATTGAAAAAATAAAACAGAAATCCTAGGACAAGAGTAGGAATTTGCTCTAGGATAGTTAAAAATGTAATTTCTTATGTAATTTCTAGAAGAAATGGAGGATTGCTGTTGCCGAAAGGATTTTTGAATGCTTCCTGTTTTTTTCAAAATGAGCATATCTGCAAATACTACATGATACACCTAGTAAAATCATTATGTGTTGCATGTGTTGCATATATTGATACTTTCATCAGTCATAGCACTGAATTACGCTCTCTGATCATGATTTCAATCTCATGTGATGTTTCAATGCCATTTAACCTGTACAGAGAACAAAGCATGGGTTTTTATAATGCAAGGGTACAGTAGCCATTTTTATCTGCCAGTGTTTAACAGTTACTCAGTGCTTTTCGGTCATTTTTTTCCACTTGCACGTTGTCTTAGGATCTGCTGAGTAATCATATACATCGACTAGTTAGTCAAAGAAGTGGAAAAACCCATGTAGAAATTGAGCAAGCTGTGAAAGAATTTTGATTCTTGTTTTTGTCACAATGGTTATATTTCCATTATTGTTTTCAGAATTAGTATAAGGAACACTTAGAGATGCTTTCCTAATCCTGATGTCTGCTGATGCCATAAGTAACCTCTGTCATTTGGAAATTTATGAAGTTGTTAATGCTGCACATGTCCAGGCAATGTAATAATATTTCTAAGCTATTGCTGTGATGTTATCAGAAATGTGTACAAATGCCTGTGATTAAAATGGGTAGCTGCCATGGTGATAGTACCATAGAAACTGGTAAAATAATCATGGCTTGTTAGGAAATCTGAATGAAAAACTTATTCATTATTTTTCTATTTTTAATATTTTAGTGACTTAGCAGGAATGAGACTCGGCTGATGCTATATTCCTGACTGAAAAAATTATCAAACAAATTCTTTAGCTCTGTGTTACAAAACAGACAAAGTTAAGGTTATGGTATTGATACTGTTAAAACATTAAATGCATCAGTGACTGACAATTCAGTCTTTCTGCAAACTACTTCTCATCTTAAGAACAAAGGCATTCAAGGAGAGGCCTTTCTTACAGCATTGATCTTTGTTAAGTCACTTTACTTTTTTCACTGTAATTGCTTTCTAAATAGTGCATTAAGTATAGTTTTCTTCAACAATACTTTTCCAGTAAAGAAGGTCTATGACTGTGTCCCATAGGCAGTGTCTACATAGACACTCAAAGCGCATGACAGAACTTGAATTTGAATGTGTGACTTTGTAAAGGATTTTGTCTGTCTCAAACTACTCAAATTGTGAATACAAGAATGCCAAATATACATTAGGTAATATCTTTACTTGATTAGCTTTTTCCTTCTCTTTTGAGATATATTGGAACAAGAAACAAAGTGTGAAAAACAGTCCCAGACTTGGATTGTTCTGTCTCTGGGTTGGAATGAGTGATTTCTCTGTTACTGGTAAGTGGCTCTGTCAGGTACTTATCCCCTTTTGGGAACTTCTAAGCAAGGACATGGTGGAAGTGATCCCAGGTATATCTGTCTAGGTATGTACTCATTAAATTTCTGTGCAAACACTTATATTTCCTTCAAATATACTGCTAAGGTACTTTTATCCTGGGTTAAATGGTATTCCTTGTTACCACGAAGACCAGTGTAGGGGACAGATTCTTCATGGTGTTAAACTTGAGTTTGTTAGATTCAGTCTGCACTAAGCAGCAAACAGCAGGAGTAAACACAGGCTGCCAATCTCTAGACTGCTGCAGCTGTGACAGCTCACTCACTCCAATCAGAATTACGTCCTTACCTGAGAACAGAACCCAGACCAAACTGTTGCACATGGATATGTCAAGAACACTTAGTCTCACATGTACTATCCCTTACCGCAAACCTGCCCATGTCTCCTGAGGATATTTAATATCCTAGTAGCTTCTAATTTAATCTTGGAGCTGTTACATCATCAATTCCAGAGAAAAGGAGGACATACAAGTGTATTAAATAACATTGTGGCAATGGGAAAAGATTATTATTATTAGATTATACTAGTGTAAAGAAAGCATTGATTTAGCAAACTATAATTACGTGTGAAGCAATGAGTTACTGCCCGTGTCTCTAAATAACTATCTTTGTCTCATGAAGAGCACAGATGAATTAAAGGAAAGGCAGATTTATTTAGTTTTAACAGAAAAAATGACAATATACAATCTAGTTAGAAGTTTACATTTGGGAAAGATTCAGGGAGGATCATGTGTTCATCAGTTCTACAAGTACAGTTGAAGTAAGTGCTGGGGAGAAACTTCCTTTCAGAAGAAATAAACAGGAATATCATATAATGCAGTAGTCTCCCTGTGAAGGCCAAGACCATAACCTTAAATCAAGTCAGGTTGATATAGGGAATGCAGTTTGATGAGCTGAAGCTGTTTGCTGTTAAGAAATTGCCACTGGAAAGCAGGAACTTTTTCCTTAACCGTGAGTGCTGGGACTCCCAAGCATTTACAAGCTGAGGATTAATTTCTGAGATTGTTAATTTAAAAATTCGGAATTTAATACAAAAATGACAAGTGCTGAGATGCCTTATCTCAGTTTCAATTTTTCTCTGTGTTTTGTGTTTGTTTTTCAATAATCATAAAAGTGAGACTTGAAACAAAGCCAGGGTGGGCGTGTCAATACCAAATCATTTAGATTAAGCTCCAGGTCTGAGTGACAGTTTGCCACAAGGATTTGAGGTCCTATGAGTTATTCTCACACCTTGTTATCATGTAGTTTTGGTATCCCGGGGGAAATCAGATATTGGGCTTTATACAACGTCTCTTCTGTGTTGAGAGACCTGCATGAAGGAATGAATTTCTGAGTTGTGTAGTTGGGGATGACTTTTAGTAGATGAGGAACACTTGGAATGACAGGTCCTGTAGAAGATAAGTGTTTCCTAGCAGTAGCTTCTTCTTCTCAGGCTTCTTTAAATAGAACCAATATAGTAGGACCTCAGATATACAGAACTCGCATGTGTCTGTTTATAATTGAAGTTTTCTTGTATGTTTGTGTTATGGTACTGTTCCTGTTTTCTATTTGTTAATAAATACTGGGAGGCATAGTTTCAAACCAGCTAGGAATAGTTGTTTGTGCTCATATGAAAAATCCTCTTCTGGGAGGCACACAGAAGTGCTTTACAGATTGTCTTTTTCTCCCATATTCTTCTCTGACTATGATCATACGTGTATCTGTCTTGCTTTGCTCTAACATTCCAAACTAAGGATGTTTGATAGGTGAAGATTGTTTTAACAGTCTTGGGCAGGAAGTACAAAGGTAGATATTCATTAGTGTATAGGCAGACTGTAAATGCTCAGAGCAGAATTTAGTCAGTTTTAGTAATAGTAATTATGCTTCTTCTTGGGAAGAACAGGAGGAAACTAAAGGCTGTGAAAAAAACACATTCTGTAAAAGTTAGAGGTTTTTCCCCTCCTTCTTCAGTAGTGAAGGTTCTCTTGAAGAAAACCCATGCAGAAGTCTGTAATGTCTCCTGGGCAACAATAGAGTTCATGTTTTTACCAACATGCTTTCTTCAAAATTTCTTCCGACACTGACAGACAAAAGCATGTGCAGACTGAAGAGTAGCACCATAATATGTGGTGTTTGTGACAATTAGTACAGTGTCTCTCTCTGGGCTACATTGTACAAGGAGATGCTGGTTTTCTTTCACTTAATCTCTCTGAAATACTTTTCTCAGTTCCTTTACTTTTCAAAGGAAGAATCCCTGTAATTGCCGAAGGATGGATCAAACATAGGTTAGTAGTTGGAAATTCAATCTCAGAACTTGTGACTGGGAGAGTTAACAACAACTTTGCAATGGGGTCTGAACTGTCTTTGTGATTATAAACACGTGCTACAAACTATTCATTACTTATGAACATGGGGGAATCTCTTAAAGCAAGCCTGAAGGTGCTGATTTACTGGCACATGTGCCTTACAGATATGATGTATTGCTGATCTGCAGGCCTCGTAGCATGCTGACTGCAAAAAGGTGATGTGGTCACGTCAGCAGATAAGCAATATGTAGTTATGCTGGAAAACCTGATGATTGTGCATCCAATTGAGGTACTGCTAGTTTGGCTGCTCTCCCTGAGTGCTCATGTAGATCAGGTGCTTGACATAAGCTCTTACAAGTACAAAATGTTGCAGTGGTGAAGTGTAGACCTCAATTAACGTGGAAATATAAATTATTGCCTTTTGTCACCACAGGAGCTGAATATTAATGCCTGCACGGCTCAGTTGTAAGTATCTGGACTCAATAAGATGGTTAAATCTAGCTGATTATCTCTTGGCTTTCTTTGATGTAGAGTTTGAGTAGCAGACACATTATAATTTTCCTTCCTTCAATTCTGTCTCCTAAAATGTGCTTTACATGATTATGGGAGAAATGGTTCCTTCAGGAGCTATTCACTTGTCATCTTTCATTCCATATGCCTATCATTTAATGTAAAGCGTTTTCCTATCCTGCATAAATCGGGGGATATGGACTCATGAGAGAAGATATCTCTGAAGCCAATATGATGTAATTAAAAGTATATTCACAGTTGTTGAAGAAAAACATGAAATACCCTTCATTGGATTTCATAAAAAAGTTTGTCCATAAAGAAGTTTTGTTTGTTTGTTTTTTTGTTTGTTTTTTTGTTTGGTTTTTTTGTGGGTTTTTTTGTTTGGGCTTTTGTTTTGTTTTGTTTTTTTAGGAAAAGGTTGGTAGAGCACATAATTGTACTTTGCGTACTGTAGGTCATTGTGGGTAGAAATAACCCCATGACTGGTTTTACCTCAATTCTTATCTTATAGAAGTTATAATAGCATATATATACATATGTTTTCTGTGAAATATTTTTCTTCTACATATCTGAGACTTATCAATGGAGCAGCAAATTATTCTGTCTGTAACAAACTGCTGGAGAGTCGTGCTGCCATTGTTCTTGGGAACTAGAGAAAAGTAGTTCTAGACCTTTAGAAGTACAAAGCAAATAATCTACTTTCCCCAAACCACTGAAATGGACCTTCTTTCCTAGTAAAACAATGCCAGAAAATAGCCTTTCAGTTGTGGAATTCTCATTCTTTTTTGGCAGAAAATTACCTCAGAGGGAATAGTTGTGGCAGTAAAATACCTTTTAAGTTGGAATGCTAAAACAGTGAATGGCCAACCAGTGGCTTTAGGTTGCTATTATTACTCTGTAAACACCAGGAAAACAACATATTTTGCTTTTGGCAAGCTTCAGATTAAGTCTTAGATGTTTTAGAACACTTCCTATGATGATATCTGTGGAAAAAAAGATTCACTTTGTGCTGCTTGAAATGCTGCCATGTCAGTGCATTCACTTCTGAAGTGGGGCAAAGTGTAACTCTATAAAATAGTTTGCTATCTGTGTGTGATTGCTTGGCAGTGTTTTTATCTGTGAACCATATCGTTCTTGGGTATGTCTGTGGAAAATATAGTTTGTTTACAGAGAGAAAAAAAAAAAAAGAGCAGTATTGTATAGTATATTCCATGGTCTTAAGAAGATGTAATTTTTATAGCTGATTATAACTGATACAGTGCTATTCAGTAAAGTCCTGATATCTAGATGAAAAAATTTATAATAAGTGAAACTCTAATTATGATAGCTTGAAGTTATCTTGTTTTTATCATTATACCATGAGAAATTTAATGTAGTGTTAATTGTAATTGTGTAACTTGAGCTACACTCAAGTTGAACACTACGCACTATCAATTTCATCTTTTTTCTTCAAGTACAACAGTGAGAATGAGATTTGCTAGTTTTATGAAGGGAAAAATGCCAGAGCAGAACTTTCTGTACAGATGTCTGTGCAAAATGTGACCTTTATTTGATCATCCAGCTGAAGTTACAAAGCAAATGAAATGCAGTCGCTGTATAGATAGAACTATATATGTATTTAAGTATGAGGGGTTATGAGTGTTTTTGAAAGGAAAAGGTTGATGAAAAAAAAGCTGAAGATTTGCTTGTATGTGTTCTAGAAGAATGCTACTGTCAAATAACAAAAATATTTATTAAAACCATTGCAGAATCCAACTGTAAAATTATTTTTAAGTAGGGAAGTGACTAATCCTACACTAGTTTGTCAGAGAAGTGACTTTTTAATTATTTTTGTAAATTTCTGAGCAGCTGGGTAAGATGAAAGCGTATTGACTTATTAAAACCCATTTAATAAAATATCTGGATGGAGAGAGCTGCTAATAATATGCAGTGTTCCTTCTGTTGCTTCTGCCTGTTTCCACTGTTTAGCTGGAATGTATTGATGTGTATCTCCTGATCTAAAATGCTTGTTTTTGTGAAGCCTTGCACTTTTAAGTTGGATGACAGCATATAATGCAAGGCCAATAACAAATTTTGTTGTGTTTACAGAAAAAGTTAGGAATAGTATTACAGAAATTGTATTTATTTAATACTGTTACTACTTAAATACCATTACAGGAATAGTATTACGAGAAACAGTATTCCAAGAATTTTATAAGACACAAGAATTAGCAGATTTCTTTTAAAGGCATTAATAGTAGTAATGTGTTCTTTTGGAATATATCTTCCTATTGATGTAAATGTGACAGGACAGATGCAATAGAATTTACCAAATGTAACAGGAAGCAGACTGAAGTTCTGAGGTTCAGTGGCTTGGTAGATCTTCCATTAGTGTTTTGAACAGAATATTTAAGTTTTTGTGTTAATAGTTGAGATAATTGTACTTTTTTTGAGAGACAGACGAAAATGATTTGATTTATTATATGGCCTATGCAGAGGGAATTGTTTTGAAAGTTTCTTAAGCTCCTCGACTCACTTGAAAAGCTGGCTACAGGTCCATAAGAGTTCACATAACTTCTTATAATGGAATTTAGGCTTCTAGGGCATATGATGTGTTATTGTCCTGATGGTTAACCTACCAGATAGAGCTTTAACTTCATTGTCAAGCTGTAAAACCCCAACTGAAACACTGATTCTGTACTTGAAAAAATGGAGCTGTGTATCAGCCCCAAACCTTTTATTCTCCCTGTTCTTCTATAATTTATAAAGTTTTCTAGCCCTTACACATGTCTGTCTAAATCTGAACCTGCAATTGTGTAGTCTTTCTTAAGGTATGGCAAATACATTCCATACTGTCATGTCTCTGCTAGGCATTCCTTCTGCTGCTTTTTAGATATACCAATAGGATTAGAATGTGTGGTAACTTACTTGTTGGTTTTAGAGCATTCAAGCAAACATTGCTGTCCATAAATATGTAATATGGATTTTTTTTAAGATAATTCATAACTTAGAAGTTAGTATTCCATGTCAGCTCAGATGGTATCCTAAAAGGCAAGCTTTTTGTTTTGTTTTTAACTGAGCTCACATGGTTTTTGGTTTTGGTTTTATTCCCTGGCTATGGATCTTTATTTCTCTACTAGCTTTGAAAAAGGAGTTGGGATTCTGCTTAAATTCTAAGATGTCCTGAAGCTGGCATTAGTTAATATTTTCATTACTGATTTTCTTGAGACCACCTGCATTATTTATCTGCTAAAACAAGATAGGAGATTAATTCAATGAGTATTACACTTTCATTAGAATAATCCAAGTGAGCCCTCTCCTCAGGCTCCTAGTCTGAGAGGGCTTCCTGATCGTGTGTGATACTGTGGCATCCCTGCTCTTAATTTCATGAAAAAGGCTGTTGAAAGGAAACAGCCATTCACACAATGGTTCTATCCATGCTTATCTAGGAATCCAGTGTACTCAGAAATACTGAGTGCTTTTGGGGGGGTTTAAAAGTGTTTCAGTTTATTAATACATATATTATTTTTTTTATTAAGCTTACTTTCCATTTTGATTCTAGGTTAAAGTAATTTGATTTCAGATGATTTTTTCTAAAAAGAACAAAAGTACCAGTTACACTTCATTCCTACTGCTGTGGATCTAAATATTGCAGAACTGCTCTAAATATGTTTTATCTTGTGTATCCCCTGCTTGCCAGTCATTGGGGTTACACCTATTTGGGAATAATGAGCAGTCATGAAATAAATGTTTTGAAAGATTTATTTTTAGTATCTCTCAAGAAAAAATTCAAGTGAAACTGCCTAAAGAATGGGCAGATTTACTGAAAATAATAAAATTTGCTTTAGTTGACAGGGGATTGGGTCTTTGAAGTTACGTTCTTTAGTCCAGAATTTACTTTCTATTTACTAATGGGCAAATTCTTCAAAAACTTTGCATCTGTTGTTGACTGCAGTGAGAATTTAGTGTTTTGATGAAGAGATGCCTAGGACAGGACTCATTTATATTTCTGAGTCCAGTGTGAGCCTGTAGTTCCCCGGATCCTTCTTCCAGCCCTTCTTTTAGATGGGTGTCACCTTGGTAAGCCTCCAGTTGCTGAGGACCTCCCCTGTTAGCCAGGATTATTGATAAATGATGGAGAGTGGTTTGGCAAGCTCCTCTGCCAGCTCCCTCAGTACTTGCAGGTGGAGCAGACCATAGGTAGCTTCGGAGATAGATACCTGCATAGAGAAATCAGATTACAGAATCAAGGCCAGGTAGGAGAAGCTGCTAATGCTGTTGTATAGACTGGCTCTTTAAAGTGTTTTATACATGCAAAATTACCTACAGCATCCAGTGTAGCAAGTGATTTGGGATAAAGGTTTGTTCTTAGCATTGTGTGCTAAAGCATTTAGAAATTTCATGCTCAGCTTCAGAGCTTATAGGCGATCACTGGAGATGAGTGCCTGCCTTAAAGAAAGGAGTAGGTCATTAATCTTTTGAGAGCTGCTCATGCAGTCCTTGTAAATAGAGAGGCCTTGAGGATAGCATAATTTCAATAGCAAAACCTGCTAGCTCTTGTGTGTCAATCTGTTGTTAATTGGAAGAGAGTGATAGTATATTAATCAACATGCATGTTTCCAAGCTGAATTGACACCAATCTGTTTAAAATAGTTGCCTTTCTCAGGTCATGGCTGTTAAGGAAATCACCTCATAAGATTTTGTGTATTTGAAAAGAGGCAATAACAACACCAGAAACTAAGTTAATATGCCATGGGAGCTTTTCTAATGAAATTAATACGGGATTTATAACCTTTTTAGCAAGGCTTTTCACCAATTAAGTCATAAAATGTACTCGCAAGAGACTAAGATGCTCTTTTTTTTTCCCAAGCTGTTGTACTTCTGCTTGCTTCCTATCATGATACATGAAATAGAAATTGTGAAAAGTATAATTCTTTGATACTCTTCAGTGGATTCATAACTTTTTAGTTATTAATTGTGAAATTCAATTTTAGATTAGTGATTCGTTTTATAATTTGGCAGGCTGCATTTTTCCATGGGGTAGCAGGAATGAGCAGTATGAAATTAATTTTTCTTTTGAAAGAGTTTACTTCCCATTTTCTGCCAAAATGCTTTTGTGATTGCGATGTGAATCTTCAGTTTGAGACCAGCAGTTAAGAAGTTGAACTGTGTGTTTTCTGGTTTGGAAGAGTTTGATTTCTTCTTACATTTTTGCTTTGGGAATGGTGACTAAAATGTGGTTACATTTTTGTGAGTAGGTAGGATTCTTCAGAAGATAGGCCTAGCATGCTGAGAACTAACAGGAAACTAAGTAGTACACTTGTCAAATGTGAAAGAGAGAAAACCAGTGCATAGTGGAGCTGCACGCTGGGGTTTATCTAAGAACCAACAAGACAATTTTGTTTTGCGTGCTCACTCAGCTGTTCTGCCAGCACTGCATTTGCTTGATCCTGACTTCCCTTCCTAACAGAGAGATCACTGCTACTTTGGGAACGTTGGGTAGAAAGTTCTGTTGGTTTGTGCTCTGTATCTCCTTGTACCAATCTTGGACATCACTGTCCAGGGTCTCTGGGTGGCCTCTGGCATTCATTGCCTCATTCCATACATCTCTGATCTTTAGGGTTTTCCCTTGCTTCCAGAGTCTCTCTTCCAGTCATGATCTTTCCTGGCCCCTTCTTTGTTCAGAGACTGCTACTTCATTTTGGGAACCCTTATTTTTGGCACCCAAACTCCTATTTTTCCCCAATTTAAATAGCATGCTGAAAAATATTACATGAGCAGCCTTTTGATTGCACATTCTACCTCTGTGTTAATGGGAGGATTCAGAATGTGGCACTTCTATGTAGTCCAGGTGTTATCAAACATTGGAAGCATCCTGTGCAGCCTGCAGTGAGCAAGTACTAGTCTTCTTCAGAGGGCGAAATTCAGCTTCAGACATTCACCCACAGATTCACACGTCTGTCCAGTTATCTGTTGCCTGGTAGCATTTGGAATTGAAGCTATTCTTTTCACTATGACAGTAATTCATTTACTTACACTGAAAACTATGGTGCCACCTTGGTTCACTTTGTTATAGTCTCTGGTCTTTATTGGCATGAACATCTAGCTTTTGTATTTTTCTTACAGGAACTGGGTTTCTAAGATTACTCGGTAGGGAAGGAATCCAAATATGGACTGGCACTGAAACAAGAGACAGCATATGACTGTCAGTTTACATCTCATGTGACAATTTCTGGCTTTATTCTATTTTGAGGACTTAAGTATTGCAGTAAGAGAAAGTTCTCACTTTATTTAATGTGACAGATTTCAGGTAGCTTAACAGTCCTTCAGTCATGCAGAAGATTCCCCTATTCACTATATATGTAGAAACATACAAGTATAATTTTTAAAAAAGGAAGGTGCCCTATTAGTACCAATAAAATGTCTTTAGTGTTGTTACGAATTTTGATATTTGCTGTTTAACTTTTCATCCAGCTTTTTGTTGATGACCTTTTCTTTGGTGCTTCCTCCATCGTTGTCAGATGTCCCTTTGCTGGACTGGGGAAGGGTTGTTTCCCCTCACTTTTCAGACTCAGCAGTCCCGCTGGCTGTTCTGTGGTATCTGGAGATAACTGGCTTCAGAAACAAGCATTTTGGTCAATGCAGAATCCAAAAACATTGCTTATGCATTTCACTTGCCATTCCAAGATTTTTTTCTGTGATTAAAATGCTTGTATATTTGAAATAAATGTTAATGAACTTACTTAGATTGCATTGTAGAAGCAGTGATGGTTATTAATTCTGTATTTTGGGGTATGTAGAGAAGAAAACATTTGGAATATGAAGAACAGCTTCAGGGATGAGGAAACATCATTTTCTCATGCCATAAGCCTTTTGAGGTTTAGATCTCTTGCTTTTTCCTTGCACTGTTTCTACAGCTTTTCGTTGTGCTGATTTATTTGACTCATTCGTTTATTTGGACCTTCAGTTTTCCCAGGAGAAAAAAATAGAGTCTGATATTTTTGTCTGTTGGGTTAGCATCCTTTCTGCTGCTGAGTATCAGTTTTTATCAAGAATGTTTCAGCCAGCTCCAAGAACTGTACTGCTGACTGAAACCAAGGGAATAGTCACAAAATGTATGCTTACCACAGTGCTGATTAAAAGTGCTGTTCCACGTGGAAGGAAATCACAAGGCACATCGGAGGTGTAATGTACTTGTAGAACCACTGCAATGTTCTGGTATGAGTGCCATGATAATCTACTAGCTTCTTCCCAAAATCTTAAGCTGTTTTTCAGGTGTTGTTTTCATTGTGGTTTACCATACAGCCAAGCAACTTATGGGCAATTTATTATTTCAGATAGTCTCATTACTGTCATAAAAATGCAGTTTTAGCAGCTATTGTACATAGTTAATATTGGTTGTGGTAAAGTATTGAAATGTGCGGGTTTTTTGAAGTGTTTTGGTGTGGATGACTTTTAGCTTAAGGTTCCTATATAATCTTAGAAATAAAGAGAGAGCATCTGTTGAAAGTTACAGCTGTACCAAAATATTTATTTGGTGCTCAAATCTGGAAACTGAGTGAACTAGTAGGGACTTGTCTGGGCTACTTCTGTTAAAATGAGAGAATGTGTTTACAGTAGCTTCTTACTAATGGTGACTTGAATGCTTTGCAGAATATAGTGCATTAAACAAAATGCTTGATTAAAATAAAGTCCCATAATTTTACATTTTTCATACAAGTTTCTTTCTGTCATCTTGGAAAAACAAAGAAACCAACCTAGATCTAACTGTATCCCCTGTAAAACTATTTGCTTTTTTTTAAGGTGATGAGGAAGGGCCTTTGCCTAATAAAAGCACAAGTGCATTCAAGTTGCTCTTTTCCCCTCGAGAGTTTTTTTTTTACTACGAGGAAAGAAATACCTTGAGAAGCAGGAAAGCTTTTCAACTTACAGAACCTGTATGCTTGCTAAGGTGGATTTTGCATTCTTTTATGTAGGAAAATATGCTGCTTTAATGTAAAGACCATTAGTAGCAAGGATTGACAATTTAATTGATTTTAAAAAAACCCAACTCATTATGTTGTTAATATATATATATGACCTGTGATGAAAATAACCTCACAGTTGGAAGCTGTGAGTGAGCTGTCACAGATAACCTCTGATTCTGCAAGGCAGTGAATGTCATGGGAAGCAGTGGGGTGTTTCTTGTAGCAAACCTGGCACTGGGAGGGGAGTTAGGTTTCTGCTCAGTGGCGACTTAGCTGATTAAGTCAATGGCTTATTGTCTAAGACCTTTCATTAATAAAATATTTTCTTGCCTCTTAAAGAATATTTGTAAAATGATATTCTGATAATCACAGTCTTGACTGTTGGATCAGGTGCTGAAGTGCAGATGTGGAATGCTAACAGCATGTCTGCTCGGCTTGAGTTAAAGAATCAGGTGCTGTAGACAGGTTATGTAGTAACTCCGCGTCTTCTAAAAGGGGGTGAAATGCACAGGGAGGCAGAGGATTGTGTTTTGACTTGTGTAGCAAAAGAAGGATAGAAGTGGAGTCCCCAGTAGATTTCTCATGTAATCATGGATGACATCTTTCTAATGTCTCAGGCTGTTTCTTACTTGCTCAGGAAAGGCAAGAAGATGCTTTCTATTTTGTGGTTCTTTTAAAAATTTCTCTGAAGACTGAGAAGAGAGGATAGTAAAAAAAAAAATAAATTCTTTCACTCCTTTGGAATGAATGTTTTGTAAATCATGGCATCCTGTTAACCTCTCTGGGCATCTTCCAGCAGCAGTTCTACAATTTCAATCAAGTACCTCACTGAATATTTGGTGTGTTAACACTCAGATTCTAAGTTGTATTTCCCTTGATGGGAAACAGAGAGATGGGGAGTGTAGAGGTGATAATCGGTGAGAAACTGGCACAGGTTGCCCAGGGAAATTGTGACTGCTCCCTCCTTGGAAATGTTCCAGGCCAGGTAGGATGGGGCTTGGAGCAACCTGGTGTAGTGGAGGTGTCCCTGCCCATGCAGGGGGGTTGGAACTGGATGATCTTTAAGGTGCTTTCCAACTCAAACCATTCTGTGATTTTTATTCCATGATTCTATGGCTATTGCCAAACTTTAAAAAGCTGGAAGAGAACAGTTGCTTAATACATGTGTTAATCAGCTGTATTACTGTCTATGGTAAAAGAAGAACCTAACTTGACTAGCCTGAATAAGCATATCCTGTTATTTCTGATAGCAACTGAGAATACTCTGAACAAGGAGACCTTTGTGTCTGAGGCAGATTTTTTAACTTTGGGGAAAATTGATGCATGAAGTCCAGAAAATTATGATATATTAAAACTGAGCCCTTAAATTTAGAGTGTGAGTTTGAGATGTAAACATTTAGTGATTTTGTTTTTTCACACAACTGAGTAACTAAACTGTCTCTTAAATTAACTGCAATATATAAATGGTTAACTCTGTATGCCATTTTAATTTTCAACTCTCATCTAGAGCTTTGGGTTTGTAAAATTTGGACTGGAAGGCTAAAGTTTCATATACCTAGTGTCATCTCTCTGACCCTTTCCCTTCCACTGAAATCAGTAGCAATTCTCTGTCTTGAGATATTCTTGAATTACTTGATTCATTCTTTTCACTCAGTTTGCATCAGAAAGTACGTATGTTCCAGTTCCTCTTACTAAAAACCAAATCTGAATCAGTTATGGAATGCAGACATTCCTCTTGTAAGCAGAAATTGACACTGACTGACTGACTGTAGGTGAAGTTTACTGTGGGTCTTTAGCTGTGCCAAAATTTTCAGTCATACAACAGATTAACACATAAAGCTCACGGGGGAAAGGGAAAACATGAATGGGACATTTTGAGTATAAATAAAATTCATTGGAATTCTTCCTTTTAATTTGCTTTGAAGAGAAGCAAAATCAATTTATTTCCTTAGATTAATTTAAAAAGTTACCCTTCCAAGTAAAATGTTCTTTTCTGGAACTTGTTTATTAAGTCTGATTCATGACTGACAGATTTATTGTGTAATGAGAATTTCCCTATTTTGGGAGGAGATTGTTCAAAGTGCTGCTAGTGGGGCTGAGGGGACACTGCATAAATGCTATTAAAGTCTTAAAAAATCAAGTAAGCCGTAAAAAATAACTGATGAATCTCTATAGATGGGGCAATTTATTAGGTATGTATCAAGCTGGATGTTACCAAAGGGAATTGGAGGTAAAAGCCTGAACAATGTCTGATAAAATCATAGGATGGTAGGGGTTGGAAGGGACCTCTGGAGATCATCGACACCAGGTCCCAATAAGTAAGATGTGAAGATTTTCTGTATCAAAAAGAACGTGGTCGGTAAGGATTAATAACATAATATTACATACATGCATGCTGATGTTCAAAAATGTTGAAATTCTGCAAGGACAGATTACTTACTAGGTTTGGAGCTGTTCTCATCGTTGCAGGTATTGTAAAGTGTAAGTTACTGTGTGTAGTGAGTCCCTTGGATTTCATAATCAAGAAATGTGAATAAAAGAAGGGGTTACTACATCTATCCAGAAGAGAGACTGACTGACAGAGATACTTGTACTCTGAAAAGGGTAAGAAGTCTTTGGTATACTCAGTTTTACCTGATAGCTCAGCACAATTGCATATTCAACCTGTTACTGCAATTCAGCATTGGTAATCAGATCCAGCACATTCTGTGCTGCAAGGTATTAAAATCAGATCAGTGCAGCTTTATATGAAACCAGTAGTTTTCAGCTATATAGACAAGAGTGGACTGTAGTCTCGGTCAGATTTTTGGGTTGGAGTACACTGCAGCCACACACTGGAATTCCAAAATACATTAGGGATGCTAATCTGTGATATTGTTGCTAGTATACCACAAAAATAGCATGTGAAGTGCCACTATACTCCTTTAATCACCATCCTTTGTTCTCAGTAGCTCAGTGGAATTAAGCTTTGGGCCAGACAGTGGTGGTTAGAAACCATTTACATGGGCTTTGTGAAAAGCAGCTATCATGAAGCATTCTTTCATTTTTCTGTGTAATTTTGGAAGAGGGTAGTGTTGTTTTCCAGTGCTGTGGAGAAAGCTACATACATTTCATGACCATTTTGGTTTCACATTTCAGTGCTGTCTAAGAGCACAAATGTCAGTGAAATCTGTCATCCCCCACCTCCCTGAAGACATAAACAAGCTCACAAGTTCCAATTCTTTCAGAAATTTCTGACACTAATGCAGTCCTTTTTTTATTGCACGAATCAAAGGCTGTACAACACCATCTCTGCATAGGCATTAAGACACAAAATTCAGAGATAAAAGTATGTGACATTTCATGAGCTTTCTTGTGGGCAAGGCCCCCGAAATGAAGAAGCAGTTTCGGATCACAAATGAAAGTATAAGTAAACATATTCCCACAGGCCTGCAGGCATGTTCTGATGAACACAATCACTGCATTTCCTAACTCTTTGAAAAGTAGGACAGTAAAAATCATGCTTTTTTTTTTTTTTTAAAGTCACTAATACAATTTTAATCCAGAATATATGAAGCAGTAGAGTTGTTAAAAGTTCCAGTTTGCTGTTTCTTGTGCCGTTATTTTATCATAATTCTGATTATAAAAACGTCCTTTTCAGCAAAAAGTATTTCCCTTTTCTACCCTTTAGAAAATTCAAATGAGGTTGACTTGCATGATTGGATATAACTGCTTTATCTGAGGAGCGGGTGCTTTTGTCTAATCAGAAATGCCATAAAGGCTACCAATACTAGATGGCAGATGGGATATCCTATTTCTACTTCAGATAATGGAATAAATAGATTGTTCAGAAAATAGTTTTGGAAAAGATAAAATTTCCTTTTACATTTCCTCCATATTTCATATTTTGGGTAGATACATTAAGACTAGGTTTGAAAAATTTATTCTTTATCTTTTTCATTAGGCCAGATTATAAATCTGAAAGACCTTAAAACAAGGTTTCTGAATTGTTTGGTGTGTTTTCACTTTAGGAAGAACTGTTGAGTTGGATGACATCTTTCTGTAAAGCAATCAGCTTTACCATATGAGATTACGTATAGTGGAGGATGAGATCTGATACTTAAGGCTTAGTTTAAAATGCTTTGGACTAAAGTGAGAAGTTGATTTAAAGTGAGAAGAGCTATAAACCAAAGCAACTACATAAAAATGGAAAAGAGAGACCTCAAATCTAGAAGTGTACGTGTATAACTTAATACTTTACCATCTTCTTTTCTGTAGGTTTCAAAACCTTCCATATTTTTGAGGATAAGTTCTTTCATGGTGTATAAAATCCACTAAATTTTTAAATTGATTTTATTATCTAAACAAGTATCAAATTTTAATGGGACAGTTTAGGCTGTGAATTTGAGCCTGAAAGACCAGTAAGTTAACTATAGTGTCTATACAGCCATCTGTGCAACTGGGTAGTTAGAGATGATGTAAAGATCTTATAGTTCAATTATAACAGACTTGTTTTGATAAAAAATATTGCTCACCTGTAAGGAATGGTGTTTTCTTTTTTTCTTGGTACCCATATATATTTTACCTACAGAGAATGCATGTCTGATTGATAAGCTAGGCTGGGTTTTTTTAGGTACTGAAGCAAATAACTGTTGTTGCAATAGTCCAGAAATTGCTGTTCCTGAAGAGAGACTCTGCTCCATGAGTTCTCCTTTGCTCTGACAATAGGGTTTGCATTTGCTTGAGAGCTGTCGTTGAAAAAACACACAACAATTTTCCACTGCTGGATCTGCATTTGTAATTGTCTCTCTGCAAAAGCTGAGCTGTAGCTGTATTCAGTGAAAAATGCAGTTAATACAAAAGGAAAAGTACAAAAGCAAAAATACTGAGTTTTCGAGCCTTTAAAATGTGATCTTTTAACTGAGAAGGGAATTTAGCAGTGATATGTATATTACTGCAGTAGCTTTTTAGCTATTAATTTGTTAACTTGATGTAGTAGTTGTGTTTTGAGCTTTTCTGTTTGTTTCTCTTTTCAGGAATTGGATTATTTCCTTTACATAATGTTATTTCTGGTGACTTTAATGCAATTTGTCAGTTTCTTCTTCCCTCCTCTTTTGTTTTTTTGATCTCAGCAGGATTATCTGTCTTCTCAATAATTTGATTGATTAAACAAAGGCCAAGAGGCTTTTGGGACTGTATTCTGATAACTTGGTTTGCCAGCTTAGCTTCCAGTAATATTTGCATCTCTGGCAATAGACTCTCTGACAGATTTTGCATGAATTACTGGTTCACCAAGGCAGCAACTTTGTTTCTCTAGCTATTTCACTGCTAATTTTAGAAGGTGTTTTCTTATCGTCAAACTTGAAATTTATTTTGGCAGCAAATATCTGTGTAAAATAAAAAAAGCAGGAAAAGTTAGAACATAGGAAAGAGCGTTTCTGTAGCATGTGTTATTTTGTGGAATACCAAAATCACGTCAAAAGCTGTTTGGACTATTTTCTGCAGATGAGGAAAAAAGGTTTCTGATGAGGGGGTAAATAACTAATGCTGAATATTTCCAATATGCTGCTTTGAGCTAAGTATCAAATAAGATAATTAACTACCTGGAAGACTCCTTGTTAATTCTTTTCTCACCAGCCTCTCTGTACATGCCCATAGCCTTCTTGGGGTACCGTCCACTTGTTCTTTATTGAGGAGAGGGACCTTGTAGTTTCTGCAGCTTTTATTGAGGGTAACTTTCCTTGCCATCATTAACATATTCATATTTGTGGAATATTTATCATCTTGTCCAGGTTTCATACAAAGGTAAAGAGTTTAAATCTCTTCTATGAGCTAAGTTCGTGAAAAGGAATTTGGAATGCTAAAACACAAGGTTCTCTACAGCCATAGTAACAGTTGACTTTGAAGCTTTACTAGAAAGCTATGTCCAATGTTGGAGAAACAGATGTTTCTGTCAGATAGAGTATAATACACTAAATATTCTGATATTATTTGGACATTGGGAAAATTCTGTTGAACTTAAGTACTGTTTACTAGAAGGCTGCCTACTTGCATAAAATTCTCATCACTTATACAGTGTGGTATCACCTATTTGCTCATCAAAATCATGCAGTAAGAAAGGCCTCCAAAAGAGGTGTAGGCTGCTGTACCTTGTGTTTTGTTGATACCCAGAGCACTGTTTTTCTTTCCTTTGTAGCCTGTATCTCTGTTCTTGTCCTTTTTTTTTTTGGATTGGTTTTGCTTTGTTTCCCAGCAGTCTTGATCTTCTCCTTCTTTTCAGCTAGAAAGATCTTGAAAATGAGGGTGGCAGACCAAAGTGTTTCTACCTGAAGTTGACATAATTGTTTTCATTAGTTACTTGATTTGGGGATGTTTTTTTGTTTTTGTTTGGTTTTATTTTCTAATAGGCTTTTAAAGGCTAGTCAAGAATAGCTGTTAACTGCAGCCTAGAGTTTTGTAGTGAAGTTTGACTGACTGTGACAGAAATTCCCTATTAGATTTATGCAATGTCAGTGTCTTCAGTGAGTGTAACTCTCCTTCTGTTCTTCTAATTTGCTAATACTGGAAAGGCAAATAATTTGCAGAGCCATGGTGTCTTACACCTTCTGGGTGCCAAAATCTGTCTTTGCAAGATCAGTATTGAAGTAATGGTTCCAGTTTCTCAAAGACCTTTGTCTCTGAGATTGAAGTATCTCTTCTAATGAGCACTACAATTCTTCTGAGAAGTGGCCAGGAGATAGTAGATTCTGTAGAGAGACTCAGTAATTCTCATCTGTATTGCAGAAATAATGGACAAAATATCTGGTTGATTTTTTTGAGATAGTATGATGCTTATCTGCTAGGATGCAACTATAACAATTAGAATATAGAAGGGCTTTATTATTGACATTTTGACATCAGAGAGAGAAAAATCACACTGGGATCCATTTCATTGTTTACTGGATGTCACGCCAATGAAGATTTGAATGCTTTTTGGATTTCAAACCCATTAACCCTGCCCCACTCGTGGGCTGCCTGCTATTATCAGTAGTTCCTACAAAAGCCATTCTTAATGAGAGAAACTTTCTAGGCCATTGATAGTATCCTTTTTGCGACCTAAATATCAAGATACAGATTTTTTCAGACTGTTTTGTCAGGTTCTAGTCCAGTAACATACTTGATAATGAATATTCATCTACAAGTTCCATCAGTTTGTTTGAAAAAGGCATTTGTGGCTGTGCAAACAGCACAGTAAAGACTATTCTGTAATATATAGATGAAAGACAACAATTGATGTATTTTCATGATCAGCAAATAGTTAAAAAATCCATTCTTCAAGAGCTAGAACTGTGTTGGTGAAAGATTATGGTTGAGAATTCAAGGACTGAGAAGTTATGAAGTAATAAAAGGAAGTTTATCTGGAGTTTTGTAGCTCAGTGCCCTGTATGTACTTTTATCACAGTGTGGCCTTTTGTAATAAAATCACTTATTAGTGATTTTAACCTGATTAGTGATTTTAACCTAGTAGGTCCTAGTTTCAAGGTTATAACTTGAGCATGTCACATTTCTGAAAAGAGTGTCCCCAGAAGATTTTTCTATTTCAAATGTGTGGATTTGTTTGGTTTTTTTGAAGATCAATTGAATGTCTGTTGATCAGTTCCTCTTCCATATCAGTAGATGTGTTTCTTTCTGCTTTGCAGACATTATTTGAAGTTTTTGTCTCTTGTGCTGGCTTAAATAAGAAGCCCCCTAACAAAATTGTGAAATTTGTTCTGGAAAGGTGTATGTGAGGTCCAAGGTCTTTGAAGGCCCACACCTCACCCTTGCTAAGAGCCATGAAAATGTGTGCAGTTTGGACAGATCTGTATTTGTTACTGAAATAGTTTCCCATCAGTCTCAGGCTGCCCTTTTATGAATGAAAAAGAAATTGTGACGTCTTATGAGCTTCACTACTTCCTGACAAAATGTCTTAAAATAAAAGTCTGTTCCTATGCCTGACAGTCCACAGGTTAAAACAAGCAAGGTGAACATGTAATTGCATTTACTGGTGCCCTCAGCTGTCAGTGTACAAAGTGCCAGTGAGCACTGCAGAGAGAAAACCAAATGGCTGTGACTCTCAGGTCCTCCTTCCCAATGCCTGAACCTTCTGTACTGTCACGCATCATCCTGCTGCCTGCCTGCAGCACCAAGGTAGCTGCAGTTATACCTTGCAGCAAAGTATCACTGTATCAGGACAAATCTTTTATAATTTATTTATTGAGAGCAGGTTTCAGTGCTGTAGGAGCAGTGATCTGCAAATATGTGAAAGAAGAGCAGAAGCTAAAAGTTTCTGTAATCTGCTCTTATAAAATAAGCTTTCCAAAACTCAAAGTATTTTCTTTATAGACTTCTGATAAGAGGAGAGGATTTTTAAGTCTAGCATGGGGATAGTATAATGAGAATCATGACTTGGCAACCAGAGCTAGGTAGTGCAGGCTGGAAGGAAGTTCCCCAGATTTTCAGTGGCAGGTCTAACCAAATATCTGAAATCTGATGTGTTCTCCATGAGCTGAAGGCTTTAAATCACTGCTGTTTGTCTTCCTGAAATTAATTACATAGCTTGAATTAAAGTCACAGACTTGATACAGAGATGACAGAATGAATTCCTTTGGCTTGTGGAATACAGGAGCTAGATGATCGATGCCCCTGAATTACACTACTGTACTCTGAATTAATTTTATTAATTGCTCAAATGCTGTTCTGAAATTTATTACGAGGATTAAATAGCAATTTTTATAATGATGGTGTACTCAGGATAAATTTAACTGTTTGAAACCCTGGAGTTAAAAATGCATTGTTTAAGATTCCCCCTTCATTTGTTCTGTAACTATGATGAATCATTATTAGCAACTTTCCTAAAATTTTTGGAAGGTATTTAAATAGTCAGAATGAGAAACTACGTTCTACACGTCAGAAACTACTCAGTTGTAATAAAAAAGCAGCAAAAAGAGAGTGAAAAAATCCACCAAACCCAAACAGCAGTCCAGAGAACTGAAGAAGGAGTAAATATTTAAGTTTATGTATGACATGGGCTCAGCTGTAACTTTAGTTATTCTGTTAATGTTCAGTAAAATTTCTAAATAACAACACATTGTCAGTTCAGGTTAAAAAAGTAACCATTTGACCAAGTTTTCAGAGTGGATTCAGTGCAGCTCCCTAGTTATGATTTTTAGCATTACAGGTCTTAAATGAAAAATCAATTTTGCTGTTTTATAATTTTTTTAATAAAAAATGTTTTCCTGTGGTCATTGCATGTAATGAAAAAATGATTAATAACAAAAGCTTTTTCAGTATTCACGTCATCCAGTGAGACTAACAGAATGAATAAAGAAATGTTAGGATTTTTTTTCAGAGGAAGTGTCAAGTTGTATGAATTTGTACCTGTTGTAAATCATAAGATACTGACCTTCAAGACAGTCCATGTGAGTAAAAACCGATGAACATTGTAAGCTGATTGCAGGACATACTACAGGCTTTTGTTGGGTGCATCTCTGCTAATTTTTGACCCACTTTCTTTTTTTTTTCTTTGTTTTTGCACAAGCTATTAATATGCTTCACCACTTTTCTGTATAGCCAATTATAGGTGTAATTGAAGACCAGAGAAGGAAGGAAAAATAGATTTCCCTCCTGTGCATTTAAAAAAATTAAATTTTAAAAACATAGATATATACCGATACACCTTTGCTTTATATATACATGCTTGTAAATATATTTGCTATTCCTAAGAGCTCTTGGTTCTAGCATAATGTGAGTGGCTGTTTCTAAATTCTTTACATCACTCTGCATATAATGGAAAAATATCCAAGTTCCCTATCATGCAGCTGATTTATGTCCATTACGTGTTTTGCACCTTGCTACCATCTGTCCACTGGCACAGTGCAGAGATATAATAGGGATGAATGCCAGTAAACTACGAACAACATACAGTAGGTGATGGTAATTTTCTGATCCACGGAACAGCATCAGGTGCTCCCTTTTTTCTTTTGGTAATTCATTAGTTCTTGAAATCTGTTGCAATAACTAAATGCTGTTTTTAAACTGAATTCATGGCGTCTCGAGGACCTGGAAAGAAAATGTGAGAAATTGGTATTAAAACGTAGAGAATATATTGGGTTATATAGAGCTGTATAGAAAGTAAATTATGCTAATTATCTGGTTTAAAAAAAAAAAAAAAAAAGAGGGTTCAGCTGAGGTCATTGCTGAAAAATTTACTCAGGCAGGACTCCTCCGTAGGAAATCTTACATGCTCACAAGCAGCTAGCTCAGGTTTGCATTATCTGACTGAGGAACTTCACTATCCGTTAGGTAAGAAACTCCATGATTTTTTGTTCTGTTTTCATGTGGTATTCTGAGCCAACAGAAGGAAGGAAATGCAGGATTGAGGGAAATTCCATTCTAAGGTTTTTTTGCTTTATCTTTTTTACTTAGATGTTCAAGATGATATGATGCAATGAGGAAAACAAGTACATTTCTTTATTAGTGGCTTTATCTTAACCCCTCCTAGTGATTGATCAGGGATTCTCAGTGAATTGCTCTAGATGATCTGTCCAAGTCAGGTAGCACTGCAGTATTTTTTGCATATGGGTGCTTACAGCCCTCAGTTGGGTCTGACAAGTGCCTGCAAGGTCAAGAGAAGCATTGTTCAGGTATTGCTTCTGAGTCTGCAATCTGTTCTCTTTGGCTCCAATTGTCTGTGCATTTGGAATAGTCCATGGGGGACAGGATTACCAATAGAGTAAATACTGGCCTTGTCCAAGTACAAACACCTATGTTATTAATATTTGCTCTCTGTATTCATTCAGAGCTAATGTCTTCATTGAGCTGCCAGACAGTTCTCTGCCTATTTCATTTTGGGTAATAATTTTAAAACCTTTACTTGTTAGGAAAACAAACTAAAATGCTAAATGTACATAAAAGATGCATGTTTTATGGTGGATTGTAGAAGCCTTGTGTAGGCAATTTCTCTGCTGGAAGTCTGTTAGAATTCACACACATTCAACAAAAATCATGTTTCAGGTTAGGTTCTTAAAAGTTCTTTCTGGTCATCTGTAGACATTGACAGATCGTGGGGTAGAACTGATGACAGTGTAGTGAACTTTCTCACCAGCCATCTCTTCAGTATTTGTCCATAAGACCCCTGTGCTATTCAGGTTAAAACAGTGAGAATTGGCGGTTTGGTGTCTTTGCATGTTTGATATGATTCATAATGTTTGTTTTGCCCCTATAAACAGGTCATAGAATTGGAATTGTCTCTGGGACACACAATTACAGACGTAGAGTTTTCATTTTACTATGACATTGAAAGTATTCACATTCTGTAGAACATGAATGGGCATGAAACCCTAAAGTTAATCTATACAAGAAAACCCTCTTGAAAGATGGTAGTGATGTTTTGGTTTTGGTTTTTTGTTTTCTTTTCTCCTTATCCAGCAAGAAGTGCCCTCATGTTGTTAAGAAATGTTCTTATAAGGGCAATATAGATAATCTGAACAGGGAGCTCCTTATTCTTTTGAATGTGTTGGTTAATATCGGCTTCAACAATAAAGAACATTTGTCTAGAATCAAAATTTCACAAGGATGAAGAGAATATAGACTGTGTTGCTTCATTTCTTTTTGAGGGTAAAGCTGTGCAGGAAGAATGACTTGATTTTCTGCTCATTGGTAGACATACAGACACATAAGGGCTTTAAAATTTCCGGTAAATTAGAACAAAATAGAAGAAGTGTTATAATGTATCAACTCCCTGAAGCTGATGTTGGGATGGACACGTCTCAGAAATTCAGCTTTTACCTAAAACGAGCTCTCTGGCCTGTTTCAGTGATTTGTTTTCAGGGATACCGTGGGTTTTTGCGTCTGACAGTTGTGTGAGGTTGGTTCTTGTCTGGGTGCTTTGTAAGGCATTTGGATGGTTGCCTGGGAATTCCTGTAGTGGCTCTAATCAGGCCATGGGACATTTAGTTGGAGTCATAGTTCCTCTGGAGCTACAGATGCACAGAAATCCTAGATGTTTTGACAGTATGTGTTCAGATCAGATGTACCATGTATGTGCAATAGGAGTGATTTGCACATGGCTGATCAACCCACCTTGCATGTGACAGAGAACTTTGTGTCCTATCTGACCTAAATACTGGGGTTGTTTTTGTATCAGGAAAATCCGAAATGGCAATGGAAGACATCATTAAAGATGTCAGTTTCCAATGCAGCAGCTTCTAGTGAATCTAACTAGGTAGAAATGGTGGGGGTGGGACCATATTGCAGTGGGCAGCATATGGAGCAAGTCAGTCTTCTACTTGGTGCCAGCTGGAATAGGACAGCAAACATTAAGGAGATCAGGTGGCTGTGTGGATTTGTGAGGCAGCAATGAAGCTGGATCTGCTTGCAGAGCCACTTGATTATTGGCTTTCCATACATCCGGCACTGGACTGATGTCTCTCTTCAGAGAGACACTGATTTCTAATAGTCAATAACATTGTTGGAGTTATGGCTTTTTAGGCTTTGAAATCTTATTTGACTGAGGTTAAACATCATTGTCCTCATTTGCTTCCTTGGGTTTTTATAATGGTTTATGTTCTCTTTCAACCGCTTTGTAAACACGGGGGTTTGTGTGGTTGTCTGTTTGGGATAGTTAAAGCTTTAGGTGTGACACTTCTGTAAAAGTAACACTGCCAAAGAACTGGTGTGGCAATAGGCATGAACCTGAAACACAGGAGGTGCCATATGAACATCAGGAATCTTTTTCACTGTGAGTGTGACTTGCGTGTTGGCACAGGTTCTGGGAGGTTGTGAAATCTCCATCAGTGGAGATACTTAAAAGCTGGATGTGGTCCTGGGCAAGTGGCTCTAGGTGGCCCTGCCTGAGCTTGGGCTTCAATGGGGTGGCCTCCAGAGCTCCTGCCAACCTCAATGATGATTCTGTGAAATCCTTTAGTGATGAGTCCTCCCCTAAAGCACTCCCCCACTGCCCATCAAAAAAAACCCAACACATTTTACCTTGTTAAGTGAATAGTTGCTGAGATGTAATTAGAGAGATGGAAAAAAATTCTAGAAACCTGTTCTATCTGGAACAACTTGCACAGATTCTTGGGAAGCACGGTGCAAAATTGTGGACTTGTTTGTTCTGAAATGCTTGGGCTGCACTGAGCAGCACCAGCCGTTGGGAACATCTGACTATCCCACACAAAGTACATCTCTGCTAGGGCCTTGCAGAAGCTATTTATGACTTGTGAATGCTATCCCAATGATGATCTACAGTGTTAATTGATTTGATGTTTTGCACAGTATATTAAAAGGTTTTCTGTTGTGTTTAAAGTTTGAACTGTAGTTCAGTTCTTAGGATGCCTCTCAGTTGCAAAGCAGGAGTGTAGGATGGGGCATCTCTTCTGGGATGTTGTTGCCATGGCATGTTATCTGTAAGACAACTTTGCTAGGTGACCATAGTAAAAGAGATACTGAAAGACAAAAACTAGATTTTGTTTTCTTGTCTTTTGCATTAGACATCTCATCCTCTTTTTGTGTTTGTTTTTTTTTTTTTTTTCTGATTCAGTTTTTGTGTCAGTGGGAAATACCACAATTAACTTCTGTCACAGATGGACACAGATGAAGACCAGGGCTGATTTTGTCAGCCACTGTTCCTGGTTTTGTAAGGGAAGGTTTTTTTAAACAACATTGCAGGCTCCTTTGTGCTATTTGATATAATGACACTGTAACTCTGTACTACTTGAGACTGTTTATGGTCAATTGCACTGCTTTGACTCCAGCCTATAACTTAATTCACTTCCAGTTGCAAGCCCCATTATGTTTTGTGAGTGCTCAAATTTGGTCTGTTTTTTTCCTGTGCTGCCCAGTGTCCTTCTATTCCCTAGCACAGTTGCACAGTTAGGGATTTTAGGCAGAGACTTCGTTCTATTCTTGATCTGAGCAGCTTTTTATTTCTGCAGTATGTCAATTTTTCCATTGAATGGGAAGCTGTGTGTACTCTGGATCCATTTGGATTTTATTCAAATGTAAAGATACTCTGCCATTGTCATTATGGAACACTGTTGTCTTTTCTGGAAGGATGATCTCTTTTGCTGAAGTTTACAAATAATAAGTTGCTGAATGTGTCATTTTTAACTAGTCAAAGAACAGCATAGAAGTTTAGTCTTCTAACATATAAGATTAGGGTGTTTTTCAGCCAGAAGGTAGAGTTAATGAAACTGAGGTAGACTTGGAGTATTTTTTCCTTGAGCAGAATTCAGTCACTTATAGTTAGGGTAAAAAATTTTTTTTCTTCTTTAGGACAGTATCTATGTTACCAGACAGTGCTGTTTTTATATTATACTTTCTGTTCTTTCTGAGCAGCCCATAACTCATCTCTCTCCAACTGTCTTGTTTACAAGAAATGAAATCATAAGCAAACTGAAATGTGAAAAAAACACCTTTAAATACATACCATCGTACTTCATTTAGTTTCCAATAAATTTCTGTAGTTTTCCTAGTTGCTATATTGAAAAGTTGTGCTTGCTTAAATTACCTGTAAATTGTACTTTCTGAATGTTTTGAATCAGTTTGTTTGTACTTCTATCAGCTCTTTTGTTCTTAATTTTACTTTAGTACAGCAATTTGTAGCTCATTACTTTGTCTATCTCTACGGCAGGTGACTGTATTTTGAGATGTTTTACTTGGTTATTTGAAAGACTCTACTGGTATAATCTTACGAGTGGAGCTGGCAAAGGAGCAAACCTGGGTGGGATCAAGTTCAAGATACCTGGCAGGCTATTATCTTTCTCCACCCTGCCAACAGAACATGTGACAGATTCATCTTGGCCACTGTGAAGAGCTGTGGAACGTGTGACTTTGTTAAAAACTCTTGCCTTTCCTCATCACTGCCTCTGACACAGAATGCTTTATCCTTTTTTTTAAATGGAATATAATTACCTTAAAATATATTTTATGGATTAATACAATTTATTCTAGTTATATTTTATTATATACTGCTTAATGCATGTGACATAAAACTAGAAGGAGACATATCTTGTTGTAATTTGACTTCTTCTGCCAGAAAAGGAAGAGAAGAACTTTTGAAAAGTTTAGGGGAAAAAAAAGTCTTTGAATATTATGGAATGTCCTCTAGAAAATCTCTGTTAGTTTCTACACAACGTGAAACCTTGACACAGACAGTGGGGGTGCCTGTGGGGCTGGAGCACCAGTTAAACATCTCTCCATGCTGTCAGGAGGACAAACAGCTTCATAATCTTTCCAGCTCAGCTCTGTGTATGGAGCCATCCCATGCTTCAAATGCAGCTATTATTTGAACAGTGTTCCAGTGTGCAGATGATGACCCACTTCAGTCTTTAGGTGTGCTTTGTTAAATTCCTGAGATTTCTCCTTCCTCCCATTCCACTTTGTTAAGTAAAGTTTTGACTTTGCCTGTGATAGTTGGAAACATTGAGAGAAAGGAGGGGAAAGAGAGGGAGAGATTTGAGGCAAGTGTTTTGTGTCTCACTGCAAGCTGACTCCTAACGTGTCAGGATGTACGAACAGGAGGAAAAGAATAAAGAGGTGTGTGAGCAGAGCTGAAGAACTGTCATTGCCCTCCAAATACTAAATAGGCAGAGTAGTCTGATGTCATTGTGACTGTGGGAACAAAAACCCCACTAGATGATGCTAGGCTTGATTACATCAGTTCATAAAATTGGCTTTGCTTTCCTCTTTGCACTACCAGCTTTGATGCAAAAGCTGATGTAATGCAGGCACACTTAGTAAAAGTGCAAAACAACTGTGATGCATTTTTTAGCTTGAGAGAGGATTCTTTGTTATCGAAGGCAATGGTGATTTTGCTACTCATGTCAGTAGATGACATCAGCTGGGCTGGCAGAGACACATTCCCATCATGAGGCTGCTTCTAGCACAATCTGTAGATGAAATGTTAAATTTTACTTCCTCCTCTTACACATATACAGGAACTTGAATAGAGAAGAATGGAAGTCCTGCATATTTTAATGTATTGAAATGTGCAAGTATTTTTGTGTGTGTGTTGCTGAACTTCCTGCTTATTGTGCCAGTGTATATGAGAATTTGAATGGTGCCATTAAGCGTGCTTATTGAAGCAGGATTCCCAGCTTGCTTCAGTGAGGAGCTCTGGCTCTGTTAGGACAATAGATCTGGCCAATACTGAAACATCCCCCATTTCTCTTTTGCAGCTTGTTTCAGGAATATAGGTATTGTGTACTGAGTAGTGCTTGTCATAGAAGTGAAGCATTTAGGATGTGGTGAATATACATTTAACACATGACAAATGGCAGTAAATATTTTCCATTATTGTAAGCTGTTTGGTTAGTATAATGCCAGATGTGGAGGAGGAGGAGGGTCAGAGCAACTTAACATTGTGAAGGAGTGCATGCTCTGAGTCATATTTGCCACCAAAAGTCTATAACCATGTAAACATAAAACATCAGTTTGTCACACTTTTCTGAATTGTTGTGCATTTGCCCTTCAAAACTCTCTTGTCTGCTTTTGAAAAAGTAGGTCTGAAAGTTTTTGTTTCTTGTGCTATAGAAACAGTAAAGAGTCTTCTTGTTTGTTAATATTTTACTAAAATCATCAGCTGTCCTTTACAATAGGATATTTGTGATGTGCTTCATTCCCAAATTGTTCAATTAACAAAAAACCCAAACCAAACAAAAAACAAACAAAACAAAAAAAACCAAACAAAAAGACAAACAAAAAACCCCCCAACACAACACCCCAGCTGCCCACAAAAGGCAGGGTGGGATAGAAATTTATATTTTTCCAAAGAATATGGGAAAACTATATTTTTTAAAAAAAGGAAAGAGGGGAATGGGGGATGGAGGAGGGAACAGCAAGCATTCACATTTCCATGGCAGCTCTGTGTTTATGTAAAGTGCAGCAGCTGCACTCCGAACTCCCCTCATGGATGACCTCAGAACTGAACAAGACAGAGTGTTCCGGGTGCAGGTGTGATTACTGAATTATTTGTTCTGTTTTAGTGTCAGTCAGTTACAGTGAGGTATTCTGGGTAAAATTTGTATCCACTGAGTGAAGTGAATTGGTATATTTGGTATTCTACGGTTCACTATGTGGCTTCCTGCTTTTGCAGGAATAGTTCATTTTATTCTGTTGAATTACATTAGTTAAATAGGACAGACAAGAGGAAGTGACTCCAGCAATGACCTCTGAATACATCAGGCAGGCAGACTGAAAGGCAGGATGGTGCAGGGCATAAAAGACAGTTTTGACACCTGACTTGTAGTTTTCTCAGAGGTTTACATGTGCTTTTTTAATTGGAAATTTTAAGTTTCTTCTCTGTGCTTAGTGAGAAACAGAGCTGTGAAAAACACTCTCTTCTAACTCATACATATCCAATCATCCTTGGTTTGAATTTCACTGTTCTCGTGAACCTGTCAGTGGTTAGCTATACTACTTTAGATCACATTGGTCTTTGGCAAGTGTCAGTACCCATTTATATTCTTTGTCCTTTTTATCTCTTACTAGTTTATTAAGTTTAAAAGAAAGACCTTTCATTTGTGTCTGTTTTAGACTGCCAGAGAGTAGGACTACATATCTGGAAATGTGGCACTCTCCAACCAACCATGTCCAGTCAGGCTATGGGGAAGCCAGGTTTTCCAACACCTGGCTTTATTTTATTTCTAATTTATTTTTCCTGTCTGTGTAGGATGTCAGATTTTTAGTGTCCTGAAAAAATCAGCACAGATCTAGAACCTACAAGATCAAGTAATTCTTGAAAGATGTGTGTAATTTATTCTACGTTGGAGATCTCAGTCTTCTGTGGATCCATTATCATCTTTATCATCTATAAAACCATGGTAGTCACGTGACTGTTGGTTTCATGTCAGGCAGAAATGTGTTTTGAGAACTGTATAAAATCTGTTTTTGAATGAAAATGGATTGAGATTCCTATGAAAATAGCAATGCACTCATAAACACATTTTCTTATGTTAATTGAACATGCTATTGCACTGTGTACGTTATACATTATTAGGTAAGAAACATGAAAAATGTGAGTTTGCCAGCACTGACTGGTTTTTAAACCCTGGTTCTTCCTTCTGGTCTAGTTCAATTTCTTTTAATAATCAGAGTGTCACTGAAGATATCCAGGAAAATAGGTTAGACATCTCTGAAGATTTAAGAAGGGTTTTAGATGTCTCATGAATAGTAGACTAGCTCGACTGGTAAATACAACTGAAATGAATGTGCAATCCAGGGTACTCGTAGGATATAGCATGGTCCTCTAGAGAATAACAATTGTCTGCTCTCTGTTTTTCTTTTAAACCATTTGAAGCAGACACATCTTCATGAAATCAGTAATGTATTCATGGTAAGACTTGGAAGCACATCAACATTTCTAATAGTGGGAAGTAGCTGAAGAAGGATTTCGAGGGTCAAAGACAGATCAGATACCACCCCCTACTATTGGTATTGGTATTAGTGTGACACTGGAGCAACCAACTGGTATTTCTCTGAGTCATTCATTCTGCTGATCCCAACTTGTCATTCTGTATAGGCTGAGTGGGTGGCTAGGTATGTTTCTAGGCAGGGAAGGCATTAAAATTGATGTTAAAAATCACAGTCATGTTACGCAGAAGAGGGGACATGGTTGCATCACTCTCTTACCCCTTTTAAAGCCTTTATGCACTTATCTGCCTGATGTATGGGATCATCAGTAAAAAGGTTAGGGGAATAACATAAAGATGGCCAATTATTCTGCCTCATAAGGATATGACAGGTTCTACCTTTAGTCCCTCCTGTCTATGCCAAGCACTGGGCTCCAGACTTACCTTAAGGTTCAGGAAGTATCTTTCCCAGAAATTGAACTTTGTATTTGTGCTTTTATTTGCCTGTCTGCCTTCTGGAGGATAGATGCTGATTTTAGGTTAATGGACTTGATCTGATGCCTTGGGGGTATAAAGTTCAGCAGCTGAGAAAAAAATATGTGCAACAATACAATATTCAGCCTGTGTCTCTTGATGCACAGACAAAGCTTGATGAAGCTCACAAGTTAGCTTAGAATTCATGTTGTGCTAGCTTTTCTGCCCTTATAACTTGTATGTGTGTTTTGCACACCAGTTTGGGGCATTTTGCTTCAGAAAAGGCCACCTCCTTGTAGAAACTTAGGGCAAGGTTGCCTACCTTCTCATGATGTTACTCCAACCTGGAATAGTGTTTATGTATGTGTTCTTTTGTTAGAGTGAAGAGTCATCCTGCTTTTTTAAATAACAAAATCAGATACGTCTGAGGCCATGGTGACCAGCTGAAAAAAGCCATTGAAATACCCCAGTAAGTGGGCCAGTGCCATTCAGGCAGTTGTGTATAAGTAAGGATTTGCTACCTGATGACCCGTGAGCTTGTTTGCTTGTTTTTCTCAATTAAGTTGTTGTTTTAGGTAAGACAGTGAACTCTCTAACAGAGAGTCCTTCTACAGAAGGAAAAGGTCTGTAAAGAAAATGAGTTTTGTCTTCAGCAGGTAAGTATCAGGTAAGAGTGGCAGTGGAAAGCTTCTTCAGATTTAAGATATTTATCTGAACAAGTCTTGATAAACTGAGTTACACCTACATTTGTAGCTAAAGATTTAGAAGAAGGAGATTCTTTTCATGTCTTCAGCTCTTAGTCACTAACACCAGAAAAATGGCTGCTTTTCATTTTTGTGTAAAGTGCTGTTGCTTTTGATATGCAAATGGTGCACTGTACTGTATAACCTCAGCCTTCTAGAGAGCAAAAGAAAGGGCAGAGAAAAATGTGTGTGGTGCAGAAATTCAAATGATATGGAAGCAGCGTTCCTACTCTCCGTCACAACTCAGTCCTAAATTCTGGTAAAGCAAAAAGAGATGAAATGGGTTAGGACTCTGAGGGCAAGGATTGCCCTGTGTGATAAAGGACATTTGAGAATTTCTGCATGTAATGAATATAAAAGGTAATGGAGCTGACTGAATGTTAAAGCAGCTGTAGTGTGAGCAGTAATAGAACTGAGTGGGTTGTAGCTGAGCGACAGCTCATCATATAATCATCATGTTTTCCACTTAGAGCATCTCTGAAAAACAAGAAAGAAGATTTAATTCTTTTTTCCTTCTTCTAGCAAGAGATTTGGAGTAATTTTTTCTAAAACCTTCAGTGACATCTGGTCTCACAGATACCTGTTTTGTGTGATAGAAGAGTTATTGTCTGTGGTTCAAAATGTAGCCTCCCTCCCCCACCTCATTAAACCAGGGAGAGAATTTCCCCTAGTCATTCTTTTTCCTTCATTCTCTTGAGTGGAGGTCAGATCTGCTCCGCTGGCATTTCACGATGCAGACGCAATCGCTCAGCAGAGCACAGACTTGTCCGTGTTCCAGTCTCTTTGACGCGCTCTATTCTTTTTTCCCCGCCTACCCCTCAGCCCTGGGAAGCTGCCGGGAAGAGGCACAGGTGGGTGGCAAACCAAGCACCTCCCGGAAGGCAGCTGCTGGAAGTTACCGGGGCTGAGCCGAACCGAACCGAGCCGTGCTGCTGGGGCAGGGCACAGACTGCCTTGCTTCTCTCTGTCCTCAGTTCTAGGAAGCTGATGGAGCAGAAGCAATGCTTCCGCGGTTGGACAAAGCAGGTACAGGTTCCCAGTTTTCACAGGAAGCTCTCACTAACCTCCCAAGTCAAGGTTCAACAAGGCCAAGTGCCGGGTCCTGCACTTTGGCCACAACAACCCCATGCAGTGCTACAGGCTGGGGACAGAGTGGCTGGAGAGCAGCCAGACAGAGAGGGACCTGGAGGTTTGGATTGACAGGAAGCTGAACATGAGCCAGCAGTGTGCTCAGGTGGCCAAGAAGGCCAATGGCATCCTGGCCTGGATCAGGAACAGCGTGGCCAGCAGGTCCAAGGAAGTGATTCTTCCCCTGTACTCAGCCCTGGTGAGGCCACACCTCGAGTCCTGTGTCCAGTTCTGGGCCCCTCAGGTCAGGAAGGAGATTGAGGTCCTGGAGCAGGTCCAAAGGAGGGCAACTAGGCTGGTGAAGGGACTGGAGCACAGATCCTGTGAGGAGAGGCTGAGGGAGCTGGGGCTGTTCAGCCTGGAGAAGAGGAGGCTCAGGGGAGACCTCATCACTCTCTACAACTACCTGAAAGGAGGTTGTAGCCAGGTGGGGATTGGTCTCTTTTCCCAGGCAACAATCAACAAGACAAGAGGACACGATCTTAAATTGTGCCAGGGGAGGTTTAGGTTGGATATTAGAAAGAATTTCCTTACGGAGAGGGTGATCAGGCATTGGAATGGGCTGCCCAGGGAAGTAGTGGATTCTCTGTCCCTGGAGATGTTTAAGAAGAGACTGGATGTGGCACTCAGTGCCATGGGCCGGAAACGGCAGCGGTAGTGGATCAAGGGTTGGACTTGATGATCTCTGAGGTCCCTTCCAACCCAGCCAATTCTATGATTCTATGAAGTCAATACACTTTTTGCGTTAGCCAGGGAGTGGCGACGGGTAAATAGCTTCATTTGGTGAGGTAGGATTTAAAGGAAAACTTGTCTCGTGAGATGGAACTAAAATCAATAGGAGACTGTGCTTAATGCTGTGTGTCTTTAGGCGTCAGTACACACTGCATGCTCTGGTTTTGAGTTGTACTTTCTCATCCAGTAGTGACTGGAAATATCCTGTCACACCTGAGCAGATACATTGAAAAATGGGACAGTGCTGTGCTTCATTAGTGGGCTTTGGAGCTTGTCAACTTTTGTACCTAGAGATGTGTTTAATAAAGTATGCTTCTTTTAAAAGAAAAATTGCATTTATTATTTGTGAAGGGAAAGCTGTTCCTGTGCAGCTGATGAAGTCTGTAAAGAAATCTTCAAGAGAAAAACTGTGGCAGTGTTTTTCCTACAAAATCCGCAAACCGGGTGGTTGGTTTAGAGTGCAGGAGTAACTTGAATTGCTTGCATTTTATATATTTTGAGAAGAGTGTAGCTTAGCTTGTAATTACAATGCATTCCACTTACTAAGGTTTGTACAGCTCTCTAGCAACAAGTTTTCCTAGTGTAGTCCACCACTGAAGTGTCTGTATGCTTGTAAATTACTTTGCTGATAGCTTGCAAAGCAAGTTAAAAATTTAGCTTCATTCAGTTACTGCTGTGGGTATTTTGCACGTGTAAAATATTTAGAAATAGCTTTTTCCAAGAAATTTATTGCAGAAATTAAGATTATGATTAAGAAATTAAGATTATTTCTTAATTAAGAAATTGAGATATGTTTCAAGTAATAGTCATTTATCTTCTATCACCTATGTATGAATGGAGGACATACTATTAGATTAGTAAAAAGTGTAACTTTGCATGCCCATAATGGAATATAATACAAAAGAGTTGCAATTAGAAATTTGGATTAGTGTCTTCAATTAGACGATGTAACTGCTGATTTGGCACTTGTTCAGGATCTGTCTTCTTGTACCAAAATCTGAGAGGTTCATGGGCAATGATAGTGAAAAAGGAAGGCAGAATTTATTAATTTGTATATATATCCCTGTACACACATGAATAAAGAAATGTTTTATGTTTGTGTTTTAAACTGAAACACTTTATAATGTGGAAGTTTTCAAACCACAGAAAATGAGACTCCGCAGATTAAAGTCAGTTGTTCTTAGCATTGTTTAAAGATTAAATCCATTGATTGATCTTTCCCTGGGCTTGTTGTTTGTTTCTTAGTAATACAGTTCACAATATTTAAAGGTTGTTTATAGATGAAGTTCATGGAAAGCTTTCCCTGACCTTGCTGAATTTAAGATTTCTTCCTGTATGATCCAAAAGATCTTAGATATGCAGTGTCATGTTGGAGATTAGGTGTTTGCTCTTATGTGAGCAGCCTAATGATGATAATAAATCATCAATGGAAGGAGACTTGTATGGGTTTAAACTCTTCAGGACAAAATAAATGAAAATGTGATTTTAAAAGAAAACATATAATAAGCCAAATGATAATTATTTTGAAACCTACATCAATGCATTTGCTGACTTCATATCATTCATACAGAAAACTGTGCTTTAATATTTACTGTTGCTACCAGTGGTGATGTAAGAGAGAACAACAACTTAGAACTGGAATTTAATGTCTGTCATTTTGTGTGTACAGTACAATTCTTGAGAGTTTATAAGAAAAAAGTGAATTCATGTGCTAACAAAAAGCTAGGAACCCCTATACTAAATATTATTTTTAAGATTCACATTTTCGTTTACTTATAATCTTTATGTGACCATTTTCTGTGGTTTTCCTTTCAATTTTCTGACTATTAAAGGGGAAACAAGCATTTTCCAGAAAGTGTTGTAGAAGTCCTGTAGGTGGGTTACATGGGGAAAAAGAATTAAGATTTGAATTATGTATCTCAGGGTGTTTGTAGGTGTGGAAATGTGACATCATTTTTAATCCCTTAAATGCATTCCTTAAATGAAACTAAGGCTACAGAATGTGCTTTTATTGAGGTAACAGGAGAAATCAGTTTTGTGTTTAAAAACTAAAACAATTTTCTTCATAAAGTTAAACAGAACCGGTATGAGTTTATCAGGCTAGGCACTTTATAAAATGTACCCCCTTTTTCCAAGGTATTTTCCCAGTCATTTTGTTCCTCTGTTTCTATATTCTTAAGATGTTTTAATGTAAGTGTATAGGTAATTACATAGTCACAATCTACTTCTGGAGTTCAATTAGATCCATACCGTTTTTAACTTGCAAAAAACCCACAATCCATTTAATTGAGAATTGTGAGTTTTCAATGGCTAAGAAAAAAAGAGCTACTTACTTTTAAAAAATATATTTTTTTACTTTTTAAAAAAAATTATGTGCATTCAAGTGTAGGATGTTCACAGTATTGGGGAGATAAAACCAGGTTTTATGATAGATGAGAGTAGCTGGCTGCTTTTGTGACAGCACAAAAGGGTTAGATTAATTTAATGATTTGTAGCTAGACAAGTGTTTTGAATCTTTCTTAGTCTTGGTAAAATGTTTCTTGGCTATTGAAGAAATGGAAGAGATTCCAATCAACTTTTTTTGCACCAGTTTTCTAGAACGGGTAGGATTGGTGCTATTTTTGCAGATTTTTCTTTTGAGATTGCTGAGAAGTGTGCAGACATGGATTTTAATATTTCTTTGGAACACAAGCTGTGTACCAGATGGAGCTAAAGGCCTCAGACCTGAGCTCCAGCCCAACTGAATTGTACACTATTCAAGGCACAGGCTGGTTTTTGAGATGTCACCACATCAGAAGGTACTTGTCTGCTCCCTGGGCCAGCAGCACTGTGGAGAAGACTTCTGTTCTGCCCTGTAACCAGTGCAGCTGCAGTACACTGAGGCTGTGGATCCACAAAAGATGAGAGGTAATCTGAAAAGTGAGTGGCACTGAAGGAATGAGATTCTTTACCCCACATGCTTCGTGTTCCCTGCTTTTTACTGGCTATGGTGTTTTTGCAGACACTTTTGTGAGATTATTCAAAAAAGTAGGGTTTTTTCTCGTCTGAGTGAGATAGTGTGGTCCACAGACTGTTCAGACAGTATCAGAGCAAATGAAAAGGTGCAAGTGGCACCAAGTGGTCCAAACCAATGCCAGAGAGAAGGAGGATGAGTCCAGTTTCCAGGAGGAGGAATCCAATTTCAAACCTACTAGGTTTTAGCATCATCTTTGAGTTAGTACAGAGTAGTTTTGATGAGAAAGTAGTATAAAGCAGCTATGTAGAGACAGGGGATAACATCCATACTTTGATCAATTAATATTTTAACTTTTATTTCAGAAGATGAATGTTGATAATTGATAAACTTGAGAGTTTAGATTTGGTAGCCTTTTAGCATGGGCCTGGAAGAAGTGTCTCTGTTTTATGTGGTATAGAAGCATGTTTTGTATATAGGATCTTTAAATGAAAATAAAAGCTAATTTTCCATGGTAAAAAGGTATCTTTAGCTTTTGGCCCTCAAAGAATCATTGTTTTCTGTGACTGAATGCTGTTGGTATAGATAATAAAAGTCAGCAGCAATAACCATTAACCAAAGGGTTCATCATGTCTTAAATTACAGCTTTGGACAAAAAGACAGCTACCTCAGAGTGATGTACTCTACTGAGAGCTCAAGGGAACATACAGAAAACTTTAATATTTTGGTGATACTGTTTCTGTTCAATTATAGCAGCTTTTGCAAAACTATTTAAGTACCTAATCATTATAAAATCTGAGGTTGGCCACAAACCACAAACATGGGCTCTTCCAGTATACTTGTTACAGCCTTCCCTGATGGACCTGATCAGGATAAAGTTGTTCACAAAGGTCTTTGTTTGCATTTGGAAATTGAAAACCAACGTGCATGAATCTTTGGGCTAATGAAAAAAACACATGCAACCATCATCTGCGTAAGTTGATGTGTCTGTTATTTTCAGAGAGATTTTTAAAACCAAGCTTAAACTGTAATATAGTAAATATCTTAATACCCTGGTAGAATGTATTGCATAATCAAATATGAGAGCATACAACACTTGCTAGAGTGTAATCATGTAATACACTGCTATATTACTACACCAAAAACTGCATGAATCATTAGAGAGAGATTATCACGTTTCAGTTATACCACAAGCAAGGCACAGATTGACTTTTGAAAGAATTAATTACCTTTGTAGGAACCTAGTGGAAATGTTTGTTCTTTGCAGAAAAACTTTCTCATGATTATTTCAGTTTGAATCTGCTGTCATTTGTGTTTTTTTATTTTGTGACTCATTTGGACAGACTCATCAAATAACTGAAAAGATAATTGAATACTGAGGTCAAATTAAGAGCTTGTGTTGGCAATTACAATTTCATTTAAGTGTGTAGTTCACCATCATAAATAACTAATGGCTTTTGCTATGGCCTTTGTATGGAAGGACAAGTTTTGTGTCCCCTAGTCTACTGCTTGTGCTTTTGTCTGAATTTCACCCAGTTAAGATGTGACCAATACCCTTCCTCTCATTTTCCTAACATCTATTTTATTATCCAGTGGATGCATGCAGATGTCCAAGGATGACTTTAGGAGAAGACGAAGAAACCAGGAGAGATTTTTCTATTTTCTTCATATTTTTACTCTCTGGAGAGAGCTTTTGTTCTGGCTGTTTTTGAACTTCTGCAGTTAAAACTTCCGTTCTTAATTGTCCTTAAGAGAAATAGATGGACAGGGATACTCTGAGTAGTTCTCCCATATGTGCTCTTTCTAGAAGTGTCACTTGAATTCTGTGTTGAGTGATTCACCTAAGTGTGAGGGTATCAGACCAGACCATCTCTTGTTTCCACCAGCAGCTTTACTGATGCACCACTTGTTCTTCATGATTTGTGTGTGACTATGATGTGTCTTGTGTATGAAATGGTGGTGGAATGGAGTCAGGCAGACTCAAAGATCTTGAGCACCATTCTTCAGCTACAAGAATTCTAGTGTAACTATGTGTACTTGTACAATTTTCACTTAACAAGGTAAACACCACAGAGAGATTGAAGTTTGGGTAATGTCTGAATCTAGAAACCTTGGCAAGAGTGAAAGAGTCTTAATTTGGCATTTGGATTGTTTCTTACCAAGCTGGGAACCAAAGGTGTGAAAACTTTAGGAACAAATACAAGTACAGTTTGAAGTTCATTTCCCACACCTTAAAGATATTATTTTTGTGACTACCACTTTATCCAAATACTTCATGTGTGAATACGGAGCATATTTAGTTCTTTGCCATTAGCCTACCATACCTGTTTTCCCTTATCACAGCAAATTTTACAGAAAAATGAGCTTAGTGTTCTAGGTGGCTAACACAAGATAAACAGGTGAAAATTCCACTGAAACCAAAAAGCAAACAGTGTCTTGTGGCTTTAAAAATGACCACTGAAGGTGGCTATATTGAAATAAATTTGTGTGACAACATATACTCGAAAAAACAGAACCAAGAGAGTGGAAAAGGAAAATAGAAAAGACATTGTTCATCTGCCTTTTTATTAAAAAAATGTATGTTTAACAAATATGTGGATTTGCTTACATCAATATACAAGTAATTGTAAATATGCATATATTTGTTAAGAAAGAGTAAATTGTATATAGAGAAGAAAGTGTTAAATGCTGTAAATAGGAGAAACAAAAATTCAAAAACTGATAGAAAGCAAGTATAAGAATTGTATCCATAAGAACTTTACAAGATACAATGTTGTAAGGCCTTGTTATTTAAGACCTTAATGGTATTAAAATTGATAGAGAAGGAGACTTTAGTCAGGGTCAGGAAGGATGATATTTGGGCAAAGTATCACTAAACAGGCTTTAAAAGATAGGATGTGCTGGTAATATTTGCTCTCTTAAGATGTTAACCAGAAAAAAGCTAAATAAACTACAGCATGCTCATATACCAAGTCAGGAAGGAAAACATAATATTGTTCTTTGAACCACTTCAGTCTAAAATTCATGGTTAATTTAATTAATATTAAGAATTCTTGTAGAGCCATCTGCTTTCTTTGTTGTTGGGTTTGCTTGGTTTTTGGTTTTCTTCTTTAAATCATATGACCTTTTTTGAACAAAATCATCTTTCTTTTTCTCTGATAATGTTTGTTTTCTTTGATCTGAATTGGACTGGGCTCTGTCTGAAGTTCTTGATGGAAAAGCTATTGTGATCTCAACTATGAATCTGAAGTGCTTGTAACAGTCTTGGGAATGGTCAAGGCTGGAAGAAAGGAAGAAATTTCTTTCTCCTTAATAGCTTTGCAGATTAAGATTTCAGGGTCACGTTCTGTACTGGGAATGATAAATGGATGCATAACAGTACTTCATAGTGCCACTTTTGGAGTAAAACATGTTCTCATCTTTTTTCTGTTCTCACAGGCACATGATACTGCAGAGCTTCAAAATCAGAACTAAAGTCAGCTGGACAGTTGCCTTCTGCCTTCCTAAATAGGTAAACATATTAGAAACAGAAACAGGGGCCTACCTACCTCATTCCTGTAAGTAGCTATAAACATCCCCTCCACCCCCCAGATCAGCATCTGTCATTTAGTTGTTTTGAAATGCTGAGCATAAGGGCCTTGCAAAGAAAACAAGAATTTAATTTGTTTTCTGGTTAACAATTAAGTGTAACCAACAAAATTATTAACAAGCTGACAGCATGCCTATTGCCTGTAGCAACATAGGCCTGATGGATGATGCAGTGTTACTCATTATAGGATTCTTTATTTGGGCTTCCTAAAGCTTGAGTGCTGAATTCCTACACCCATCCATATTGTTACCATGTTAAACCACTGCAGCAGTTGATCTGTCACTGTAGAATCTCTCTTTTGGGCTTAGTTCTTTGCTTTTGTATTTCTTAAGAGTTTGTTCTGTAATAATATGGTGCAGCCCCTTGTGAGAAGATACTTGTAGTAATCTTGCTAAGGAGAGTGAATTGAATGCTGCATTTGCTGAATAATCAGTGTTTACATGATTCTGAGATGCTGCAAATTGCCATTTACGTGCTCACTTCTCTTATCTTTTTTTTTTGTAGGGAGGAAGTGGGTTTACTGGTGTGGATGCCTCATTTACTTCACCAAAATGAGATAGGGCATGCAGGAGAGAAGGAAGATTTTTTCCAAGTAGAACCTACCATGGTGAGCTGGAGTCTGTGTTTCTGCTACGTAATTTCTCAGTGATATGTGGCCTAAACTAAAGGTTTTGCACAAACATTACTCCCTCTCTGGCAGTGTGTTATATGTAACACTTCATGGGCAGCAGGCCTGGATTGAGAAGTTCTGTGGCTTTTTTGCTGTCTGCCATGCTAGGTCCCTGTAACTGCTTAGCAAGAACTTCTGTACATTAAAGCAGCAAACTAAAAGGAGCTGAAAATAATTACTTTGTACCATGTACGTTGTAATAGTATGAGAAATGTGGTTTTTATTCTTGATACCACAGATGTCTAGAACACAATGGTGAAAAGTAAATATGTGGGAACTAGTTTTTAAATTTTGAATCACTAAATACCCTCTGAAATTGTAATAAAGTGCATGGACTAAGAAGTAATGCTTTTAAACTAATCAGTCTGTCTTGGCTCCCCTTTAGAAAGAGTATACTAATTGCACACCTTACAGGTACATTCTTAACTGAGATCATGATTATTTTGTGTGACATGTATGTACTGAACAAATGAGAACAGAAGGAAGGAAAAAACCCCTGCATCTCCTATCAAGAGGTTCAAAAGGTTACAGTAAATCAAATTGCTGGGGCCACAATTGCATGGTCGTGTTCAACTGAACATTCAAAAAACCTGCTGATTAAGTGAGCTCTGTCAGTTTTGCAAAATGTTTAAAGACAGATTTTGAGTTAAAATACCAGACTGTTGATGCAGTTAAAGACACTACTCTATAATGATTTCTCCAGAGAGAACTGAATGAAAATTCTGAGCTTATGAATTCACTAAATTTGACCTACAGGGAGTTAGAGTCAGAATATTCTTCTAACACCTTTGGCTGTGCATATCACTGGGGGAACACTGTGGCCTCCAGGCCATACACTGTTCAAATTTCAAATCTAATTTTTTTGCTAGAATGAACAATATGCTATAATATCTTGATAAAAACATAGAGGGTTTCCATGTATATTTCTGGCTGTGGAAGCTCTAACTTTTTCTTTTTTTTTTTTTGTGAACTCGTTTTATTATATTTGATATGCATGAAGTGTCCTATAAAATTTTCATAAAGAACAGCAGTAATTGGGTTGTTAGATTCCCTCACTGTCCTCCCTGGTTTTGGAAGCTGGGTGATTGTTTTTGTTGTTGTTCACTGCTATGAATCCTAAGTTTTTTGATCATTAAGTGGAAGTTTTGCCTTATTTTCTTCAGGTTTTCCTAGACTCCCATGTTATCCCATATCTCACATGTGTCTTCTCAGTGTATTGTGAAGATGCAACAGGTCAAGCTTCTGGGCAGGGGCTTCTCGCATATTGCACAAAGAGATAGGCCTGAGCATTTGTGTATCCATAAACATTACACTTTTGAGTTAATTCAGAACTATTTTAAGCAAAAGCAAATCAAGGCATGGTTCTTGAAACAGTAAAGGAAGTTGTTAACCTTCATCAGTCTGAAAATTCATAGCTTTATCATGACCACCTTTCATGGAACACATCAGCTTTCTTTATACTAGTCTGGAGATCCTTGTAACATGACTCAGTACTGATGACCAACTAATTGTATTGGATCCATTGCAAAACCAAACCTATTCAGTATTTGCAAGGTATACCAACTTCAGAAGAGGTGTTCAAATAAACAATGATTTGACTGTGTTTTTAACACTGTATTCCTTGAGCTGGAGCAATGAGAAAAGTCTGATTTCATATTAGGTGGGCTTAAGTTCACTCAAAGACTCAAGTGGAAAGAACAACCCCAGGTACCAGTATAGTCTGGGGGCTGAGCTGTTGTCATAGGGGAAAAGGACCTCTCAGCGAAGGGGAAAGGGACCTGGGGGTGCTGGAGGATGGAAGGATGACCACAAGCCAACAATGTGCCTTTGTAGCAGGACCTGGCACTTGGCCGTGTTGAACCTCATCCCATTGGAATCAGCCCAGCTCTCCAGTCTGTCCAGGTCCCTCTGCAGAGCCCTCCTGCCTTCCAGCTGGTCCACACTTCTTCCCAGCTTGGTGTCGTCTGAATTTGCTGATAGTGGACTCAATCCATTCATCTAAGTCATCAATAAAGATATTAAACAGTACTGGGCCCAACACTGATCCCTGGGGGACACCACTGGTGACCGGCCGCCAACTGGATGCAGCCCCGTTCACCATCACTCTCTGGGCCTGGCCTTCCAGCCAGTTCTTAACCCAGCACAGGGTGCTCCTGTCCAAGCTGTGGGCTGACAGCTTTTTCAGGAGAATGCTGTGGGGGACAGTGTCAAAGGCTTTGCTGAAATCCAGGTAGACCACATCCACTGCCTTCCCCTCATCCACCAGACGGGTCACCCGATCATAAAAGGAGATCAGGTTGGTCAGACAGGACCTGCCCTTCCTAACCCTGTGCTGGCTGGGTCTGATCCCTTGCCCATCCTGCAGGTGCTGTGTGATTGCACCGAGGATGATCTGCTCCATAACCCTGCCAGGCACTGAGGTCAGGCTGACAGGCCTGTAGTTTCCTGGGTCCTCCTTCCGGCCCTTTTTGTGGATTGGCGTGACATTCGCCAACTTCCAATCATCTGGGATGTCCCCAGTGAGCCAGGACTGTTGGTAGATGATAGAGAGAGGCTTGGCGAGCTCTTTCGCCAGCTCCCTCATCACCCTTGGGTGGATCCCATCCAGTACCATAGACTTGTGGGGATCCAAGCAGCTCAACAGGTCAGTGACTATGTCCTTCAATATTACAGGGGGGCTGTTTAGATTCTTATCACCTTCTTTAAGCTCCAGAAGCCATCTGTCCTCATGATAACCTGTCTTTCTGTTGAAAACTGAGGTAAAGAAGGTGTTAAATATCTCAGCCTTTTCCTCATCTTTGATAACTATATTCCCACCCATGTCCAGTACAGAATGAATGTTTTCCTTGCCCCTTCTTTTGCTGTTGCTTTGAAATGGTACATTTTTCTACTAAACTTTTCTGTTTAAATTAGAGATTGTGCTTTTAAATCCTGAGGCATACACCTTGTTCTGCTACTAGAATTACAGTCATTAACAGAATGGCAGTAGTAGCAGAGTTCTGAGCTTTCATAAATGTTGTACTGACGCACCTTAAAACAGATCTTAAAAATTAGATTACTGGAAAAACGTCATTAACTTACAGGTAGTGAAAAGCTTAGGAAAGATTGGTTAAAATAATGGAAAACATGGATTTTGGGTTTAGAAAAATCAGTCAGGCCCTCAATTCTAGACATGAAAAAATAATGCCTGTGCTGCTCTTTGCTAATGTATTTATTAAGTTACACAACTGCAATTTGAAGGGAAGTGTAAAAAATTCAATAAACCATGAGGAAAGTTATTAAATATAACATGATATTTCTTCTTTATTTGCATGCATTTTAGTCATCTTAACTGCCATCTAAGTTTTGGGAAGGAACAGCATGAATTTGAATTCACCTGGTGAACTGCCAGGTCACCAGCACGAACAGATTGCATCGTTCTGTTCTGCCAGGGCAAAGTCAATCCACATCAATGGCTTCTTTAATCTTCTAAAAGTGATTATCCCTCATCTATGCATCTGAAATATCTAATTGTATAGAATTGTATGGAATGCTTTTGTTAGATTTTGCTTTTCAATGAATGGGAGAGTGTACGAAACTAGAGTAGACCAGGTAACCTGCAGATTTAGTGATCTTTTTTTTCACCTTACATTGCCAGTCTAAAAATCTTTTGATGACAAAAATAACCTCTAAGCATTAAGTAATATTGTCCAAAAATAGGTCCTTGGTTATTCCTTTTGCCATCATGACAGAATTCTGTATATTCCCGAACCTGGATTAGAAAACCCTGGATTAGATTGCTAAAGCTTAAAGGTGGTGTAGAGTTCATCTGGACTCATCCTCTGCAAAGGATTCTGGTAAATTCTCATTTTTTTTACACATCTGCATCAGACGTCTTGCTCAGGGATGGTGATCACAAAGCATAACAAAATGATGCTTCTAAGTTCTTAGGAAACAGAATTCTCCAATAACGAGGAGGTGGTTAGCAATAGGAAATAAATCTCACTTTTAATTTTCTTATGCAGTTATACTTGCAGTCAGATTAATAAGAAAGAAATTGTTGTTCCCTTATATTGACCATTGCTGTGCTGGGCTTTTTACCAGTGTGTTGGCTGAGCAGTGGTATTTAGTTTTGCAAATAACCAGGAAACATTACCTGCCTCTACAGGCAGCTTACTCTTGAATGCATCATTTGGCAGTTACTGTTAATTTTAGGCTAATTTAAGGCTATGTACTATTTGATTGTAGTCTTTTTGAATTTCAGTTTGTCTTAGGAATCCTCATTAAGCAACAATTAATAAAGACTAACTGCTGTATTAGGATACTTGGGCTGCTCTGCCTAACGGGTGTGGAGGAAGAAGTGTGTTTTAATTACAGGCAATGGTTCCATTATTTTTATTTAATTGCTACTTGGATTGGTTATTTTAATAACTATTATGAGACAATTTTGTTACGTAAGAACAAGAATATTGCACCAGGTACATCTTCTCAGTGAATGCCAACATCTAGCTTTGCTTTTTTTAAAATGTAGAAAAAAAGCATTCTAGTTCCTGCTCGTCACCTCTGGTATATGCCTTTACAGGTTTCATTGCTTATTTTATCAATGTGAATTAGACTAACCTACATATTCCTCATAAAATCAAAACACTTTTCCTAATTACCAGAAGTAGAGTAAGCCCTATTCCATAGTGAGAAATAAGGTTCATTCTCTTTGTGCAAACTGTATAAATTATGTTGTTCTCCACTAAAAGAATCCATGTTTATAAGGCAGTAGCTTCACACAGCTTTTCAGACCAATGTATCCAAACAAAAATTCATGTTTTAGTCATTTCTCTCCAAGATAGGAATTCCAGGGAATTTTTGTTTGTATTCCTTTTCTATCAGTAAAGCTGTGTTTTTTCAAGGTAGATAGTTCTAGGCCTGAATGAAAAAAATTAAATGTATACTTTAAAAAAAATGGTTTCTGCTCTCACTGGACAATTCCAATCAGGAGTGTTTCTAAGAAAAAAAATACTAACTGGTTCAGTTTGGAGCAAGAGTCTGTCACTCAACAGAAATCCATCTTCATCTAGGAAGGCCTTAATATATTTTAACATGAACATAAGATAGAGCAGTAGAAGCATTTTTTTTTTCAGTATAAAGACTTTTATAGTATTTAAACACTACTTTTATATTTATTTACTGTGGAATCCACAAGAATTTCTATTCAATTATTATACTGATAGTAATATGATGTGCATATTAGTGTAGTCTACAGACTAGGCTAGTGCACAGTGTCTACAAGATGGAGGTATGATATTTGTCTTTCTCAAAGTATTACTTTTTTAGATCATGTGATTAGAAACTCCAAGTTTCTAATGTATTAAACCTTTAAAATAAGGGCAGTTTAAAATAAATGTTATCTCTTCTGGTTCCTGGATAGATTATCTAATAACATTACAGCATTGCACCACCAAACCATAGCCCAAACTAAGTTCATTGAGACTCACAAACTTACATGTAAATTTATGTAGTTTTGTATTACTCCTCTTGCGAAGAGAAAAAGAATTTCAGTAAAGTTAGACAAAACCCATCTTTACCTGATATCTCAGTTTTATTAATGTCTGAAAGGAAAAAGAGCACATGGATGGAGAAGCTGGTACTGTTTGTATAGGCAAAAGAAGGAAGAGCCTGTTGAAATGATGATGGAGACAGGGACTAACTTGTTTCCAATAAAATCTCTCACGTTTCATCTTGAATTACCTGCATGTATTTCAAACATGAAAAGCTGACACTGTTGGTTTCATGAGGATGTTAAAAACCTTTTAAAGCTTTATCCAGACAGAAGAAAATCTTTTTGAGTTACTAAAATAAGTTTCAGTGTGAATTAGACCAGTAAGATTCTAAACATCTATTCACAGAGCAGTTAATTCTTTACAGAGGACTAGAAGGTCTATAACACTTTTATAAGATGAAACTACATTTGGCAAATAGGAGATTTCAAGACTGAATAGGGTCAAGCACACACAGTGGTTAACTTCCAGACACTTATTTCCTGGTGATATTTTGCAAAACTTGGAACTGAGTCAACATCCTCTGCAAAATGTGCACTGCATATAATTATGTTCCATATATTGTTTCACTGGAAGCTATGAAATTTGGCTGTTTGATTTGTGGTTTTAAGTTACAGCAATAGTAAACAACTTAAGAAGAAATAGTGCATTGGTGGTGCAATAAACTAAAAAATGTCTTACTGCTCTTATTAAACAGGCAGGGATTGAAAGGATGCCTTAAAACATCTTGGTTGAGAAGTAGCATAAGTAATTGGATTAATTTCTATCACGAGATGTTATTTTGTGAGGGAATGGTCTTTCCTGCTATGCAGAAATTAAGAAAGATTTGCACTCCTTTCAGTGGTTTTTGTTCACAAAGACTTTAACAAATATAAAGAAGTCATTTCAGTAATTTTTTAAAAATTCTGAAAGTGTCTGTTGAATTGCTTGATACTGTGGTGGAACAAGACATTTTGTTAAATGTGTTTCTGACTCTTGTGACAGTAAAAGTATCTGATTTGGTGAAGCCATACTACTCACTACCTCTGTTTATCAAGAACAGCTTTTGTGGTAGGACTGACAAGACCTTAAAAATACTAAGGGGTGCATATGTGTTCTTGAATGTCATCTTACTTATCTATAATAAGTAGATACTTATTGTGAAACAGGGATACTCTGTAAATTGCTGGGGTTGCAACCACTCATGAGAGCAGTAAAAAAACCAAAGTAGATGACAGTCCACTTAATTTATTTGTTGTATCAAATTCTTTGCAGTATAGCAAGGACAAAAACTTTGGAAATTCCCCATGTGCCTCTAAGAAAAATAGAAAAATATGTCTTATTCGTTAGAAAGAACAGAGCGTAACACATTTTATTACTTATGCATATGTCTGTTATTTGAAAGCTGGAGCTTAGCAGAGCTGTATGCAAAATAGCTTTCTTCCTAAAAGTTCAGCTTCTAAAAGCACAGCAATTTAAAAAAAAAAAAAAAAAAAAAAGGAGTTGTAGGTAACAATATAGTGAAAACTGAGAGGCACCATTCCTGTGAATTTCCACTGGACCAGTGGGATCAAAGCTGCAATTTCCTATGCAGGTATTAATATATTGAATTGATAGCAATTCTTAATTAACATGCATAACAGCATTCCTATGATGTGACTTTATAAATCAGCTTCCAACTGGAGGCTGTCTGCATAATTTTAGGCCTTTTGGCTATGGCTCTACAGTAGGAGATTGTCAGTCTTATTTAATCAAGGAGATGTGGATTTGTATGTGTGGACTAGATGGCCAGTCTCATAAGCTGTGAGGAAAAAAAAAGAAAAAAAAGTTAAAATCATCATAGGTCAGATTCAGGACTGTTTGAAATTTCCTGGGAAGTTCTTTAGAGCATAATCTTTTTTGGATTAAATCTATTCCTGAAAGTGGTGGGGTTTAATTCCTTTTAGTTAAAACCTTGAGGGAACCATATTAGAAAACATTGATATTATATATCAATGTAAAGAGTAGCTGCTGAGTAGTTTGAGTTGCATAGATTATGTTGCACATAACCAGATCCACCTCTATATTAACTAAAACACAATACTGGTGGCAAGCTTAACTAGGATCCAAGCTTAAATATTTGACCGATTATTGGTAGTGTCCTTCTTCTTTTCCTTAAACCAACACTTTGATGATAGTGCTTTAAAGAAACCCACAAGTTATTATCAAATACGTAAAAATCAGTTTTTACCTTTTTCCACTTTAAAGTATTTTGGACTCCTTATGAAAGTTTTGTTTTTCAGACTGCAGCTCCAGGAAATGAGTTCATTTTCTCTGTCATGAAATGGAGAATACTGCTGGTTGATTGCTCAGGCAAACTGAAGCAAGAGGTTTTTCTGAAACATTTTTAAATAAGAGAAAAGCTGACTCAGCTGAGCAAATACTGCAAGTATTCATTGACTAGCAGACTGATTTAGTGGAAAGTGACTGACATGAACAGCAATATCATGATTTTTCAAATGTGTTTTTGCAAGACTGAACAGGGAATTGAGAGCAACCTTGTTTCAATGCTTCTTGTGCTGTTTGGTCACTCCTTAAGCCATGTTTTGATCAGCTCATTTAGTTGCTGTTTTTGCAGGTGATATAAGAACATGGTTTCAGGCCAATTTTTTTTTTTTCCCCTACATTTTTATGTGTTCTGTAGTCTTGCCTGTTTGTCAAGCATCTGTTTTATCAAACACTACCGATCTGTTGTCGGTAGATAGATCAACTGTGGGTCAACTCCCCCACCAAATAATAGGTTTTTTCTCCTTCCTTCCCCTCCAGCCACTTGTGTTCTGTATAACACCTAACTGAAATTCTAGATCATCAATGAAATAATTTTGCTCCCCATCTTTTTATTTTGAAGCAAGAGCAACAAAAGACATTGTTTTTCCTTGCTATTCTGGCTAATAAGCAAACCTACTAGTCAGGAAGAGCAATTTTCTACCATGCTGCTTTGGAAAATTTCTAATAAATTGACAGTGTGTATTGTCCAAATTAGTGATACATTTTTTCTAAAAATAATTATCTGTCACTCCTTATCAGTTTTGCTGTGCAGCTTCAGATCCAGCAGTAAGGCAGAGATGTTTGTTTAATGAGTCTTTTAAAATAAAGAAAAAAAAAATGTGTGAAAAAGAATGTCAGTTTGGATAGCTTCAAGGAATTTTTGTTTTATGAATCTGTCTAATTTCCAGGGCTTTTTTTTGTTCTAGAAGAACAGATAAAGATACAGGTATTTTTAAAATCCATGTGTTTGAGGTCTTAAAATGTACAAACAATTCCTTCTTCAGTATATTGAAAGATATTTGTGTGCTGAAGCTTGCAGTAACTGCTACAAAACATGTTCTAATTCTTTAGAGTGATTTTGTTATCACGTTTGTTTAATTAAGGCTGAAGGAGGATACAAATAATTTGTTTCAGAAGACACTGTTCTTCATTTAGTTTACAGCCACTGTTGGCATATGTGGATTTGGTATGTAAGTTAAAAAAAACCCAAAACAAACAGGCACTGTTATTATTTTCCTTAGCTATTGCCCATAGACATTAATATTCAGTGTGGTTGAGAGTTTTACTCCCCCACCCCTAGGCTTCTTTTGCAATCAGTAGCAGCTTCCATTTTCTTCTGGCTTTATTTCCTGTTTTGCACACTGATATTTAACTCCAACTGTGTCCTGCTTTTCATAGAACATAATAATAGATAATAGTGACAGTGGCAATTAGAACTAATGGTCTACTTCTTAGAAATGTTGAATATCCTTTAATCCCATTGAAGTAGGTCTGAAATGTTCAAAAGCTCTCAAAAATCAGGGTGTGCTATCTTAATAACATAATTTTTTAATACCTGTTAGTTGCTGATCCTTTTTTTGTGTACAGTTCTGTATATTTCCTTGCAGCTTCCCTCGATTCATCAGCTTCCCCTTCTCCTTGTTCACCTTGAGTATTTCCTGTTTATTATTTTTTAAATGTTGCCTGAATTTTAGGAACAAACATAAATGCAAAGATTCTCAGGTTTTATGACATTAAACATTTTGTTTGAAAATGAAGGGAAGTTTAAATAAATAGATTCCAAGCAAACCGCAGAGAATTATAATAGTGCAGTAGCAATTTTCCCTTTATTTTAAAGAAAAGATCTACATATTTTGTGTTGTTACTTGACACAGGCACAAAAAAAAAGAAAAACAATTAAAAAACCAAAACAACAACAAAACCCCCACAACCAAACAAAACAGGGCAAAAGCACAAATGACCAAGATTGCTTTTGTATTTCACTGAAGAAAATTATTCTGACCTCTTCCTATTGGCTCCCCAGAATATTTCTCATTGGAGTGTGAGAGGTCTCTGGCAAGTTTTGAAAAATATATTTAGCCTGTCTTGTCTTTCCTAATCATTGCTATACTGATATTTCACAGCAGCATATAAATTAATATATGCTCCTTAGATGACAGGGTCTAATACTACTAACACCCTTAGAAAGTAGAAGTTTGCTGTCAAAGCTAGCTTTGCAAATCCACCATCTGGGGGTGGAAGTCATAGAAATGTAGAATATGAGATTGTCAACCCTGATTTTATTATTGTCAGTTAGAGCAGTTCTCCAAACAAGTTAGGTAATCCCATCGCTGACACTTTTTGCCCAGTTGCAGCTGTAGCTGCATTTGACTGTTGGTCACAGAGACATTGCCTCTCCTCTTTAAAAAACATTTTATATGTCAATAGAAATCTTCCATGTAGGCCAAGCTCAAGGTATTTAGCCTATTCCAAGATGTTCCTTTGACATTGCTTTTCACTTGGTACAGTGAAATCCATAATTTATTTCTCTAGGAATCAAAAGAGAGATCTTGACAACTGCAGTTTGATGTCTCAGCCATTTATTCAGGACTTAATGAAGACTTGGTACTTTCCTCTTTAGGGGTGGTTGAAAAAACTTCACATCTTTTCCTCTTGCCACGATGAAGAGTGATCTGCTAAGTTGGCTTTGAAAATAACCCACTTTTGAAAATAACCCACCTCTTCCTGCTCCCCCTACCCTGGCAGAAAGTTTTAGAAATAACTCATGACTGAAAAAAGCATGGTGTTTTTTTTCCTAACCCTGATAATAACTTGCAGATTTTTAGCATAATCGGATTCCAACAATGGAACATGATTTGTAAGAATTATGCTTTAATGTTGCTGTAGTGACTGTAGGAATGAGTGTCTTCAGAGTACTTAAAACTGGTTAGTATCCTTTATGAATGATTAAAGTCATATTTGAATTCTTTCTCAGTATGAAACCTAATTTATGACCTTCACTGTATGAGTTTCCTATAGATTGACATCCTAAGCTGAGAGGAGTTCAAGACTGAGGTTCCAATCACCTCCATGACAAACTGAGACTGCTGAGTCCCCGCCATACCTATGGGCTTGTTCAGTGGCCTCTCATCCTGCCTCAGTGATACATTGTTCCATGCTATACAAATGGAGAAGTAGTCTTTTCTCTTAGACTTTTCTGATACATGGTTTTCAGTTTTCCTTCAGGGGCTGTTAGTTACCTCAGTACTTCTACTGAAACACAAGTTGCTATATGCATCCTCAAAATTATGTGAAGTTAATCATTCCAGATACCATGTCTCATATTTATTTTCCACTTTATATCTCTAGTTCTAAAAATCATGGACATGACATTAACACATGGTCTTTAGGAGGAAAAAGAATTAAGCTTTCTATTCAGTTTAGTTTTCCAAACCAAGTGCAGTAACTGAGGAGCTCCACATTTCACAGAAATGAGGGTGGGAGCCACAGGGCCTGTCTCTTATCACCAGTTCTGTTTTGCTGCGTTCTGTGGCTGTGTGAGCTGTAGATTATTTAGCAGCTGCATGCACTGAGCTGATAGGCATATTGCTGAATTCCAGCACGTTATATGAATGCCTGTCAAGCTACTAAGTTGCTATTCTTTCTGTATTATATGCATCTAAGGACTGACAAGGACTTCCTTTTTGTACATAATCTCAGTAGTTCAATTCTGCTATTATTTTTAGTACTTGCAAGAGAGGGAACTTTCCCATCAATCTGTCATTGAAGCTGTGGGATGAAATAATAGGTGGGTGGGATCAGTGTTTTTAAGGGGACGGAGAAAAATCACCATTAAATGTTTTGCCTTGATGTGAAGAGCAATGCAAATTTGAAGTAACAGACAGTCAAACCTTGTGTTTAAAATAGCAACTGAAATGCCTACCTTAAGGAACGGATATGCTGAAAACTCCATTTTAAAATCCTGTGCTGAACTCCTTATGTGTTTTGACTGTGCACTTGACATGCAATTAAGTGTTTGAGCTTTTCTCTGATCTCTGAGTACAAGAAGATAAAGGGTGCTTGGAGAATCGTATCAATAAGACTATTTAGACAAAGCTTATAATGCTAACACTTTTCCTGTCCTTTAAGCTTCTGTCTTCATATCCCTGTCAGCTCAATCCACTGCACACATTTTCTCAATCAAGCCAGCATAAACCAAGGAGGGGAGAAATGTGTTCCATTTCTCACATGAAAGAACTCCACTAGTCAGGGCAACGGATTTTTCTAGCTAGAGGAAAAGTCTTCTAGTTCATCAGTAGCTTGTGACAGACTGTAGGGATTTAGGAAATAGATAAAACACTAGATGTTTGGCATGCAGTTGCTAGAGATTAGATGCAGGAAGGAAAAAAAAAAAAAAAAAAAAAAAGTAGCACTTCAGATTCTGCTCAAGACCTTGGCATAAAAAAGTTAGATCATCAAAATTATGCTTTACTCTGGGGAATAACTTAATGTGAACAGTGTCTACAGGAATGTGAAATGTTAGCCAGTCATAGATCTTTTGTAGATGGGCTATAGACAGGGGGTGTGTGATAGATTCTGTACCCTTCCTCACAGTTTTCAATATGGACATCTGCAGGACATGACAGACCCGCTTTCCATACTTTGCATGCCATACATTTTATTGATGATTGTAATTTGTTTCTAAGAGGACCTACATACTGATAGTGGCCATCTTTGACATAAAACCCTCTTTCTTTAGGTGTTCTTCTTATAAGTTCTTAAATATTACTGCTTCCTTATTATTAGAAGCATCTCTTTGCCTCCGTGTTGCTTGAGCTAAATGAGATTCTTGAAAAGAATGATTAGGCAACTGTAAGCCCTAGTTCTGAATGTAGAACTTAAACTGAAGAAACCTTAACAGAAACTAAGCACAAAGCTAATGTTACAAGAGATAAGCTTTTGTCTTGTCCTAAAACTACTTCACAAAAAATGGAAGTGAGCACACACATGAGACTTAGTGGGGAGATGTTGATTGAGGTTCAACAGAATATAAGCAGAGAAAGCTTTCAGCCCTGTGCAGCTATTTCTGAGCTGCTGAGCTTGCAGTTGTCTGTCAGAACCAGAAGTGGAAAGTGGGATCTCTAGTGAGTTTAGGATAAGGGTTGCATGGGAGTCTCAGAAGAGAAGTACTCCTGAAAACTGAGTGAAGGAAACTTCTCCATCTCCTTGTCAGTGATTACACAGAAATGTCAGGCAAAAATAGTTAAAAGCTGAGGAAGTTAATTGTGAGTATTCCTTCTTAAAGAAGAACTTTGTCATCAGGCCTCAGCTGATATTTCTTTTCTAAGACTTTTTACCCTCAAAAGACCTGTTTAAGATAAGTTATTTCTTGTAAATTAAGTATGTAGCATCTTTATTCTGGGTTTCCTCATTTTCCTTGCTAGCTTCACACAAGTTATTTCAGGGAACATGCAAATGTAAAATGAGAAATTAAAAATTTGGTCCCAGAATTATGAAGGAATTGCAGCAGAAATTACTTCACACCTGAAACCTTTTTCTGGCTAATGATAATTTTAATCTGAAAATTCGTATCTCTCTACCATTTGTCACAGACCAAGTTGTGGTTGTATGGGGAGTATGCTTCATTTTTTTGGTTCACAATACGGGGGAATACAAGACAGAGTAAGCAGTATTTAAGGTTGATCTTAAACTGGGTTTCCATGTCAGCTAACCTGAAAAAAATTAAGTTCTCTGAGATTGGAAGCCTTAATGTTCAAATCCTTCACAGGTTATGATTATAGTCTCCCATATGCTAATCAAGTGAATGGCCATTAGTAAGGAATATTTTGCATTTCACAAAATGACTGAAGAAATTATTTGAAGGGATACCTGCTGAAAATCTCACTGCAAGTTACCTTGAAGACTGAGGTTTGGCACAGCGTGATATCAAGTTACTTTTCAGTGAAATAAAAAAAAACAACACCAGAAAATGAACTAAATCTTGAAGCTGCAGTGTGTGAAATGCCAAAAAGAGCTGAGCAAAATGCTTTTCCCCATACCCTAAAAATCACAGGATCTGTAGTAATCTTTTGGATCATGTGTTTACAACAGCAGACTAAGGGGTATCATTTCTGGTATAGGGTAAATGGTACATTGTGAATTGCTAAAAATGTGAAAAATATGTATGTACTTGCAAGCACATGTTAAATATTTTTTTAACTGAAGTAGGAGGTCATGTGTGGTTTTCTGTGCAGCTCATGCTTGAACAGAGGTATTGAAAGTTTTCACTCTTTGTTAGTTGGTAGCAGAAACACTGAATATGGGATGACTGATTATTTCCAGGGCAGTGATAAAAGCTACTTCTTCTTAGCAGAAACCTGGTTTGTAGTCAAAAGGTGTTTCATTAAGTAGGTATTTCAGTTTTTAACATGGTAGACACAGAAGTGTTAAGGCAAACTCACACATAATGGTTATTTCTATCTTGCAGCTCAAGTGTCTTTGAAAATGGAGCTATTAGAAGTTAGTTGATGTAAGTTGATGAGGGTTTTACAGTTTACCTGAGAATGATAAAGACAAGGTTCATAGGTGAATGTAGTTTGCTGTTTTTCTTTGCAATGTATGAAAAGGCTATTTTTATGTTATTCTGAACTTTAAAATAATCAGGTATCAGTGAGGATATCTGTAATGTGGTATGTCTGTAATTTACAACAAAGAATTGAAGACAGTTCTTCAGTCATATGTATGATTCTTGCATGAAAATATATCATGGTGAGGAAAAAAAATCTAGAAATGTTATTAAGTACTATAAATTAGCTCACAAACACTTCATATTACCACTGAACTAATGCATATGTAACAGGGATTTTTTGCACGACTGTTACCTATTGATGTTTGGTTATTTCTGCGTGTCCTCTAGGAAATAATGAGAAATAATATAACATTCTGTTTTTATATAGTAATTCTCACAAATTCATTAGAATTATGGACTTGTTTATATATCTATCGGTTTTAAAAACATTACTGGAGGCAATGTTTTCCATGATGAAAAGAGTTGAGCAGATATCCTGATTTTGGTAAGGCTGGACTTGGTTGCAAGTGTATGAGTTATATGAAAAGTTAAAAAAGCAGGAACAGTAAAACTGATTCCAAGTTCCTTTTAAAATAATGAGGTGAAGCTTACAGTAATTGGATCATGTATTTGTAAGTAGCAGGACCTATACTTAAGAGACAGGAGTAGATTACATGCAAAAGAAAATGCTATTTCTTTTAAAAATAAATAAATCCCATCAGATAGTGCTCCTCCTTTCTTCATGTTTGTCTTCTTTTTTCCATGAGAGAAAATTGCAATCCTAAGTGAGTGTTTTCCTGGATATCTTTTAACTAGTTCATGCTGTTAAATTTTGATATCTTATGAGAAGTTCCAAGGGTGTATTTGTTGAGTCATAAAGAGAACTTTTGGAACAGTTTTTAAGTGTGAATTACCATTTTTACATAGGATAGCATAAGGATATTTTTGGTACCTTCATTATTCTTTTTAGGTTTTTTTATCGATTTTTTTGGATTGTGCCCAAGTAAACTTCATGATGCAAGTTATTGTATGTGATAATTTATGTGCATTGAGAGTAATAGGCTCCTAAGGTCAAAGGTGAAGTTGATTTTTGCCAGTTGTTATTATTCACATAATATGCACAGAATTAAAACAATTATTAATCTGATACTTCTTTCCTTCCAGATTTCTCAGGGGACAAAATTTTGCTTATTCATACCTTCTACTGTGGCAAAAATGGATTTTTTTCCTCACCAAAAACCAGCAGCATAACACCCATCTGACACATGCCTCAAGGAACTCTTATTTAAAGTCTGTTGTAAGTAAGTAAAATTTAAAACTTGCTTAAAGGTAGCTTTAATCAATCTGTATCTATTTACAGCTCAAGAATAAGCAGCCTTAACAGGATAACTAATCTTAGCAGTCTGGCTTTTCAGCAGCAGCTGTTTGCTTTTAAATGGAAGTATAGGAGGGAATAATGTGCTGTAAAGCAGAGGTTGAGCTGTTCCATGACTGCTGGGTGCTGCTGTGTCCTACCTGGGCATTCTGTTCCCTGTTCCACACCCCCCATAAAGCTGACTGAGATAGGTTGCAAATCAGAAGCTGTGGGGTTATGCATGAGTTACGTGATGGAAAAGATTATCTGCATTGTAAATTAACACTTAAATGCCTGTTGCTATGGCAATTAATTTTAGAATTCTCAATGTAGAAAAAGGGGGCTAAGTAACTGAAAATAGAAAAATCTACAATTGGTTGAGCTGTGTGCATTTCATGCCTACAAGTGCAACACAAACTTGAAAAAAATTAAAACCCCCTCCACTTATACATATATATATTTTCTATATATGTATTTTCTAAAATGGTTATTCAGACATCGTGCTTTGTACATACCAAAGTAAATTTTTTGTATTCAGAGTATCCAATATATATTTTTATGAGAGAAAACTGTGTTAGGATTAGAGATTTTGCCAGCATAACTTCTTTATTTGGAAGAATAACTTTTGGAGGAATATGTTCAGTATTTAGAAACAGTATGTTCTTGCAGTATCAGGAAAAACCTATAAATGAGCAAAGTAAGGGGAAGGAAAAAATTTTCAATGAGGAAAAAATCTAGCTTGTTCATATTGCTTCTTTAGAGATATATTCTAATGGAAGAGATTCACATTACTTAATGAAACTGAATTTAGTAAGAGGTCTCATATTAACACTTGAAACCCTAATGATTATATTCACAGGACAGTATAATAATGCCTACTTTATCACTGTCCCAGATTAAAGAATAATTTAATACTTGAATTTGATTTAACGTGTATCTTTTGCTTGTAGGGAAATTCCAGTTTTGTCAGTGGCATTACATTTATCTCTTGTGCTACTTCTTTCTGCCAGATTACAGTTAAAGCACTATGAAGAGCCTTGTGAATAAAATCAAGGAAACAGTGTCATTACCTTATGTTTATGCTTTTTATCTGTTGTCCTGTATGAAAGCAGAAACATTATAACAATTCTGGGTTTGGGGTTTTTTTAATCCCAAAAAATTACTGATGAAGGGACATAGAGAGTCCTTACCTAGAAAGGTTCTCTCTCCTGTCAGTTCCAGGCCCTGGTTTCTGTGGACTTCTCATTTATTTATGACACTTTTTCCCTCTGAGAATGCAATCATTCTTGAGCACGAACAATAGCATTATGCATACCCTCTGGAGCTCCATGAAAACACAGTTGTAAAAATGTTCCAGCTGAACATCTGAGCAGATGAATTACTCCTCCTCCACGTGCATCTGACACAGAACTGTTGCTGTGCATTTTGCCAGGCTGTCATCAGTGGTGGAGTGCAAGTCAGGGGACCTCCCAGTTGTAATAAGTGACTGTAGGTGTTTCAGAACATTTTATGGGGACTCAGGTATTCTGAAGTATTGAGTATCTATAGCTTTCCATAAGGGTTTTTCAGTAGGAGTGTGCTATTGCTCTTGAACACAGAATGGTATGTGCCATTTTTCTTTTCTTTCTTTTCTACTTGCTCTTATTTTAGCATCCAATAACAGGTTATAGGCTCTAATTGTTAAATAAATCACCCCAAAAGATGGTTTAATGGTGTTCTTTATCAATAGTTCTAGCTTCCAATAGTAGAAATAAATAAGCAAATAGTAGACCTTTTAAATAAATAGCATTTCTGAAAACTGAAATGTAGCTGAATTTTTAAAACACTTCCTAGTTGGCCTATGAACTTTGGTGGAATTTTTCCTAGAACTGACCATGAAGTAGTTGAACAATGCTCTTTTTTTGGATAATAGCTCTTCTTTGCTGGTTCCCATGGGGCGTTAGTGTTCTGACTCAGGATTTTCCACAACAGGTTCCCTCATTCCATGTTTTTCACCTGTGTGTCTAATGTAACAGTCTTGTCTACATGAGATACTTAGTGGATGCAAGTCAATTTTGGAAATTAGAAAAAGGAGCTTAAATCCCACCTAGTGTCTGTGTGCACTCTCCCATTCATAATTAAGGTGGCATCCAGTGAATTTAGTTTAATTCACTCTGAAGACTAGACGGGCTCAAACCAAGTTAAGGCCACATTTTATTCCCAGCTGAAAATGTTAGCAAAGGAATATAATGGACATGGACAAATCCATTTTTGCCACAGNTCATTTTTTTGGTTCACAATACGGGGGAATACAAGACAGAGTAAGCAGTATTTAAGGTTGATCTTAAACTGGGTTTCCATGTCAGCTAACCTGAAAAAAATTAAGTTCTCTGAGATTGGAAGCCTTAATGTTCAAATCCTTCACAGGTTATGATTATAGTCTCCCATATGCTAATCAAGTGAATGGCCATTAGTAAGGAATATTTTGCATTTCACAAAATGACTGAAGAAATTATTTGAAGGGATACTTGCTGAAAATCTCACTGCAAGTTACCTTGAAGACTGAGGTTTGGCACAGCGTGATATCAAGTTACTTTTCAGTGAAATAAAAAAAAACAACACCAGAAAATGAACTAAATCTTGAAGCTGCAGTGTGTGAAATGCCAAAAAGAGCTGAGCAAAATGCTTTTCCCCATACCCTAAAAATCACAGGATCTGTAGTAATCTTTTGGATCATGTGTTTACAACAGCAGACTAAGGGGTATCATTTCTGGTATAGGGTAAATGGTACATCGTGAATTGCGAAAAATGTGAAAAATATGTATGTACTTGCAAGCACATGTTAAATATTTTTTTAACTGAAGTAGGAGGTCATGTGTGGTTTTCTGTGCAGCTCATGCTTGAACAGAGGTATTGAAAGTTTTTACTCTTTGTTAGTTTGTAGCAGAAACACTGAATATGGGATGACTGATTATTTCCAGGGCAGTGATAAAAGCTACTTCTTCTTAGCAGAAACCTGATTTGCTTTTGAAGGTGGTTTAACAGAGTTCTTAATCATTTCTCCATAGTCAAAAGGTGTTTCATTAAGTAGGTATTTCAGTTTTTAACATGGTAGACACAGAAGTGTTAAGGCAAACTCACACATAATGGTTATTTCTATCTTGCAGCTCAAGTGTCTTTGAAAATGGAGCTATTAGAAGTTAGTTCTGTAAGTTGATGAGGGTTTTACAGTTTACCTGAGAATGATAAAGACAAGGTTCATAGGTGAATGTAGTTTGCTGTTTTTCTTTGCAATGTATGAAAAGGCTATTTTTATGTTATTCTGAACTTTAAAATAATCAGGTATCAGTGAGGATATCTGTAATGTGGTATGTCTGTAATTTACAACAAAGAATTGAAGACAGTTCTTCAGTCATATGTATGATTCTTGCATGAAAATATATCATGGTGAGGAAAAAAAATCTAGAAATGTTATTAAGTACTATAAATTAGCTCACAAACACTTCATATTACCACTGAACTAATGCATATGTAACAGGGATTTTTTGCACGACTATTAACTATTGAAGTTTGGTTATTTCTGCGTGTCCTCTAGGAAATAATGAGAAATAATATAACATTCTGTTTTTATATAGTAATTCTCACAAATTCATTAGAATTATGGACTTGTTTATATATCTATCGGTTTTAAAAACATTACTGGAGGCAATGTTTTCCATGATGAAAAGAGTTGAGCAGATATCCTGATTTTGGTAAGGCTGGACTTGGTTGCAAGTGTATGAGTTATATGAAAAGTTAAAAAAGCAGGAACAGTAAAACTGATTCCAAGTTCCTTTTAAAATAATGAGGTGAAGCTTACAGTAATTGGATCATGTATTTGTAAGTAGCAGGACCTATACTTAAGAGACAGGAGTAGATTACATGCAAAAGAAAATGCTATTTCTTTTAAAAATAAATAAATCCCACCAGATAGTGCTCCTCCTTTCTTCATGTTTGTCTTCTTTTTTCCATGAGAGAAAATTGCAATCCTAAGTGAGTGTTCTCCTGGATATCTTTTAACTAGTTCATGCTGTTAAATTTTGATATCTTATGATAAGGAGAAATTCCAAGGATGTATTTGTTGAACCATAAAGAGAACTGTTGGAACAATTTTTAAGTGTGAATTACCATTTTTACATAGGATAGCATAAGGATATTTTTGGTACCTTCATTATTCTTTTTAGGTTTTTTTCTCGATTTTTTTGGATTGTGCCCAAGTAAACCTCCTGATGCAAATTATTGTATATGATAATTTATGTGCATTGAGAGTAATAGGCTCCTAAGGTCAAAGGTGAAGTTGATTTTTGCCAGTTGTTATTATTCACATAGCACAGAATTAAAACAATTATTAATCTGATACTTCTTTCCTTCCAGATTTCTCAGGGGANATTAAGTACTATAAATTAGCTCACAAACACTTCATATTACCACTGAACTAATGCATATGTAACAGGGATTTTTTGCACGACTGTTACCTATTGATGTTTGGTTATTTCTTCATGTCTTCTAGGAAATAATGAGAAATAATATAATGTTCTGCTTTTATATAGTAATTCTCACAAATTCATTAGAATTATGGACTTGGTTACATATCTATCTGTTTTAAAAGCATTATTGGAGGCAATGTTTTCCATGATGAAAAGAGTTGAGCAGATATCCTGATTTTGGTAAGGCTGGACTTGGTTGCAAGTGTATGAGTTATATGAAAAGTTAAAAAAATATTTAACATGTGCTTGCAAGTACATACATATTTTTCACATTTTTAGCAATTCACAATGTACCATTTACCCTATACCAGAAATGATACCCCTTAGTCTGCTGTTGTAAACACATGATCCAAAAGATGACTACAGATCCTGTGATTTTTAGGGTATGGGGAAAAGCATTTTGCTCAGCTCTTTTTGGCATTTCACACACTGCAGCTTCAAGATTTAGTTCATTTTCTGGTGTTGTTTTTTTTTATTTCACTGAAAAGTAACTTGATATCACGCTGTGCCAAACCTCAGTCTTCAAGGTAACTTGCAGTGAGATTTTCAGCAAGTATCCCTTCAAATAATTTCTTCAGTCATTTTGTGAAATGCAAAATATTCCTTACTAATGGCCATTCACTTGATTAGCATATGGGAGACTATAATCATAACCTGTGAAGGATTTGAACATTAAGGCTTCCAATCTCAGAGAACTTAATTTTTTTCAGGTTAGCTGACATGGAAACCCAGTTTAAGATCAACCTTAAATACTGCTTACTCTGTCTTGTATTCCCCCGTATTGTGAACCAAAAAAATGAAGCATACTCCCCATACAACCACAACTTGGTCTGTGACAAATGGTAGAGAGATACGAATTTTCAGATTAAAATTATCATTAGCCAGAAAAAGGTTTCAGGTGTGAAGTAATTTCTGCTGCAATTCCTTCATAATTCTGGGACCAAATTTTTAATTTCTCATTTTACATTTGCATGTTCCCTGAAATAACTTGTGTGAAGCTAGCAAGGAAAATGAGGAAACCCAGAATAAAGATGCTACATACTTAATTTACAAGAAATAACTTATCTTAAACAGGTCTTTTGAGGGTAAAAAGTCTTAGAAAAGAAATATCAGCTGAGGCCTGATGACAAAGTTCTTCTTTAAGAAGGAATACTCACAATTAACTTCCTCAGCTTTTAACTATTTTTGCCTGACATTTCTGTGTAATCACTGACAAGGAGATGGAGAAGTTTCCTTCACTCAGTTTTCAGGAGTATTTCTCTTCTGAGACTCCCATGCAACCCTTATCCTAAACTCACTAGAGATCCCACTTTCCACTTCTGGTTCTGACAGACAACTGCAAGCTCAGCAGCTCAGAAATAGCTGCACAGGGCTGAAAGCTTTCTCTGCTTATATTCTGTTGAACCTCAATCAACATCTCCCCACTAAGTCTCATGTGTGTGCTCACTTCCATTTTTTGTGAAGTAGTTTTAGGACAAGACAAAAGCTTATCTCTTGTAACATTAGCTTTGTGCTTAGTTTCTGTTAAGGTTTCTTCAGTTTAAGTTCTACATTCAGAACTAGGGCTTACAGTTGCCTAATCATTCTTTTCAAGAATCTCATTTAGCTCAAGCAACACGGAGGCAAAGAGATGCTTCTAATAATAAGGAAGCAGTAATATTTAAGAACTTATAACAAGAACACCTAAAGAAAGAGGGTTTTATGTCAAAGATGGCCACTATCAGTATGTAGGTCCTCTTAGAAACAAATTACAATCATCAATAAAATGTATGGCATGCAAAGTATGGAAAGCGGGTCTGTCATGTCCTGCAGATGTCCATATTGAAAACTGTGAGGAAGGGTACAGAATCTATCACACACCCCCTGTCTATAGCCCATCTACAAAAGATCTATGACTGGCTAACATTTCACATTCCTGTAGACACTGTTCACATTAAGTTATTCCCCAGAGTAAAGCATAATTTTGATGATCTAACTTTTTTATGCCAAGGTCTTGAGCAGAATCTGAAGTGCTACTTTTTTTTTTTTTTTTTTTTTTTCCTTCCTGGAAATCTCTAGCAACTGCATGCCAAACATCTAGTGTTTTATCTATTTCCTAAATCCCTACAGTCTGTCACAAGCTACTGATGAACTAGAAGACTTTTCCTCTAGCTAGAAAAATCCGTTGCCCTGACTAGTGGAGTTCTTTCATGTGAGAAATGGAACACATTTCTCCCCTCCTTGGTTTATGCTGGCTTGATTGAGAAAATGTGTGCAGTGGATTGAGCTGACAGGGATATGAAGACAGAAGCTTAAAGGACAGGAAAAGTGTTAGCATTATAAGCTTTGTCTAAATAGTCTTATTGATACGATTCTCCAAGCACCCTTTATCTTCTTGTACTCAGAGATCAGAGAAAAGCTCAAACACTTAATTGCATGTCAAGTGCACAGTCAAAACACATAAGGAGTTCAGCACAGGATTTTAAAATGGAGTTTTCAGCATATCCGTTCCTTAAGGTAGGCATTTCAGTTGCTATTTTAAACACAAGGTTTGACTGTCTGTTACTTCAAATTTGCATTGCTCTTCACATCAAGGCAAAACATTTAATGGTGATTTTTCTCCGTCCCCTTAAAAACACTNGAATAATTTAATACTTGAATTTGATTTAACGTGTATCTTTTGCTTGTAGGGAAATTCCAGTTTTGTCAGTGGCATTACATTTATCTCTTGTGCTACTTCTTTCTGCCAGATTACAGTTAAAGCACTATGAAGAGCCTTGTGAATAAAATCAAGGAAACAGTGTCATTACCTTATGTTTATGCTTTTTATCTGTTGTCCTGTATGAAAGCAGAAACATTATAACAATTCTGGGTTTGGGGTTTTTTTAATCCCAAAAAATTACTGATGAAGGGACATAGAGAGTCCTTACCTAGAAAGGTTCTCTCTCCTGTCAGTTCCAGGCCCTGGTTTCTGTGGACTTCTCATTTATTTATGACACTTTTTCCCTCTGAGAATGCAATCATTCTTGAGCACGAACAATAGCATTATGCATACCCTCTGGAGCTCCATGAAAACACAGTTGTAAAAATGTTCCAGCTGAACATCTGAGCAGATGAATTACTCCTCCTCCACGTGCATCTGACACAGAACTGTTGCTGTGCATTTTGCCAGGCTGTCATCAGTGGTGGAGTGCAAGTCAGGGGACCTCCCAGTTGTAATAAGTGACTGTAGGTGTTTCAGAACATTTTATGGGGACTCAGGTATTCTGAAGTATTGAGTATCTATAGCTTTCCATAAGGGTTTTTCAGTAGGAGTGTGCTATTGCTCTTGAACACAGAATGGTATGTGCCATTTTTCTTTTCTTTCTTTTCTACTTGCTCTTATTTTAGCATCCAATAACAGGTTATAGGCTCTAATTGTTAAATAAATCACCCCAAAAGATGGTTTAATGGTGTTCTTTATCAATAGTTCTAGCTTCCAATAGTAGAAATAAATAAGCAAATAGTAGACCTTTTAAATAAATAGCATTTCTGAAAACTGAAATGTAGCTGAATTTTTAAAACACTTCCTAGTTGGCCTATGAACTTTGGTGGAATTTTTCCTAGAACTGACCATGAAGTAGTTGAACAATGCTCTTTTTTTGGATAATAGCTCTTCTTTGCTGGTTCCCATGGGGCGTTAGTGTTCTGACTCAGGATTTTCCACAACAGGTTCCCTCATTCCATGTTTTTCACCTGTGTGTCTAATGTAACAGTCTTGTCTACATGAGATACTTAGTGGATGCAAGTCAATTTTGGAAATTAGAAAAAGGAGCTTAAATCCCACCTAGTGTCTGTGTGCACTCTCCCATTCATAATTAAGGTGGCATCCAGTGAATTTAGTTTAATTCACTCTGAAGACTAGACGGGCTCAAACCAAGTTAAGGCCACATTTTATTCCCAGCTGAAAATGTTAGCAAAGGAATATAATGGACATGGACAAATCCATTTAAATTAATCTGCATTAATTTCCCTGAGTTCTGTTCTGTAGACAAAGCATTAATAATAATGCCTGAGTGGAGCTTTTCTTTTTCTTTTTTATATTCCTTCATCTCCTGTTCCTATAACGTTGATATTTTTTATTTGAGAAGGTAATGCCTGTAATTGTACTGATCTCTAAATGTTGCCTTGTTTATCTTAAATGTTTTGAGTTGCCATGTTTTATAATTAATACACAAATAAGCCACTTTGCCATCAGTCCAGTGCATGTTACCTTTTTCTTTTTTTTAGGTAGTTATCACAACTTTGGCTGCTTCAACAAATGCCTTTTAATTCTTCATTGTAACTACATCTGCTGTCAAGGTCTTATCCATCCATCAACTTTCTAAAGTTGCAGTACTGCAGCACTAATTCTGCATCTCTGAGTGATTACTATCACAGATAAATTGTGACCAAGTCTTTCCTATAATAAAACTATGCAGTGCCTCTTAAAGGAGTGATTTGCCAGTCTGGTGGTAGAACTCAGTCAAGTTCAGCTAAATTTAATGGGGTCAGATTAAAGGTGTTTGTGTGACTTAGGAGCTGGTCTTCCTAGCTCAACAGAGAGGCTTTAAGGACTATTTTTATGAAGCATATAATGGCTTACATGGGACCATTTGTACAGATATATTTCCTGAATAATATTTTATTTCTTTCATCGGAGTTTTGTGAGTAGTATCAGCTTAGTTGAAGAAAACATAGCAAAATTTAGGTCCTCTTCATCTCTGGTAAAAGTGTATGATACACATTCAGCTTTATTGGAGATGTTTTTCTGACTGTGAGGTTAAAAATTGGCTTTTATCTTGATGTTCTTGGCAGATAAAACTGGAAGCTATTTGAAGATAAAAGTCTCTTTAAAACAAAACAGGTGTGAGACTGGAGAAATAATCTCTAATTTGACTGGGCTTAAATGCAAAGTGTAAAAATAAAGTACTTGAAAGATGCTTTTAAAATGCCTTCAGAGTTCTGTGTTATGGGAGTCTGAGCATAACTGTCTACTTTTCACTGGAATAATTAAGTGCACTATGATCTGAGATCTGTTCTGTGAGAGTGTTTGGCTTATGCAGCTCTATTCATTGTGTGAAAAAGCTGCTTGTGTCCAGAGATTAAAGGTCGAATGTTAATTTCTGGTGAATTGGAGTATCCTGCTGTGAAGCAGCATCAGTGTCAAGCAACTTAGGACAATACTAGAGCAATTTCCTAGAAGCTGAAGGGCTGGAATCTCTGGGAACAGTGAAATCACTGCAGAGGGAGCTACAATGTCATGAGTGAACAGGACGTGTGCAATATTTCTGTGTAACCTGTGTTGTTTGTCACTCAATCACCTGAGCCCTAGGTTTGTTAGGAAACAGAGTGAGCTTCTATTTTAATGTGTTTATTATGACACTGTGAGTCTTTACAACTAAAGTAATTGTGTCAAGGAAAAAAGTTGTCTTGAGAACTTAAAAATTTTCTGAAAAAACTCGATGTCAGAATTTCTATGCATTTATTAATATTTTAATTATTATTATTTAGTATCATTATATATTATTAAATTATTTAAAAATATTTTTGGTCTTGTGCAGTCTTGACAAATGAATGTGAACATTTAAATAAGTAAATAAATAAATATCTCCAAGTCCTGGATCTTTCAGTATTTCAGGTGTGGTTCAGGTACCTAAATACGTGCCTGATCAATTTCCTAGGCAGAAATAGGTGATTCTGGGTACCTTACTACAGATTGGCATGTATCTCCATTTTGAAAGCTCTGTATTATCTGGGATAGCCACATGGGGATAGGTAATATGACACAGACCCATATACTTCTGGAGGAGCAGTTGAAATCCAGGAGGTACTTCATGATACCTAGAGTAGCACTAGGTATACCTTTTTGTGCCTGCTTCTGCTTTGGAATTTCTCTGAAATTGAGCTCCTCCTCCTGGTTATTTTTTTTTAGCTTATTAAAAAAAATGTTCATGCTTCCAAGAGGAAGTACTGTAGAAATACTAATACTACTTAAAAGCCAACTGACCAACAAACAAAAAAACCTAGAAGGAAATTGGTTTTTTCACCAATGTAAATTACTGTATAAAGTTGTTTTTGGGAAGAATAACACTTTTAAACTTATGTTATCTTCTTTTTATCTAAAAGACCTAAATCTTTACCTAAAATATCTAATAAAGTATCTAAATGCCACCCATATTTGTCCTATTACACAAGTAAGCAAATTCCTGCACGTGTGTAAATCATTTATGTAAATTTTTCAAGTGGAAATTGTAGAGACAAAGGGAAAAGGTTAAATACAGATTTTCTTGTACTATAGAAATGTTTTAATGTTGTAATGAGGACCATCTTATTTCATTACCCAGTGAGAATAGCCCCTGAAGGTGTTTTCTAATAACTCAGCTTGCTTGCTAGTGTTAAAGAAAGAGGCCACGGGACTGTGAGACAACAGCCGAGTTTGAGTCCAGTTTCCCATCAGTGATGGATGTTCTATGGTACTTTACATGTACTGAGGTAGCTCTGTTTTTAAAAAAATAACTCATTATTTTCTCCCCAGCTTCTAAGGGAAGTTTTTTCCCAGTACTTCTGTCACTGGGAGCATTGTCTTTATTTCCAGACTACGTTTGCTTGTGGCTTGGTATATTTATGAGGAGCAGTGCCAATCCAGGTCCTGNGATTTTATTACTGTAACACAATCTGCCATCTATATATGGAAGGACAATGTTGATTGTTTGGGAACTGATACCAAGACTCATCATAGTATTTAGTCAATGAACTCCTTGTGAATCCATCCCTGAATGCAGTGTATGAGAATGGAAGATGCAAATTAATTAAATGTGGTTCTTATTCCAAATACATCTAGAGTATATTTAAAGTTTATCTGCCTCTTATTTCTAATATTTCCAGCTCCTACTTCTGACAAGATATATAAATTTATTTGGCAGAAAGGATGTTTGTGATTAACCTTCAACATTACACACCCTGACTGTGTCCCTGTACACATCATGCACCCACTCTTCTTTTTTTCAGGACGATTAAATTGGTGGTCCACAGTCTGTACCAGCTGCAAACGACTTCTTCCCTTGGCTACAACAGGTGATGGAAACTGCCTCTTGCATGCTGCATCTTTAGGTAAGGGCGAGTCTGTACGTGAAAACTGCCAAAAAGCATTCCCCAATTTTCCCTATCCCCAACAAAAGCACAGAAATAGGTGATACAAAAACTGTTATTAAATACCTGGTTCTGGAGCAATATGTTATTAATATTTGATTTAAGTATTATTGGTTTTAGGTGTGCTTGAGGGATGAAGGGAAACATTTTATCAGTTTTGCAGGTTACAAAAGAAAGATGATTGGATTAGTATCAAAAACCATATTCAGAAACACCAGTTATTTGCATTCTCCTTATAGAGCCAAACCTAAGAGCTCTGGAACAGGCAAATTCCAGGTGCTTCTCTGGGATTGTCCTGTCCTCACTGTGGGCAAGGAGTTGTATTCATTCTCTGGCTTTCGCTAAACAGTCCTCTTGCTGTCTTCAGTATTGCAATATTTAGCTATTATATCTTTTGTTTCCATATAGTGTTAAAATATATGAGAAATAGAGTTTCAGGTGACTTAAAATTATTTCCAATTGATAAATTAATCATTACTACAAGATCTTTGAAGCCTTTCTTCAAATCAGACAAATAAAACCCAATGAAGCTGAAATCCTTTGGCGTAACTTCTATATCCTCACCTATTGTGAGGAAACTCATATTTGTTTTTGCAGTTGCTAAAACCTTTCACCAGCATAATTCCAAAAGGTGACTTTTAAAACAATGCTGGAATTTCCCATATTTTGAAGAAGCTTTTATTTTTGAAAGAGATAATAAGAAAATAACTTTTGCTGTTCCCAGTCATCTTTTTATCTTTGTCCACTTCACTTTTAATTAGGAGGAACTGTATATTATTTACAGCAAATNCACATCTATTTTGAAAGCTCTGTATTATCTGGGATAGCCACATGGGGATAGGTAATATGACACAGACCCATATACTTCTGGAGGAGCAGTTGAAATCCAGGAGATACTTCATGATACCTAGAGCTTTTTGTGCCTGCTTCTGCTTTGGAATTTCTCTGAAATTGAGCTCCTCCTCCTGGTTATTTTTTTTTAGCTTATTAAAAAAAATGTTCATGCTTCCAAGAGGAAGTACTGTAGAAATACTAATACTACTTAAAAGCCAACTGACCAACAAACAAAAAAACCTAGAAGGAAATTGGTTTTTTCACCAATGTAAATTACTGTATAAAGTTGTTTTTGGGAAGAATAACACTTTTAAACTTATGTTATCTTCTTTTTATCTAAAAGACCTAAATCTTTACCTAAAATATCTAATAAAGTATCTAAATGCCACCCATATTTGTCCTATTACACAAGTAAGCAAATTCCTGCACGTGTGTAAATCATTTATGTAAATTTTTCAAGTGGAAATTGTAGAGACAAAGGGAAAAGGTTAAATACAGATTTTCTTGTACTATAGAAATGTTTTAATGTTGTAATGAGGACCATCTTATTTCATTACCCAGTGAGAATAGCCCCTGAAGGTGTTTTCTAATAACTCAGCTTGCTTGCTAGTGTTAAAGAAAGAGGCCACGGGACTGTGAGACAACAGCCGAGTTTGAGTCCAGTTTCCCATCAGTGATGGATGTTCTATGGTACTTTACATGTACTGAGGTAGCTCTGTTTTTAAAAAAATAACTCATTATTTTCTCCCCAGCTTCTAAGGGAAGTTTTTTCCCAGTACTTCTGTCACTGGGAGCATTGTCTTTATTTCCAGACTACGTTTGCTTGTGGCTTGGTATATTTATGAGGAGCAGTGCCAATCCAGGTCCTGGCTGTGTTTCATTGGGTTTGTAGTCCAGGAACTTTTAGTGACTTTTCCTAAGACAAAGCACCTGATTACTGATGATCTGTAGTATTCATTTCACCTGTTTGTGTCTGAGCTGATCTCTCTGAAAAATAAGTTACTGAACTTGCTCCCAGCATTCTAGAAGAGAACATCTGTATTCTGTTTTTACCTTCTAGTTCAATTTTGAATACTGGAAAACAGAAACATATTTCTATTGTTTCTCATTTTTCCAATTATATCTTGGATGCAGAACTGACTATATCTGTACAGAAATAAAAATACACATGTCTAAAAATAGGAATAAAAGTCCACAGCTATTCAGGGCAACACTGAAACAAAGCAAGACTGAAGTGTTACTCTGAATAGAAAGCTTCACTGAACTGAGGTCATAGTGTGTTAAGTAATGTTGAGTCAATGCATGTTGGGAATAAGGCAGTCTTCCTGTAAGCAAACTACAACATTCACAATATGCTGTCTTCATTGGTGCAAAAACATTAGACATTCCATGTCATTCCTTTCAGCTATTCTTGGCACAGCATTGTATGTCTGTATCTCAGATTGGTCCTGGTTTTAGTATTTAATTGCCTTTCACCTGGGCAATAAATGCTCTGAACTTCCCTTCTGTAAACATGATATTATTGGCAATCTGAAAAGCTGTGCCTCCATTGACTTTCAGTTCCCTTAAAGCTGATGTTCCCCTCCTAAACCAATCTTCTCTATTGGACTTGATTGTTTAATTACAGTTTTTACCTTAATAGTGGCTTTCATGCACAGGAACATTTAGCAAAATGTTATCTAATGAAGAATGGAGCAGCTTTAGCAATGTAAGAACCAGATAAAAATTGTCTAGATTACTAACAAATTCAAGTCTGTGTGAAGCTTTGAGTCAATGCAGAAAAGAATGAAAAATCACAGAGCCTGAGCTCAAAAAATTTCAATGTTTCACTGAGAAGAAACAATCTTATTTGGAGACTTGGTTCAAATTTCATGATATGGTCAAGATTGGAGAATTATCATGGTCTCCATCAAACACTGCATGAAAGAGAGAGTTTCGAAGTCTGGAGCTGTGCAAACATGCTCTTCCTGTCTTTACAACTGAAAATGCAAGCAGCATGAACATTGAACAAAGAGTGGTCTGCACTTAACCTGCATGTTGCCAAACCAGCTGAGAGGAATCAGTAATGTTAACAGGCAATTTAGCTTTGCCACACTGCAGGGAAATAAAAGTTAGGGGAGAACTGAATTAGTGCAATCAGTGTCTTTCCACTGGCTTCCTAGAGCACTGAGACTGGGTATGTTATTGGTGGGGCTTATTTCATCCTTTCTGTGAAAATTATGAGTCCAAGATACTATTTGCCATTTAATCATTATGTCTTCCAGAGGGTTTGTCCACTGTGCAGTGTTTTCTTCCTGTTCCTCACTTCTGTTTTGTCAGTTATTTGTGTTCTGAAGGCATGGGTTTCATGTTAACGTACTTGCTTTGGCTCTATTAGTTAGCCCTATGCATCTCTTTCCATCTGTTGGGGAAAAAAAAAAAGTCTCATGTTGTTTAACTGTATGAAGCTATTTGATTTTAAAGATGTCATACTTGGCTTCAGATGAAGACTCTTTACTTCTAAGTATGGCTCAGTTTCAAGAGAGAGGTACTTAAAGGAGAAGAAAAGGTCAAATATAACTGAAATTGTATTTAACTTATTTCAGGTCCTATTAACCCATCTTAATGTTTAGAAGAAATCAGTACCTTTTCTTTACAAACATCTAAAATGCTTTTTCTTACAATATACAGCAAGTTATCCTCTTGAACTGCTTCCTCTAATTGCTTTGTTTCAATAAAAAAATGGGTTACAGAAGAAATTGGGTTAGAAAATGAATGAAAAACAAGGTCTTAATTGTGTTTTGAGGGTTAAGTAATTAATTTTAAATGCTTTTTTCTTTTCAGTTAAACAACATCTAGCCTATCTCTGGCTGTGTTGCTCGTGAGCTGTGTTTCCATCAGCTGTCAATGCATAGATATTACCACTGTTCTGTACATAGAGAACTTTCAGCATTACAAGAAAGAACTTCTTTTGTAGGAAGAGGCAGCTTTCATAGCCTTTGCTGGGATGAGCTGAGAATGAAATGTTGACATGGTTGCCATATGGGGTCTGATAATCATGTAATCAAGAGGCAATTGTGAGGTGATGAGTGATGTCATAAATGTGAAAAGACATTGATCTTATTGTCTTCTGTAAAAAAGATAGCTTTCCAGTGCTACTGTTGAAAATGCTGAAATAAATACTTGATTTTGGATTTATATTTATTAGTTTAGATTCTAGAGAATTTATTATTTATTTCAATATTTTCTTAATAATATAATCTAGCTAGTTAAACATTTAAATACTTGGTACACTTGAGAGGATGAGCAGTGACCATGGTACAGTGTACTCTGACTGAACATTGCCTGTGTTTAGCTGGATTGGATTCTGCAAGTTACAGTTACTTTCAAGCTGCATGTAAGAAAAATCAATAAAAATAGGAAATGTTAAAAAAGAGAAAACCGTTCAGCATGAGTGATCAACAGCTTCTAGGGTAAGGCAGAGATGAGTGACAAATGCTCTTTTATTTAATACTGGAATTTCAGTGTTTTTGCATTTTTAATAATCTTGTTTGAGGAAGAGAGGAAAACAATGTCATTTGCATCACTTCAGAGAATATGTAATCCTGTTTCTTTTTCTCCTTGGCAGATGGATGCCTTCTAGCCAACCAGTGAGTCCTGCTGCTGCTGCATGTCTGGCAGCATCTCTGAATGATCACATGACTCTTGATATGGATGCAGTCCTGTCAGACTTTGTTCGGTCCACAGGGGCAGAACCAGGTCTGGCAAGAGACTTACTGGAAGGTAAGCTTTTAGGACATGAGTCTTTCCAGTGTTCACTGCTTGCTTAAAACAAGAACCAGTCATAAACAGAGAACTCTGTTCTATGGAAACAGAGAAGACTTAGTAATTTGGGTCAACACAACTTTGCAGCATTTCCCAAGTCATCTGTGTTACATGGAATAAAACCTTAGAATACCTAGCAGTGATTATCAGCATTGGCTCACTATGTATGAGACCTCTGTTTTATCTGATTTGATTAACCTGTCCTTTTAGCCTAGAGTCTTTCTTGGGTCTGTTGGTAGTTTTGAAAAAGGATACATTTTTTTCTCAGCAGTGTCGGGACAGATTGTCAGTTATTGTGCTTGTAGAGCATGGCCAAAAGCTGACAAAGTTTTCATACATATCAGAGGTGGTTGAGAAGAGTTACTTGTCTTACTTACTATACTTTTTCTTTGCTATAAAGGACAATGCTTCCAAATTAACATAGAATAGTAGCTTTCTGTGTGGTACTTCTCATTTCTGCAGATGAATACACATGCACCATATATATTAAGAAAGGACAAAGCCATTTAATTATTCTGAACAGGCTTAACATTTGTATGCATTTAGCTCTGATTATTTACTCCTGCACAAGAATTTATCAAAGTAAAAGCGATTGTTGCTAGTTCTGGACAAGATGTCTCAGGGGAACATTTCAGCACGCATGATTGTGGCTGGGTTTCATATAGCAGCTTCCAACACTGGCCATATCTTGTTCTGAGGCACAGTAATTGATCCAGTGCTTTCCTCCATGCTTAAAGACAGAAGAGACTAACACCATTACACCATTATGAATGTCTTGCATAGCTGAAACAGTGCATAGATGCTGTGGGCTCTGTGAGCAGCACTGAAACCCCTGAAGTACCTTCTTAAACAATTTGTAGTAGATCAAGGCACCCATCCTCCCCTCCCTGGTACACAAGGCTATAATTGCACCTGGTCTTGGAATGGAGATGTCTGTATAATATTTTCTGTTCAAAATTTGAAAAAAAATGTACACAAACATTTTTGGGAAATGTCAGGATGTGGTTGTAGTTTGTAGCCCAAAAAATGACTGCCATAGTGAACTTTAAGCCAAAAAAGCTTGCTTGTATACAGCCTCATTTTTAGGTAGTTGCAAGTTTTTGCTTCTCCTAGGGTCCCATAGCCCTTCTCTCTTCTGGTCTGCTCACAGATTCTGTTTTTATAACTTCCTCAGACTGAATTTTCACATGAAGTATACGCTGATTTTTCAGAGTCCTTTCTATTACTGTTAACTTTGTCCATCTTTTGGGAGAAATTTCTTGAATTCCACTATTCTGTAAACAATCAAGGAAATTGGTTTTGCTTTCATTGTCCTACATGCATCAGAACAATATTGTGCACAATTTGTGGTGTTCTCCTGGTGACAATTGAACAAGTTAAATACACTCTTTGCTGTACAAGTAGTTAAAAAAATCAATACATTGCATTATAAATTGCCTGAGGTTGCCCTAAATGTTGGCTCTGTTGACATTTCTGTACTCTGCCTCTGCTGCTGGTAAAATCTCTCCAGTTTTTTTCTGTTCACCTTCTGCAGTAAGCACATCTGTATGTTTCACTAAAACATTCTGCTTGCTGTGCTAGGTCCATATCTTTCAGGAAGTGTTTCTTCTTGGTTTGAAATCAAGATACAAAGAGAGGTTATTTTTTTAATACATAGATATGCATATACTGATTGTATTTTTTTCCACTGCTATTAGTATTTCAAAATAAGTAATACTATAAACCAACTGCTTTTCTGCCTAATTTATTAAGCTCAGCATGTTGATCTGCAAGTCGCACCCTCTGTCTCTCTATTTTCTCTGCCATTGAAATAATGAGTGTAGAAATGTTATGGCTATTTCGTTATAGATATTTGTGGTGAAAAGATCTCAATTACATGGCCAAAAATACAACCAGCAGTCTATGCAAAGGTTGTTTTGTTATTGCATAGGGAGCCTATGGTCAAACCTGTGCTGAGTTTGACATTTCAGGGTTACCACTTCTAGCATTCTGTGCAGGTGCTGGTCAGGAGTCCACATTTCACAGACTTAAAATCTTAAAGAAATTATTTTTATGGACATCTGAAAGTGGATGAGAATGCAGACTTTTAAAGCTGTGTCAAATAACAAATGGGTTTTTCCTAGTTCAGACAAAGAAATTAATTTTATTTTACTTACGTTGCTTTATCTGTGTTCAGAAAAGACTTATATCTGTCTAAGAAGGCATTCATTGGTGAATAAAATTGCTTTAGAAAATGCTTAGTTTGTGTTTTTCCAATGCATAATTTGTGTTTCATTCCTACTTTTCAAATACTGAGTCTGAAAGGTCAGTTATAGGTTACTTGCTATTTGCTACTTATATGATACAGCTATGAGAACTTGGATCAAGTACAGGGAAAGGTATGTGGAGGCAGAAGAGACTTAGCACTTGACAGCACATAGACCTGCATCTTAGTAACTCATCTACCTGCACCTTAGTAACTCATCTCTCTTACTGTTTGAATTCACTTGAGTAGGGTGAAGAACGTGGTTTATTCTGATAATACAGTAGATTGTTAATAGCACATTTCTGCTGTTAAAGAAAACTTTTGGAACTTGAGATTACAGTCTGGTATATCATAAAGCTCTTTTATAGTGGATTAGGTGATTTTTTTTTTTTTCATTTAACAATATATAAATATATCAAAACTAAGGCCTTTTCTCAACTGTTCAGTATAACAGTGATTTTATGACTGGATGTGTTTTGTAAATTTATATCATTTGTAGTAATAACTAAGCAAAGCAAATAATAGATTTACAGTTACGTACACTTACAGAACTGGAAAAATTGTTAAGTGTAGATTATGCATTGTTTTCAGTTAGAGGTTTTAGTAGCTCAAGGTCGTTCACCTTATTACTCACATGCATCTATTAATTGTATTTGATGATATGAGTGATGAAAGCTTATTCCACTCTCTGATGTGCTTTGGATCAGTATGGATATAACTCAGTTTAATGAGATCTTAAAATGACTTTATAGCTTTAGTGTGAATACTCTTCTCTCTGCTTCCAGCTGTTTTTTCTTCTTGCTTTTGAACATCACAATAACTGAAAGCCCACTTCTAGGATGAGAACCCAAAGTAACTGACATCATGAGAAAAATCTTTTCATGGAGATTCTGTAACAGCATCTTACCTCTCTGTAGCATGAGAATTTTTTTCTTGTGCCCACAGTGCACATGTATTCCTGAGCAATAGCTGACTGAGCTATTTCTGGGCTGAGTTCTCCAGATGATCTGTCTCCACATCAGAATCTGTCTTCCATCAGAACCAGCAGTACTCTTTATCCATTTTATTAGTTGCTGGCAGTGTATGGTGCATAGAACCTTTCATGATTGTTCTTGGTTGCTTGTTCTTCCTGGTACCTTGCCACACTTTTTGTAATGAAGAGCTTTTTCTTCCTCTATGTGCATTTTCTGGATGTTGTCCTGAACCATTCAGACTACTTCTATCATTCTTTTCATTTGATAGAACAGCTTTCTACCAGTCCTGGCAAAATTCTTAGCTTCTATTGCAACTGAATTATTAAAATGGGAAGCACAGTACTTTTAGCTTGGTTAAGACTTTGCAATATCCGTCCTCCAGGGAGGACACTTGTTTGATAGATATTTACACACTCTAATATTGCTGAGACTTCCCACATCCAGTAGGAATTACATTTTGAGAGCCTGCACTTCTGCAGATTAGTGTCCTCAAATTCATGGCACCTCTAGGGCATCATAAATCCTGATGGTTTTATGTTAATAGTTACTCATCATTCTTTGGTTGACTTGTATGTTCCAGCATATAAAAAGCTACTTGCTGACTGTACTAGATCATAAATAAAATCGTGGGTTGGGGGAATATTTGAGCACCAGACATGTTGGCAAATTGAGAGAGTGATTGTGACAGCTGTTTGTTTCTCTGAGTAAAATTTGACTCTGGGGACATGGAAACTGGATCTGACATTACACATTGTGATGGTTCAGGAATCCTATGTGTGTAAAGCAGATTGCTTTGTATGAAAAACATCTGTTATGCACCTGCAGACCTGAGGTCTTGTCTCTCTGTACTTTCATTCTGGAGGAGGGAAGTCTGTAGGAGTTTGTCCTCCTCCAGAAAAAAACACAGCAGATTTATTCAGTCAATCTGCTTAGAAACAAGAGCATTCCCATCATTGTAAATCTTACTCTAACAAACTTTCACATAATTCCTTGAGACAAAGGCTTCATTTTGAACTAGCAGTATCCAAGAGCACAGTGTGAACTTCTATCTTTTCCAAAGTTTAAAAACACTTTTTCATATTGCTTAATCTTGCACAACAGGACAAGTCTATTACCAATTCTTTTCCCTTGTCATTTTCCAGAATGTACTGACCCCTATTTTTAGGGGTTGTTATTATCCTGTCTTTTGTGAGGAGCTATATGAAACTAGATGGTTGAAAGACAATCAGATACTTTAAAACAAGAACACAATTTATTCTGTGTTGTTGTAGAAGAGTTCTTTCCATTAAATGGAAGCATTTTGTGCTTTCATTACATTAGATCAGCCTCATTTTTGAAAAGAACTCTGGAAAGGCAGAACTTTCTATTAGAGGCCATTTGTATGTTTAAGGTTGTAGTAAAATTCCACATCAGAATGAAGTAATCTGTTCTACTCAGCCTTCACTGCCTGGAAGATCTGCTCTTGATGCTGTTTGGTTGTATAGGTCATGAATATGACCATTTCAGGTCTCTGCTTTTGATGCTCATTTTCCCTCCAGAGTAGTTTGACAGTAAATGTGACACTGATGAAAGAAATAAAATCTCGGCAAAACAGTTTGAAAAGTAGCTCGTGCTGGTAGACATGTGTACTGCTGCTTTGTGCAGGATTAAATTGGGGTACGTATTAAATTAGTGCCACAGGAAAACATGAAATCAGTTGCAAGACTCTCCAGATGTCATCCTTCTATGTGCATGCTTATTAATTGCAGCCAGATCCAAAGGCACCTTGGTGTCAGTGGAGAGAATTCTCCGTCTCCCTAAGCTCAGGGAAAATTGTGAAGCATAAACAGATAGGTCTGCATGGTAGAGAATTGATTCCTCTGCAGCTGTGTTTTATTTCCAGTTCCCCCAATATCCAGGAATGAGGAATGCATGTCCTGTCTAGGTAGTCTAGGTTGGCAACCTTAATCAGTAATGCTTGAGTTGTTAAGTATAAACTACTTAAAATGTGGCCTAAAATGGAAAGAGAACTCTTAAAGTAAATAGTTCAATCTTTAGAAAAAGTTATGCTGTGTTTAATTTACTATGCCAGGGCTGTAGGTGTGGATGAACTTGGAGATTTCTAATAAATCAGTTAGAAACCAGCTTACTTTTCAGGAAGTAGCGAGTGTGCATATAACATATGCAGCAAAGGAGTCTGACCTCGTGGAAAATGGCAGAGGTGCAGCAGAGAGTTGTCTCCTGAAAAAATATTGTATATAAGCAGAATTCAATGAAATGCATGTAATTAATGGAGAGGGAGAGAGAAATTTACAGTGCTGTCATATGTTTAAGTGCAGAAAGCTAACTCCGCCAAAATAGTTGCTTATTCTTCTTTCCCTCAGACAGTTCCTTTTTTAGTTCTCTTGTGGAAGGCTTGCCAAAGGGAAGAGGAAGCAGTGCTGCCACCAATGTCTTGTTACACAGAGATCAAAATTGTCTTTTCCAGCTGTCTGTTCAGCTTTGAGTGACTTTGCATTCTACCAGAAAATGAAGCAAATGTTAGCAAAATGTCCTTGTTATATTTTTTTTTCTTTGAGAAAAAGAAAAATTGACCAAAAATGGACCAAAATTAAATCTCATTTTAACACTTAAAACCTAACTTGATCTGTTTTGCATATAAGTTTTTCAGGAGGAATAAAGCTGGTCTTGAATTCCTCTTCCTCTACAATGCTTGTTAATATTTGTTAATCTGCATCGTGCCAAATAGAAGCAAGTGATGATTGCATTTAAACTGAACTTGTGAACTGCTTTCTTATCAGTTGGTGTGTATGAACAGACTTCCTGACATGGGAAAGAAGTTGATGGTAGACTCTTATATCTCACCAGACTTTTGGGTCAAGTTAGGGGGATTTAATTTTATATTTAAAATAAATATACATTTAATTTTTATATATTTAAATAATATAAAATATTTATACTTTTAAAAATAATAATTGTGCACAGGCCTAGAGGCAGAAATGAGGAGAACTTCATGTTGGTGACAACAGTCAATCAATAATCTTGAAAGTCAGAAGCTGCTTATAATTTCTCCAAATGCCTTTCCAGCAGAGACAGCTATGGGGTGACTCCTGGACTTATATAGCATGGGTCCAGTAAAAGAACTTCTACAGTTATCAGTGCTAGTAATAACTGAAGAAGTAAATAAGCTTTTGCAGTTGGAAGCTGGAGCTACTAGTTAGATGATAACTCTGCTTCATGCCCTTAATAACAATTTAAGTTTTTGGAGTGCTAGGGAAAAAAAAGTCCCATGAAATAGTGAAGGCCAAGTGTCAGAACTCTTGTAGTTAGAAGAAGTAATTTTAACTTCACTAACACAAAACTAAAAACACATGCTGTATTAAAAAAACCTGAGGTATAGAAGTTAGGTTCAGATGAGACATGTAAATAGGACTCCTGCAAAGATTTGGACAAGGTAGTAGAAAGATTGAACAGTGTCCCTTCTTCTATAAGGGCGATAACATTCACTTCTCACCCTAAATAAAATTCAAGATTTCATATGATTATTGGCGATTATGGATCCTTTCAGCCAACAGCATCTCACAGAACACTATCCTCCCATATTGACAGGAATTCTCTCTGCATATTTGTCTATGACAAAACATTAACCATCTCAGCTTTTAATTACCATTGTGGCAAATGTGTACGTGTCCATTTCCCAAATGCACGGTGTATCAGGAGCACAGAAATTAACTTGAAACCTAGACAAGAATGAAATGACATTAATAGGCAAATGATGAATTTCAAAAGCTTTTCTGTTTTGGGAGAGCTAAATCAGTTCACGACCTTCAGGCCCTTTTAAATTCTGTACAATTGAATTACCATGTATCCTCAGGAACAAAACTGTTCCTTTCCTGCCGTTGGCCATCGGTTGTTCTATCTCAAGTAAATCCATGTTCATAAGAAGCCCTAAAAGCAGAATTCTTGGGGAAATTGTTGCAAGTTACTTCATCTAAGTGTAAAACTACACAGAAGCATGAATGCCAGTAAATTAGGAAGAGATCACCATAAATGCATTAGCCTGGAGCATTACTTTCTGTGTTGGCTTCAAATTGAGCTTATAGGTCCATTTCATAGATTGTGTCCATTTTAATATTCACTGCCTTCCTCAGCCTGGTTATTCTCTACCTGAAAGCTACCTTATTGCCTTTGTTTTGTCCCATAATGGCTGTACTCCACTGGGTCAAATAGATGACTTGTGTATGAGTCAAGAAGTTAACACTTGTGTTAGATTTATGTTATGAAACACTATGAGGAGTTGTGTTGTTCAGAGCTAACAGTAAAACTCTGTGATTCTCAGTTCTCTCAGCCTTACAGCCAACATTTTCAGCTACCATCTCTTTCCTGTGTTCTTGGAAGGAAGACATCATGATGTAGAAATTCATATTGTTTTACTTTTTAACATACATAACTGCTCAAAATCTAAGCTGGTAGGTGGCACACAAGAATGTAAATGGAATAAGAGCCCTGGATTTCATTTTTAGAAGTATGTGGGTACAGCATGACAAGTACTGGATTTATGCCTGGCTGTTTGTAAACATCTCAGGTTGTACATCCTTACTGGTAGTTTTCACCCTCGTAAGAGGAAGGACGAAGTGAATCAAGCATTCCTGCTGAGAATTCCTGTGCCTCTTTAGCTGAACTGTTACTGATCCACAGTATAGCCCCATGTAACACACTGATTCCTTTGAATGGGCTAAAAGGGGAGATGAGGAGCATCCCACCTAAACAGCTGCTGCTTTGTATTTGTGGGAGAGCTGCTATGCTGAGGACACCTTCCTGTGTGCTGGTGTGGAGTACTTGAGTCACAGAGGCATGTTCTCTGCACTAGATTTCAAGGATTTGTAGTGCTAGGGATGGTATTGAAAACAAACAAAAAAAATTGGCCTGCAAGACTTTTCCTGTTCTGTGGGCAGGAATGCTTTGTTGAATTTTTAGTTTTGGTTTGTTTTTTTTTTTAATAGGAAGGGGTTTTTTCCTGTGGAAGCTTTGCATCAGCTTTAGTATTAGTGGGGCTGTAATTTTTTTCCATTTTGCTAGTAAAACATTCAGCCAATTATAGTAAAATATTTTTTAAATGTACTAGAAACCTTGAATGCTTTATTGCTGGTACTGGTTTTTCAGTACTCTCTTTCTTTAAAAGGTTTTCTAAACCTTTAGGAGTGAGTTTTCTTGACAACAAAACCAGCATCAAATGTAAAGTAGATAGGCAGATATTCTATCAGATTAGAATGGTTAAAAAGTCCAACAGGTGTGTCCATTTTAATTTTATTGCTGTCTCACCAAAATATTTTTGATGCTCTCTTTTCCTTTCAGCTTAACTTCTTGTTAAGTTTTGTTGTCTTTTTGTGCTTCTATAGACCTCATGTTTTATTTTCTGAAATACACAATTCTGTAACCTTTAACAGGTTGCTTTGTTTGTGAGCTGTGCAGTGTCTTGGCTTAATTTTTTTCTTTATTTTTTAATGACAGTTTTGACAGTAATTCTTTACTGGATATTTTTATTGCTTCCGTTTCTTAGGTATATGCACCAGCAGTTAATGAACTGTGAGCACAGGCTGCATCATAATTTTTAAAATTCTACTCAATCTTCCCCTTCTGCATCCTTTTTCATATATATATTTTTGGTCCTCTTTAGGTAGGATTTCCTGCCTCTTTTAAAATTTTATTTGCTAAAGTCATCTCTATATGTTGTTGCTGCAAGCTGCCCTTCATTGTGGTCCTTGCTATTTAGATCTTTCCTATCTCAAATACTTCCTAGCATTTTGTTTATCATTAAATCAAGAATTGCTGGTAACCTTTCAAATGTTCTTTTTAACATATTGGAGTGGGTGGGTATTTGAAAGCTTGGCAAGGGGGAGTGCATTATAGTTGTGTGCTTGCTATTCATACTAATTAATGATAAATGTCCTCTAGTGTCATTATATCTGGTTTAAGAATTGAAAGGCAATAGATTTATTAACTGTTACCCTGCTAAGCTACTCAGTTTTAGCCAAAACAATAAATGCAAAAAAATCTCAGACTGCGGAATAGCATTTCACTCAGGTCTTGCTGCCTGAAAAATGTGTTGGTATAACCTGTGTAGGCTGCTTAATGGGTGCCTGATTCTTGTTATTAGAGAGTATGAGTTGTGATCTGACAAAGCATCTGCTTAACGTTGAGCAAGCAAGGATTACTCATGTGCTGCAGAGGATTGTGAAGTCACTTTCTCATCAAGTCAGAGACTTGACTGGGGAAAGACCAGCTTATCAAAAAGAAAGGACCTTTATTCCCCAGAAAAAAAAAAAAAAAAAAGATGAATGTTGCTGCCTGAACACTGTGAAAGCCATTGTAAACCTGTGTGGTTCTAACTATACTACTTTTATGAAGGTAGGGTGTGTTTTTCATCTGAAGAATTGTAATATATGATCTGAAGCAAATAGTTCAAAGAAAAATCCAAAGGCTCAAGTCCTCTTCTGTTTTCAAGTTTCAGTTTTCAAGCTGATCAGCTTATTAAAATGTGGAGTAAGATGGAAATATAATTATTGAAAGAAAATATCAGGACTTTATCAGGAAGATATTCTGAAACTGAGGAAAATCCCAGTGTTCTGTTTAAATTTGCTGGAAAACCTACTGGCTCAGTAGTTTGTCCACCTCATTCCCAGCCTTGTTCCTGGGCTCATTTTCTTGCTCATGTGCCTCCGGAGGAAAACACTAGTAGTCAGGCTAAATAATAAAATGTAGATCTTGGTCTTTGCTTTCTTTTATCAAATGTTTTCTAAGGAGGGGCTGGTGTCCACAGGTTGAGGACAAGAAGACAAGGTGGAAACAATGAGGCATCTCTGGTCACAATGTGGTCAGCCCTGATGAGGTCATGTCTACCCTTTTCTCCCCCGAAAGCAAACATCTTTCCCCAGTCTTCATTAAAGATGTGATGCTCAAAGTGTGCCAAGGTGAGAATACCTGCTCTGTGGATCCTGCAGGTAGTACTCCTGCATTAAAGAATGCTCTTGATTGCTACCTTCTTTTCAGTTTCTTTCTTCTTGGGATTCATAGTCCAGGCAATCTATCACAGAATTGGCTCCCATCCTCTGCCCCTTTTTTCTACAGTTGGCACATTTATGTCATCCCTGGTTGAGGCACCCTAAGAAAAGGTAGGGTTTTTGGTCCAGGAACAAGGCCTGGGAAGGTTTTATGTCTCTCAGCTTGGTCTCAGAGCATCAGATCACTGGGAAAGCCCCTTCTGAATACTTCTTGGACTCTAAGTTGTCTAAATAGGGCAGAGGTGGGGGTTGGGGGGAAGGCAGAAATCTCTGCTGATCAGGAAAAACTGAATCATCTGGAATGCTTCTGAGGTAAGTCCTGCTCTTGAGTGTCCTTTTTTTTTTTTCTTTTTTTCTTTTTTTAACCCTTCACTAATCCAGTTTGATGTGGAAAGCCAAAAATAGATAAGTGGCTTCTTAAATTATAAATTGTATCCAAGCCTGGGTTTATTTTTTCTTCAGGATGACAGTAACCCCTATTGTTATTCAGGAAACTTATTTAGGACAGAAACTTCAGAGTGTAACTGAGTTTATTTTTTAATATCACTTTCATGTAGATGCCTGCTGTCTCTGACACTAAAATGTCAGTACCAGCCCTCAACTAGGATGCATTTTCCATTCCTTACTCAGCTGCACTTGTGTGTTTGGTTTTTTTTGTGCTGTTCTTTTTCTTCCACACTAGACACACTTGGTTTAAAAGCAGAGACCTTTCAGTCCTGTTACATTTCACACCTGCTGACTCAGACAGCACATGCAGCTGTTCTGGAAATAATTGCTCAGTAAGAGTGTTTTTTCTGTTGAGTTAGTGAATTAATTTGAGTCTAGCATCCTGATCATGATTCAGTAACTGTGTTTTCTAACCAGCTTTGTGCTGTTCCAGCTTTTGCTGACTGATTTTCTCTGACCATTAAAATCTGAAAGCCTTTCATGGCAATCCACTGTGTCTGTGCTCCTCTGGTGCAATTCAGTCACTAGTGACTGAAATGGTGCTACTATTGTTAGCTGATGTGATTGTGTGTACTCAAATAATGGTTTTATGCCTGTGGAATTTCTTTTTAAATACAGTAATATGCCATACAAACAAACGAAGCAAGCAGTCAGTGGACAGTAGGGTGAATCATATAAGTAACATAAAAAATACTGGACTGAATGACTAAACTTGTGGTTTAGTCATTCAGATTGCAACAGAAAGTCTTACTTGACTTAATTTTTTTTATGAAACTGTGCAAAAGAAACGAATTATCTGTGACTTCTCTTTCAGCCCTGGGATGGAGGCCTATGGCAGGTGTAGCCTCTGGGCTAGGAAAGGTTTTTGGTTTCTGTTGAAAATATGTGCAGGAGATGGCAATTTAAGATAGTTAAAAAGATGTGACAGAACAGGGATTTGTATGAGGAGCAGCAGCTTCTGGGAAATTTCAGAGAAGAGGGAACAGACATACAAATAGAACTTAGATAATAAAGTATTTTCCTAGGGACCCAGAAGAACTGCGTGCAATCTGCTCCAGACCAGAAGGCTGCTGAAACTTGTTGGAAAAGTGGCAAGGCTGGACAACTACTCTGTGAGGCACTGGGGGGATATGCTGGATTTCAATGTTATATGAATTTATGTTTCTCCTTTCTGACCCATCTGACCTCAGGGTTTTTATATCAAAACTTAGTTTGGAATGTAATAATGTATTGCTTTAGAAATTCAAAAGCTTTTGGTATGCAAAGTTTAGAGGATGAGAGCTATGCAGGGTTCTCGCTATTCATCTCCAGCATCATGAGCCCTGCTAGTTTCGTGAGAAATCTCAAGCTGAAACTTTCTCACCTGCCATGTCACAATGCTGCAAATCTTTGTTCACATCATCTGCTGTGGACATCTCTGGATTTAATAACCTTTTTCAGATTTGTTCCCAGCTTATCCATTGCTTCTGGAGTCCGTTTCTGTGGTCCAAATTACTTCACACTTCTTACTAGTTATGTTCTGTTCTGAGTGGTTTTTTGCACTGCACTAGCTTTTTGTACTGATTTGTATTTCTTCATATAGTGTCTTTATAAATGCCTCTGTTCTGTTTTCCCCTCTTCCTTTTCCCTTAATTCTTTCTGTTCCTTCTGGTTTCCTTTGCGTTGGCTTACGCATTTTCTTCTTTAATCCTCCCAAGTGGATGAATATTCTTTATTATGGACAATGGGAAAAGTAAAAGGCCTTTCATTTGTGTTCCTCTGTGAATAATATAAACAAAAAGGAGAAGCAGCTTTTGCAAAAGGGGAAAGCTTACATCTTTCCAGTACAGAGTAGCTGAAAAAACTTGCACTAGTCATGGTCACTGATGTTCAAAAACACTTTATTGGAGATAGAAAAGTGCTTAATATGTTCTTTAATTTAGCCTTCAGTGCTTGGAGGCTTCGGCAAAGTTGTGGAAAGTGAGTCCAATAATCAATTTCCTGTGTTGGTTCTCTGAAGTTGAAGGCTTAGGTGCTCATTGGTCCTTGGTTCAGGAGATGGGGCAACTCCAGGGAGGAGGGTAGGTTAGAAAATAAAATATTTCTACATAAGATACTTTCAGATCTAGACATTTTATGTATACTTGAAAGTTTGTGTTAGAAGTTCTGTTGCTAGATTGTACCATGGGGCTTAACTCAAGAGTCACTACGCAATTTAGATTTTAAATGGAGCACACTGTGAGCCTGCTCACTGAAGTGAATGCAGTTTATATTATAGAGCTTTTATATAAGATGATTACCTTTGGCCTAAAACTAATGACAGCAATATTTCTGTTAGTCTGCTGATTTTCTGCTTTCCTATTACATACATCAAATCCTTCAGTCACAGTACGTGCACAGTGATTTTTGTTAGATTTCAGAACTTAAATGTGAAATCATCTTGAGCAGGTGACCTGTAAGAGATGCCATGACATTGGAGCAATGTTATCTGTGTTCCATTAATATAGATCTGTACTGAGTAAACCTGGGTTGCTGCTGGGAGTCACATAGCACTGGACTTGTAGCATTGCCAGTACTTAACACTCTTTTGCTTAACCCTCCATTGCCAGAATTATATTTCTACCCTCTTCCACTTTTTAAATAAAGTTTTACTTTGTTAACCTCATGGTTGAGAAGATGTAAAAAGCATATTTTATGTGCCTCCTAAAAACAGGAGCAAAGAAAAGCAATCCTTACTCCAGACATTGATACACGATCGCATCAGTCTTAGGAACACACACATCATTCTTAACTTTTGGGTTGGGCAACTTAATTCTGGTGATATATTGATAGAGCAGAGCTCTAACTGGATTATAGGCATTGGATCTACGTGGGATGTTTAGAACAAAAAATGCAGACAATAACTCAAGTGCTTGTTCTAGGATCTCAGACAATTTTCACTGAACTTACATTCTGTCCTATAGTCTTTCTAATAGAAGATTACTGCAGAACATCTATAGTGGTCCCATATCACTAACATGGTGGTTTGTATTATGGACTAACTCAGGATGTACACAACATTCTTGATCAGTGATATTAATTTTCCTTTCACAGTTTTGTTTAGTACTTCAAAACATGAGATTGTTTAGTTCAATTTTAGTTAGCTGCTTGTGCTGGTTTTGTCCTACTTCAGTTAGGATTTTGTTCTTCATAGAAATGACTGTTGCAGTGAATTACTTTCCTTTATCTGTATAAATCTGCTCTGTACTATATTTAGCTTATTCTCCTTTGTGTAAGCAAATAAGTTATATTTAACTGCTTCTCAGGTAATGCAGCTTCTAAGAGTACATAAAGTGACAACCCTTTATGCTGTAATAAATGCTGTATTAGTCAGTATTGGGTTACCTTTGAAACCCCCCAAAAAGTGCTCATGGAATGCTGAGAATCTCATATAAATAGTGGGGAATATAAAATATATTCCCATATAAATATAAATACGGGAATCTCATATAAAATTTTTTCTTGCTAGTAAGTATTTGTAATTTTCCAGTTGAAAACAAGTACTTGGAGAATGCTGGGACATCTTGCATTTTAACTTAGCAGGATCATTTTGAGAATAAAAAACATCTAAACTTTTTCTAATTATTATATTTGAGAGTGAAAAATACCATGTCACCACCTGTACTAGACTTCCTTATCTCCAGTTTTTAGCCTGTGTTCTGTTACCACTGATCACAGCCATATGATGAAGTGGGAGATTGGAAGAAAAATTTTTTGAGGATTCTCTGTTGGCATGTTCCATGAGCAGCTCACACAGACAAGGAACCACATTAACTGAATGCTCTCATTGTATGTTTTGCTACAAGATACTGTCCTTGATGATCTGCTTTCTAAAAGACACTTAAAGCCTCTGAGAGCACAAGTTCCCTTTCAGGTATAAGAAAAAAGGGACCTGAAGAACTTTGCATTTGCATTCTAGCTGCTCTGCAAATAGAAAAAATAAGAAAGCTTCCTACTCTTTTGTGCTATAACACCTAACAGTCATGTCTTTCCATCATTGCTGTTAAGTATAATTGTTGTTATTGCAACTGAACTTAGGTGAATTATAGCACAAGCCTATAAGGAGAGACTGAAAGAGAGAAGCTTGTTCAGGCTGGAAATGGGGAGGCTTTGAGGGGATCAAACAACAGTTTTCCAGTGGCAGTTAGAAGGTTGTCAAGGAGTCATAGCCAGGCTTTTCCTGGGCGTGTATGGCAGGAGGACAAGGGGCATTGAGTAGCAGTTGGAACAAGAGAGGTTCAGGTAAGGAATAGGTCCCACAAAGAGTCAAACGTGGCAACAGTTTGCCCAGAGATGTTGTGTGGTCTACATCCTTGACATTTTAAAAAAAGAAATCAAATAAATCTCTGAGATACCTAATCTGACGTTATACACGATGCTGCTTGGAAAAGGAGGTAGGACAAGAGCTTTCCTGAAGTCTCAAATTATGATATAAGTAAAGCTGAAATATAAATTGAGAAAAAAATCAGCTCTGTCCACCTGCTGTGTACTTTCAATGTTTTTATCAACTGTGCATTTTTATTGAGAGCTAAGTTGTTGTAATCTGTTTTATCTAAAGAAACTCCATTTCCTTGCTGATGCTTTAAAGCAATAAAAGTTATTTCTCTATTTGAGTTCATAATTTCAGTACATATGAAGATGGTATTGAAATTACCAATCTGATCACATAGAGATGTGAGCAGAATGCCCCTTTGCTCTTTGGCAGGCAAAAACTGGGACTTGACAGCAGCTTTGAGTGACTATGAGCAGCTCCGGCAGGTGCACACCGCCAACTTGCCGCAGGTGTTCAACGAGGGCAAATACTACAAGCAGCAGGAGCCCGAGCAGCCTCCCCAGGTGACAAAGGTGGAGCGGCCCTGCCTGCAAAGGCAGGATGACATTGCTCAAGGTAAGAGTTCTTCTCCAGGCTTTCTGTGGACAAGCAGCTTTCTAGCCTGCCTGCTTCCAAGTTGTGCTCGTTCAAAGTAACTTGCCAGCGGTTACTGTGGTGGGATTCACAGCCTTGCTGCTGGGCCCTGCATTTCACATATTTCAGTTGCCTCAGTTCTGCATGTTATATTTTAATGTGTGATTAAAGCACAAGAATACCTCGTCCCCAGGCAGTCCGCTGAAACATATAAAAGGAATTAATGAGAGGGTGTCACAGACCACTATGGATTGTAGTTTGTATTGAGACAAAAAATGGTTAAAAAAGATCTGGATTTCAGTCTTTGAGTTCTTACAGTATGTGATTAGGTTGTATGAAATCTATGCATAACTTTCAGCTTTAAAATTTTGTTCTCCTATGGTTCTACAGAATTAAAGTCAGCCTTCTATCCCTCACCAAACAGAAATTGAAACCTTGAGAAAAATGGGACAAAAGTTGATTTCCATTACAAGATGATAAGCATTAGAATTTAATTTTTTGCTTGCAGATCTTTTATAGGTTTTGTTTCAGATCTGTCTCTCTCAGACTGTTGCAATGCATTTTTAAAAGGTATTAATTTGTCAAGGCACTGTAGTTTGCACCAAACTAAATCTGTGAATCTAGCTCATCCTGTAGGGTGGTAACAGCACTCTAAAATTCCATGTTATTAAACTGCCAAGTTTACACTGAAATGGCCATTTGATATTTTAGTGGTGAATTAGGTGCATAACTGACTTCTTCCATAGTCAGAGAACCATCTCTGACTGAAGAGTGAGACTGGAGTGTGGAGGTGTCCAGGGAGGAGCTGAGGAGGGAAAGAAGGGCTTTGTTATGAACCAAGTACTTCGAGGATGTGGTCAACAGGTGAGGGTGGTGGGATGGTAGCAATGGGATGTCAAACAAAAATGCTATGCTGTGCTTCAGCTCTCCTGTTTCAGAGGGATTTAGCTGAGTTGCACAGGGAGAAGAAATGCAAATGTAATCAAACTTTTCCTCCCTCCCAATTCAGGATGCTTTAGAGGGTGCAATTTAGCTTTTAAAATTAGAAAAATGTTGATCCGTTAGATAAAGAGAAGTTTAAAAACTCCAGGAAAATTAATGTTTAATAAGTAGTCTGTTAAGAACTGTTTTTAAAACACTTATCTTAAATGGTAAGCTGTATTTAAGTAAGCTTTCATAATTCTTGGAGGCACAGAAGGACAGGAACTTTTATTTTAATGTAGCATTGTATATGTTTGAGAATAGTTTTTGGTAGTGTTTATAAAACTACAGAAGTGAAGTTGGACCAAATAGTTTTTTTTACAAAAGCTGTTTGACACCTCGCAGAAGCAGAAAGAAGCTTCTTACCTGAATGTTAAACTCATGAGAGAAGAACAGCATTACATAAACACAAATTTGAAGGAGCTCCAAAGGTTGATTTCAATTTTTAAAAATAAGAGCAGGACTACAAGGCAGAAACTATGCAGAGGAGAAGATAACTCTGTCAGTTGTGACTAAATGATTCATGGCTTAAACTCTTGATGAGTGTTTCTGCTACCCATTTGCTGATACCAGCACTGAGGCCTTACAGTGAAGTGAAATAATATGATAGTAATATTTTGTTCCTTAACATTCTAGTGCTTATTTTGCTTTCACAAACCTTTACTTCTCCTCATATAGCATAATGAAGAGTACAGTAAGATATATTAACTCATAATTGTTTTGATACCGGGCTTGATTATTTCATCATTCTTATTGAACTAGCTTTTTTTTTTTTTTTTAATCAGAAGTTTAGAAAACACACATGCATGAAAACTAGAGTTTGCCTTACATACAGCATAATGGTATTAAAACTGCTTTCGGCTTGATTGTTCTGAAGTGGAACAGGGTGACATGTTTCATATGATTATACAATTACTTGATTCACAAGAATTCAACTCGAGTTAAGAGTTCATAATATTAACTAGTTTTCATTTTTCTGCCAGTAAACATTTCTTCCAATGCCTTCTTAAGAACTTAACTCATATTACATGTCTTCAGTAAAAATACTCATCGTTCGTATCTCGTTACTTTTGCTGATGATGTATTTTGCTAGGAGAGTGAAGTTCTTGTGGATCCATACTAAGAGCAAAGCAATCCTTTACAGTAGGGAAATAACCCAGAAAAAGGTATAAAAAAGAATTGGAAATTTTTTTTAAATGAAATTAATGGGCATTTACCAGACTTGCTGTTGACTGGTCTTTTTGAAGGTTTTGTGGGCTATAATAGCTCTGTGTTTCTTCTACAGAAAAGAGGCTCTCCAGAGGTATTTCTCATGCCAGCTCAGCCATAGTCTCCCTTGCTCGATCACATGTAGCAAATGAGTGCAACAATGAACAGTTTCCTTTGGAGATGCCCATCTACACATTCCAGCTACCAGACCTTAGCGTGTACAGCGAGGATTTCAGAAGCTTCATTGAACGTGACTTAATTGAGCAAGCAACAATGGTTGCTTTGGAGCAAGCAGGTGGGTAAACACTTCAGATGTCAGCAGCTGTGGGCAATCTGGCATTTCTAATCATGCTTCATTTCTGGCCCTTGGGCATCCTGTGTAGGAAACAAAATGGTGGAGAATAAACTTAAATACTGTGCTCTTCGCAAAATTACATGTACCCTGATAGTCTATTTCCTTTAACATTATGGAGGAAACTGTCAAATTTATGTAATGAAACAAAGAAAGTGAGGGACAAAGGATAGGAGGACTGATGGATACAGAGGGTACTTTCAGTTCTCATGAAGAAATGACAGTGTAGTGACTAACAAAACATCTTCGAGTTCTGTGGCAGCTTGAGGAAATAGTCTCTAAGAATGTATTTTATGTATTGATTATATTTGTTGTAAGAAACTAAAAAAATACTAAGTAATACTTCATTACTGCAATGGAAAATTAGAGGAAAAAAATTCATTTTAATTCAGATTTATTAGTAGCTTAAAGTTTTAAGTAAGTTTTGAAAGATAAAATTAGTAACTGTACATTATGAACTAGCAAGTGTATTAATGAACCGTGAATTGAACATATCTATATAGTGAAATGCCCAGGTCTGGTGTTAGGAAGGAGATGCAAAATCAAACTTCATGGCTGCCTGTGGAATATCAAATAGCCAGTTGCTTTTTTCTGTTGATTGCTATAAAACTGGCTTGTGTAAAGCTGTGTATTCATCTGAGAGCTCATTGTCAAGGCTCAGTGCATAGTGCTACTGGGTGCGTTCAAACTGATAAACTGTTGCTTGTAATTGATGAGAGTACTGCATCATAGTATTTAAGCTGCATCTCTGTTAAGTTGGTGTCACACTGAGTACTTATCATCTATTGTTGTGTACTCTGTCTTTGGTATTTGAAAAGGAAGACATACTTCAGTAATAGCATCAAACAGTAAATACTTAAGAAAAAACAGCAAAGCAACAAAAAAAACCCTAACCCAAAGAGTATTCAGAACACCTTTTGGAAAAAAAAGCATGAATGCTTACATGTAACTATGAAATATGAAAACTGTCAGCCATCTATCAAAAAATGTGTTTAATTTCTCTAGGAACCAGCTAACACAAGAAGGGTGGGGAAAAACAGGACAGTGCTTGTAGAGGCAACCAGGTGAACACAACCAGGTGTTGCCAATCAGGAGGAGGAAGGCATGAGCTCCTGTTAAGCCCGATTAGGGCTGGCCCCAGCTGCGCATGAGCAGAATTGGGGGACCAATAAAAGGCCTGAAAAAACGGGAGACACTTCAGTCCCCTCCTCTGGCAGCTCTAGAGAGCGCTCCCCATGCCTCTGGAAGCCCACCTTTTATTTTATCTGATTTTTACAATCAGATATATCAAATATCTGTCCTCTTGCTAGAATTTTAATAACCTATCGCTGTTTTATGATCTGTAAATGGTGCTTCATGTAAAAATGATGAATAACTTGTTCCCTAAATGTTCTCAAAGAAGAAATCTGCATGTTATCCTAGACCCCGGGCTATGCATTAATCTGATTTTTAATCTGTGGTAGTGTAGCTGTTGAGTTTAAAATGTCTGATCATTATATAGACTGGTAAGTGAGAGGAAACTCCACCATTGATACTATGCATCTGATTGAAGCAATAGCACTTACCAAACTTGTCTAACAGTAACATATCTTATTTAATAAATATGTACTACTTTTGTCTTTTGAGATTTTATTACTGTAACACAATCTGCCATCTATATATGGAAGGACAATGTTGATTGTTTGGGAACTGATACCAAGACTCATCATAGTATTTAGTCAATGAACTCCTTGTGAATCCATCCCTGAATGCAGTGTATGAGAATGGAAGATGCAAATTAATTGTGGTTCTTATTCCAAATACATCTAGAGTATATTTAAAGTTTATCTGCCTCTTATTTCTAATATTTCCAGCTCCTACTTCTGACAAGATATATAAATTTATTTGGCAGAAAGGATGTTTGTGATTAACCTTCAACATTACACACCCTGACTGTGTCCCTGTACACATAATGCACCCACTCTTCTTTTTTTCAGGACGATTAAATTGGTGGTCCACAGTCTGTACCAGCTGCAAACGACTTCTTCCCTTGGCTACAACAGGTGATGGAAACTGCCTCTTGCATGCTGCATCTTTAGGTAAGGGCGAGTCTGTACGTGAAAACTGCCAAAAAGCATTCCCCAATTTTCCCTATCCCCAACAAAAGCACAGAAACAGGTGATACAAAAACTGTTATTAAATACCTGGTTCTGGAGCAATATGTTATTAATATTTCACTTAAGTATTATTGGCTTTAGGTATGCTTGAGGGATGAAGGTAAACATTTTATCAGTTTTACAGGTTACAAAAGAAATATAATTGGATTAGTATCAAAAACCATATTCAGAAACACCAGTTATTTGCATTCTCCTTATAGGGCCAAACCTAAGAGCTCTGGAACAGGCAAATTCCAGGTGCTTCTCTGGGATTGTCCTGTCCTCACTGTGGGCAAGGAGTTGCATTCATTCGCTGGCTTTTGCTAAACAGTCCTCTTGCTGTCTTCAGTATTGCAATATTTAGCTATTATATCTTTTGTTTCCATATAGTGTTAAAATATATGAGAAATAGAGTTTCGGGTGACTTAAAATTATTTCCAATTGATAAATTAGTCGTTACTACAAGATCTTTGAAGCCTTTCTTCAAATCAGACAAATAAAACCCAATGAAGCTGAAATCCTTTGGCGTAACTTCTATATCCTCACCTATTGTGAGGAAACTCATATTTGTTTTTGCAGTTGCTAAAACCTTTCACCAGCATAATTCCAAAAGGTGACTTTTAAAACAATGCTGGAATTTCCCATATTTTGAAGAAGCTTTTATTTTTGAAAGAGATAATAAGAAAATAACGTTTGCTGTTCCCAGTCATCTTTTTATCTTTGTCCACTTCACTTTTAATTAGGAGGAACTGTATATTATTTACAGCAAATATTTGGAGCATTTTGACTTGCAAAGTCTTAAGTAAACATATTTAATGCCAGCAGCTAGCAATATGGTAATGGAAACATGATTGTCCATGGGCACATGTCTTGATGAGAGCTCTGCACTCTTTTGCTGTAGGTAACTATTCTGAGCTACATGAAGACATGTTATTGTCTTAAAATGAGCTTGTCAGCCTATGGCTGGTTGTATTTTTAGCCTTTCAATGATTTTGAATGCTTGTCTGTTTATTTGGGTGTTGAAGCCAAAGGAAATTCACCATCATGCTGTGTAAGAATGGATGCCTTTGCGTGTCAGTGTCATTTGTTGTTCATCAAAGTGCCTGCAGCTGTCATCAGTGTCCTGGTGTCTGCAAGGCCTGTTGGCAACTACAGCTCAAAGCAACCTGTGGACAGAATATTCCATTCCTTGCAGCAAAGCTGAAGTTGTCTGCAAGCAAACACTGAAACAACTCAAATCCATAGTAATTTCTTAATCAAATAGCAAAATTTTTTTGAATTCCCACTTGTTCATTAGCTTATCTATGTTGGCTGTTTCTTAGGAACAATGAATGCAGTATTTGCCAAGGCAAATACAAAATAATGTATAAGCTATACTTATAATAACAGAGCAATATTACATGCATTAGTCCTTACTATTGATCTTTTACTGTAGCTTCTTTAAAACTGAATGCTGTCTTTTGCTACTTCAGGGATGTGGGGATTTCATGACCGGGACCTTGTTTTACGTAAAGCACTCTATACTATGATGAGAAGTGGAGCTGAAAGGGAAGCACTGAAAAGAAGATGGAGATGGCAACAGACACAGCAGAATAAGGAGGTCTGTATGGACTGAAGACAGTCTTGTTAATATCATTTAGGGTCAAAGGCATGCTTCTGAAATTTGGTGTTAAAGTTATTAATGTAATTAAACTCCTTGTGCTTCCATTTTGCATGGGGAAAGAGAAACTTGTATTTAGAATTTTTGCATCAGAATGCAAATACATTTGTAGCTTTGTGGGCATAAATATGAGTTTGGAACCTGTAGGGAATTTTGGCTGCAAAATTAAATGTCTAATTTTGCTATCACAAGCGTTCTAAAATGAGCAGACAAAATTCACAAAAGAAAGAAAACCCCATTTAGTTAAGATTCCCCAGAATGGTGAATTAGGATTCTTAAAAGTGCAACCAAATATTGAGTGGCTGTTTCTTAACTAAAATAATCTGTAGATTTGGTTTGACTCTTGATTAAAAGCTATACTTCAGCGTGTATTATTTTCTGACTTTATTTGTAATCTGCTTTTTGTTGGCAGCAGCCAGTGTGAATACTGCTGAGCTGTGACTGACTCAGCTACTTCAGGCTATCTGAAAACAAAGGGGCACAGAAGCACTTACATCCCCTTTCTGCTCTTGAACAGAGGGAGAAAGCATCACCTCTCTGCTGAGGAGAGCACTCATAGTAGTTCCATATACTGGGGAGGAAAGCAAACCTCCAGAACTGGACAGTAAAGCATGCTACCCATGCTTGCAAGGAATTCAAATGGGTATGAGTAACTGAATCCCCTGTAGTGGAGCAGTGTCTGAGCAGCAGCAGCAGACCCACATCTAGAAATGTAATCCAGTGCACAGCTAGTGCTTCACATCTTTTTTTAGTAAGTTCAAGTTCTTTCACCTGAATAGAAATGTTGACGTGTTATTGGTCCAAGATATCAAACCCTATTGTGTATGAAGTTAAGAATCAGTACGTAAATATACTCCAGAAATCTACTTGTATTTCCTACCAGCACAACTGTGAAGGTATTTTATTGAAGGTATTTTATTTGAAGGTATTTTATTCTCTCTTATAGTCGGGTTTAGTGTACACAGAAGAAGAATGGGAACGGGAGTGGAATGAACTGCTTAAGCTGGCATCAAGTGAACCTCGCACACATTTCAGCAAAAATGGAGGCACTGGTGGTGGGTAAGTTTAGAGTATGAGAAAATCTTTTAGTTTTTGATCTTAGTAGGAAAAAAATACAGTACAAAGAAAGGAAGATGTTTATAGGACCAATCAAACTGCCTTTTCAGCCAGTTTTTTTTTTTTTTTTTTTTTTTTTTTTCGTGGTAGACTACAGTTGTCTAAACATCCCATTGCAATATCCAGCATTTTGATTAAGTTTAACTTGTACAGTTTCCTCAGTAACTTGAAGGTTATTTGGCATTAAAAAGAATCTGGATTTAATAAATCCTAAATACTTGCATTCTGGAACAAGCATGTTGGCATTTTTCTTCAGCTGCCTCATCTCACTGAAGATATGTAGTTTCCTTAAGTATTTCTTAAGGAATACTTAGCAGAAAGCCACTTCTTAGGTATTTTCACTAAAAATATGGAATAATAGAATAACATCACATCTTCTGATAGCATTCTAGAAGACAATAGTTTGTGCCCAGATCTTCTGTGCATTAGCATTGCTTCAGTGTCATCTTTTCATATTTGTACCCTTATTTAATTTTTATTTTGCTTTGTAGTTCAAAGAAAAAATCTTCAGAGAGTTCCTTTCTTTCTTTTTTGAGGGCACGTCACACAATTGCTCTTCACATTTTCTACTTATAAAATGCTGTTATCCCTAAACATGCTGGGGGGAAAAAAATCAATAGTTTTCATAATAAAGCTAAAGATTAAATATTTGGATTCAGTGTCTTTTAAACTGAAAGCAGAATGCTGAGTTACACTTTGCGATATCATGAAGCCCTTCTGAAAAAATCCATGTGGTCCTTTAATCTTTGAACAGTTAAAAAATTAACTAAAAATTACAATAATATATTTTGCTCCAATAGGAACATTTCCCCATTCTTTGACTATTCAGACTTTTATTAAGTCCGCATAATATAAGTAGTGCTCTCAAATGCAAGAATTTATTTTAAGATTTTATCAGTCTTTATTTCAAATTAAAGTGATTCACTAGGATCCTTGTAAAGTTTGATGTCACTGGCAGGTTCTGCATGGGGTCTGTCTGCATTACTAGGAACCACATCAGATCCTTATCTAATCTGATGTGTTTATCTAGATTGGTTCCATAGGAGTGTGGCTGATTGCAGGTACTTTGATAAAACTCTACAAAGTTGCAGTGTTTGACAGTTAATACCTAGTGCTAACCAGGCAAACAAGGAAAAAATGTGTTTGCTTGAAAACCAGCTTCATGGGTGTGTCTCATACCTGTATGATACTCACTTAGTAACTTCTCAGTCACTTAGCTTCTTAGAAACAGTACCAGGAAATTTGATGGTTGCAGAATTGTCTACTCCCAGCATGCATTTAGTTTACATGTTCAGAAGCTAATTTGAAAAAATTGATAGAAACATACTTGTGAAAAAATTTGGGATGAATTGTATCTGGAACATGTCAGTACCAGTGAAGCACATAGAGAATCTACTTTTAAACAGCTGGTATGATAAACCATCTTTAAATTTTCAGTGCAGTTGTTCCTAAAGTACAGGATTATTGGCCAGCCTTAAGAATGCAGCAGCTCTAGTTTTTGTGTCAAGTGTTTGTCCGTAAAAATATTTAGTGTTTGTTTACTCAATGCATGTTTTTCTTTTGCTACTGTTTCCCCTGGAGGAAATTGCGTGTGATGATAAGGAAATTGACAAATTAGGGTGTACAACACAGTGACAGTAATAAAATCTTGTTTTCTGGACTTGGAAAGACTATGATGCTTTCATTTTAACTCGGTGGTGTCAAGGATGGGTAATTCTCTAAACAATGTCCTCCTGCATTAGTAAAACTGTCAAACATATTATGTCTCATTTTCTAATATTCTCAGAATAAAAACTAGATGTATTTTTTTTTCATTTTACCCTCTAGTTTGTTCATTGTGCTTGCAGATATTTTTCCCTTCATATTCTTTAGTCTTCTAATACGGTTCAGTTCCCGTTTCTATTAACTTTGGTCATTCACCACCAATTTTTTTGGCCTTATTCTATCTGTTTCACATACTGTGTAGTTTCATTATCTGCCTGTCAGAGATGCCCTCAAATGCTGCATTTGCCTGTCAATCAATGATCTTTATATTTTGTTCCCAGATACTTAAGCAGGGAGTATCACTGTTTCATAAAGAATTAATTGAAATTGGTTTTAATGTTCTCATCATGGTTTACGTTTATCTTTTTGAAAACCAAAATAAAGGAAGGATAAATAGTCAACTGCTAATTTTTCCTTTAAATAGTGAAAGAGGGGCCAGGCAGGAACCCTCACCTATTTCTCTATATTTATGTATTTCTCTTACAGTCATCTCAAAGATAGAATGAATGTACCAGAATCATTTATTTTCTCACTTTAATGTACCCATGTTCAAAATCAAGCCCTTGAGAAGAAAAAGGAACACAAAATAGTGTTTTTGAGATGGGATATATTGCATTCTCTAGTTAGGTACTGTATTAAGAAAGCTTGCAAATTAGTCTTTCAATTGTAGATATGTTCTCCTTTGGTGTCAGAATTAGTTGAAACATCAGAAGTTGCATCCACTTCAAAAGAATTCAGTGACAAGCCTAAGTGAGGAATTGTGCTGCCTCATTCACCTGCAAGTTCCTTTTAGTTATTTTTCAGAGTGAGATATATGCAAAGGAGATCAGCAGTTGTCGCTAAATCTCCAAAGATTTCTTCTCTTGTTCTGAGGCTTGGAAAATGGAAAAAGGAAAAGATAAAGGGATCACGGAAAAACCTGTTTTCTAAGGTCTTGTTTCCAACATATCAAATCCCTCAATCAAGCACTACAGAAGAGCAAACTAATTAACTAGGAAGCAGATTCTTTCTGAAACAGATTCATACATTTTTCTGTCAATGTAAACTCAAATCAACATCCTTGTTTTGTTTATCTCCATTGAAAAGCAAAACTAGGGGTACTGAATTGAAGCAACAGCTTTGAAAAAAGGAAAATGTCTTGTACCCACTGTTTTTGTTAGGAAGCTCACTGTTGCCATCCTGCTAAGGAGGAAATTCCAAACCAATCCTTCATTTAGGAAGAGGACCCTGGCTCAGAATTACCTTTTATATTCCCATTAGGCTGCCATACAGTATCTGAAAGTAATGAATTTTGCTGACTGATGAACTAGTTGGAATCTGCAACTGAAAACATTTTCTCTGTTGCTACTATTTTATTTCCAAAAATATATTTTCTATCCAATTTCTAGTGTTACTTTTTTCAGTGACTGGAATATGTGTTACAGAAGAGTAGAAATTTGAGTGACAAGAAGGCATAGCTGCTGCTGCTGTGTGTTGGCTCACTAAAGTTTCAATGGTTGGTTCAATGTTGTGTCTTCTAGAGTCGACAATTCAGAAGATCCAGTGTATGAGAGCTTGGAAGAGTTCCATGTCTTTGTCTTAGCACATATTTTGAGAAGACCAATTGTTGTAGTAGCAGACACGATGTTACGAGACTCAGGGGGAGAAGGTAAGAGCTTTTAATTAGAAATTTATGCACCTGTGTAACTTGAATCAATGGTAAACTATTACAGACAAAAGACTCAGCTGTACCATTTGGTAGGGTTTATGGGATAGCTGCTGCCTTTTTCAGACAAACCCAAAACAAATAAAAAAAGTGATAGTCTATCAATTTCTGTTAGATCAAAGAAAATATAGGATAATTATGTAAGTCTCACTGAAGATATATCCTGGACATTTACTGATAACTTAAAAAAACACTGAATTACAGAACACAATACATTTCTCATTGGTCTAGGTTAACAATGTTCTAATTTTGCTGTGTTATTTTGGTGCCTTTTAAAACTGCATAACTCAATCTAGTATGTCTTTGAAAAACTGATTTTGAAGTGTGTATATCTTGACTTTTTGTTTCTACTAACTCCTTTGCAGCCTCTCATTGAAAAGCTTGTTGTTATGACTTTTCTGCATCAATTATTCCACTTTAGGCTACTCTCCTGGAGCTCAGAAAATGTTGTAGCACAATTGTTACATACAATAGAACCAGTATTATTGTCTGTTCTTTGATGCAGTTTAAAAAAAATCTCATTTATATTTGCAGCATTTGCACCTATACCATTTGGAGGAATTTATTTGCCACTTGAAGTTCTACCTAACAGATGCCACTGCTCACCTCTTGTGCTGGCCTATGATCAGGCCCATTTCTCTGCTCTTGTTTCCATGGAACAAAAAGATCAACAGAGAGAACAAGGTATGCCATAACCACAGAAACCTAAGGTTATTTATTGAACATGATGCACACAGTACACATTCTCCTATCAGAGTAAGGAAACAAAATCCACTCAGTGTTATTGCTGCATTCTTAGGAGTCTGAGTGGTCTAATCACAAGACTGGGAGCCAAGATCCTTTCAGTCCTGATCCTTGTGCTGTCACTGTCTCTGGCACTTAACCCTTTTCTGTTGGTTTCACATATGTAAATAGGTTACAGGTAATGAGTTACCCACTGGGCTTCTGGATTCTCAAAGGCCTTTTGAGTTTGCATTAGTAAAATACGAGATTAAGTGTGAATCAGATTGCTATCGAGAACTCATGTAATAGAAAAATGTGTCTTCTAGAGTGCTTAGTGCACTTTTGTAATTTAAAAACATTTGGTTGTAATATTTTATCTTATCATCTTGTTGTCTTCTGTTTTACTTTGGAACAGCAATAACAAAGTCTGACCAGGTATTACTGTGTCAAGTCTGAGCTTCTGGGGGACGGGACTGGGCATGACAGGAGCTTCAGGACTAGATTTGTTCCTGCATCAGTAGCCTAGGAGGTAGCTACCACTGACCTTATTTGGAAGACCTATTTGCCTGATTGTAGAAAGCTGTGAGATGAACTCCTATCTGGTCTTTGCTGGTTTTGTGGGGAAGGGAAAAATGTTTTGCCGAAACACATGGTTAGAAAAATTTAGTGGAGTTTTGCTGTTTGGTATGAGTCCTGTTGGGTCTTTTTGCCTGATTACATTGCAGAGGTGTTTTAAATCCCTTATGGATCCATATATCTGTACAGTAAATGTGGAATATGTGCTGGCTGTTGAGATCCCCTGAGTGAATTTCTTTTAGTCCTCCTTCTCAGAGAGTAGTTTAGAGGCAAATAATATACTTCTTTTAAATCCCTGACCCTATAGACATTTCAGCTGATTTGGGATGTATTAGGCATTTTCTGTGATCAGGAGTCAGTGTGCTGCTGCTGGGCAAAGTAGAAATATGTCCATTAAAATGATGCAAAGGAGGAAAGAAACTCTTGAACAACAGATTTTGTTGTAGACATCTTCATGCAAGAATTTGACATCTAGCTAGGTCATCCTGCTTGGAAGGAGTAGAATGTTTTTTATATGAGGTTGTGTGAGATGGGAAATAATCTACAAAATGTTGCATTTGGGATTGGCCAAATTTGTGTTGGTGAAGAGGAGACTGAATCATAAAACAATAATGGAAAAAAAGTTTGATCAGGATTTCAGATATTCAGTGGCGAAATTATTTCAGTCAACTATTCAGCTGTCAGGTGCACATAGGGATTTCAGGGATTTTTAGTTAGGTGCTTGGCAATAGGTCTGGCCTGGGACATGGGTCTGGCCTGGACATACACTGAGACACTGCAGATGACTTTCAGCCCTCAATCTGTACAGTGGCCCTTAGGAAAATGTTTTTCACTGAGGAACCATTTCCAAAGTATTACACTGAGGTATGATGTGAAAAACCTTGTGAGGAATGAAAGTGCAAAGCAAATAAAAATCATATTAATGCATATTGTAAGATGAATGAAGAGAAGAGTTTTGGAGAGCCTTTTTAAGGATACTGTTTCACTGTTGATGGTTGCTGACGATGTGCTGCATAAAGGACAGTTTTGTCAGCATGCTATTAAGCAGCTCCTGCATATACATCTACATTACAAGTTATAGAGTTGCCTTTTTGTAGAACGTTTATCCATGTCTTTGGTTTTGACCCTTTTTAGTTCTGAGTTCTGTTGGCAGTGAAACAAGAATATTTCTAGAGTAGGCAGAGTCCATTTCTTCCTTTCTAACAGTTTGGATTGGAACAGTATCAATAGAGTGATGATAACCTCATTTATCTGCCTTCATATAATACTTCATTGTCACAGGTCTTACAAGAGCCTAAATGCATAAATAATCTTATTGAATACACAGAACTTAGTTATCTCTGCAACAACTTTGCAGAAAGGATAACCTACACCCATCAAATCTTTTTCTGTTCTGGTATCCTTTAAGTGACAGGATTGACAAAAGGTAGTGAGGGGACCCACTGTTCTGCTGCTGTGACCCTCCCTACCTGTCAGTATGTGTTACTCAGTGGTAGAGCTTAGTGCTACCTAATTAAATATTCCTACTATTACAAGCCATATAGTTACACACTGCAAGATCTTGGGTTTGGTAACAAGGTCACGCATTTGATTTCTCTCACAAGTGCTAGCAATAATGCTAAGTATACTTACTGTGTTTAGAAACTGTCTTTCTATTGCAAATTCCTATATCTGTATTCACAGAGAAAAGGTGCTGGGAGAGAAAAAACTACCAAATATCCAGCTCAGCCTCGGTAACATTAAAATTGGCTTTGTTCATGGATAAGCTTATCCAGGTTATTTGCAAGGGCTGTGGAATCAAAATATTATTTGATTTGTAAGATCTGACTTTACATGTTTTACTGCAGGACCTTAAATAACCAAGCTTCTGTGAAGCAGCAGAGACCACTTGGCATTAAGTTAGGGATGAAAGGGATGCTTTAGCTTCCAGCTGCAAAGCTGGGTTGCTGTTAGAGACTGCAGCAGTCTAACAGCCAACACAGCATTGCTATTGTTCTTCAAATGCTGTGACAGGAAATAAACTGGCACAAGGATGCTCTAATAGTGCTTGGATTTTGTACCTTGTCAGCACAGAGCTGTTGGCATGCTCGGCACAAAAGAAGAGAGCACCACAGTTGTTAAAGAGTCACAGAACAATGGCATAGATGCCACAGTACATGGACAGATTTTGAGTAATGCAGCTGAGGGCTTGGAGCTGCAGCTTCTTAAAAGGAGCATTTCTGATAGCCAGGTCTCTCATTTCTCACAGTATTTATACCCTAGCCTTGTAACTGGATGTCAGGAGGCAGATCAGAAGCTGTCTGAACTACTGCATGCACGTACATACATCTTTAAACTGCTGAGAAACTGTCTTGTGGAGGAGACAGTGTCCCCTGTGTTACTGAAATGTGTGTGGTCAAATAAACACTGATATGAGTGCCTGAAGATATGCTTTGGCATCTAGTCATTTATCAGATCATTTTGAACACTACCATCACTGTATATAAAAAGAGGTAACACCCTCATGTTGGGAGAGGATTTAAAACACATTTTGACATGTCTTCTTTTTAACCAGCACAGAGCTGGCATTCTGATGGTCCTTTTTCTGATGGTTCTGAAATCCACAACATCTCATTAAATACTTTTGTGTTCCTGCAGGAGATATTTATGTAGGTGGTTTGTATCTTTGTTTACGTAGAATAAAGTTCAGTTCTCACCTGCCCCTGAGGCTGCCCCATTGTACCTAGTTTCCCACACTCCTGTGCTTTGTCAGATGGTCAGCAGTGAAATGGTTGTCCCCACCATCAATTTGCAATAACAAGTGTGAGAGGTGTGATGGTGGCTTTTAAAAGCAGAATGTCATTTTACTAGTATTGTCAGAGATAGTTTGAGTGTTGTTCTTTGTAGAAGGTAACAATGACACTTGAGGCATGCAAGTGAGTGCTAGGAAACTTTTGACTGCACATCAGAGAAGGCAACACACCCGACTGAGGAATGACATGAAGGTCAATGCAGATGCCTGAAAACTGCAATAAACAAAATTGCTGCTGCTGCTGCTATTGACACGTCCCACTCGTGGGGTTAGGACCTAAGGACTGTTTTTCTCAAGTAGTGGAGTGTCAGCTAGAAAGCATCTGACAAAATACTGCACCAAAGTTGCGATCTCTCTGAGATGGATGTCACAAAGATCCTTCAGTCCCCTGGGTTTGCTTTAGAAATGAATGTGTTGGATCCTGCTTGCAGTCCTAACAATAAAATACTTCTCTGTCAGGAACGTGGGGAAACCCTGCAAGAAAAGCTGGCTACCATATATGATTCCCTGAGAGGGAAGAAATCTCTTGCAGTGAAAATAGAATTTCAAACTCCATTACTTTGGCAGGAACTTTTTTCATACCAGCCTCAGCCTATCTCTTAGGATGAGTATACAGTTTCCATTCAACTCAGAGTCTGAAAATTAGAGTTTGTGTCATAAAGTGCACACTATAGAAGACAACAGTGACATGCTATAGACAATCAGCTCTAAGCTTTGTTTTCAACTTAGATATTAGGATTTTAATAAAATTGAGTAAGCATCTTTAATAGATATATTTTTCAGTATTGGGTGCAACAGCCAGCTTTAAAAAGCACTATTTTATGATTTATTCATAAAAATGATAATGTATTGCACTATATGAAAAAAAACATTTAGTTTCAAGCTGTCCTTAGAAAAGAAACTGAAGTTTACTTTTTGAGGTTTACATCCCAAAGAGGCTGATTCAGCTCTCTTGACAGATCTGTGGTCCAGGCTTCCCAACATCATCTGCCTCAGGATCATGTTCTTTGTTCTCTACCAGGCTGTACCTGTAAGCTCAGCTGCTACAACAGAACTGTGTCCTGTTGTAAAGTTAGAATTGCTGCTCTTTTCTATGTTGATTTCTTCCTTAAAAAGGTTGATCTGTTGCATTGTAAGGTCAGTTGCAAATGCAGTCAATACATGCTAGTAATTCAGTTAATTGGTATAATATGTGTTTTCCTTGGGAAACCAAGTCAGATAATTCTGTTCTTAGTTATTAAAGCCCTTTTTTTTGTAATAATTTCATTGATTACAGAAAGATAAGGCCTCATATTACACCCACAAGTGTTAAAAAGTGTATTCAGTTGTCACCTCCATTGTACATTTTGTATGGTTTTGTGCTTCAGGAGCTCACTTAAGAGTGAATTTTGAACTGTAGAGTTAGACTCTTTGCTGCTTATTCACATAGAGTTTCTTTAAGAAGCTAAATTCTCTTACAGTATTACAGTATTTATTTCTGTGCTTTCGTCTGACAGTGGTATCTGCAACTCAAGTTGATTATTCTCCAGCTCTTCTGTATTTGCAGTTAATATGGGGAAAACATTTCAAGAATTACCTAAATTGAGCAGTAGGGGGCAACGTTTCCATTAATTTTGTAGAGTTTTGATCTTTTTTAAGTCCAGTCTGCAGAGATGAAAATACATGTGTACTTTCTGCAGCTGTTCTCAAATTGTCTGAACCAAATACAGGCTTCCCCATGTTAATTTGAAATGCAGATTATGTTTCCTGCATTCTGCTAGGTGAGGAGCAGTATCTAACAAAAAATGCTGTACCTTTGTTTTGTCAACATACGTTTTCTGAACTGCACAAAGGTGATAAACAACATAAACAGTAAGTGCAATGACTTTTCAATATCTTAGTGCCATGAAGTTTGGGTGATTTCTCTAAGGGGCTTTTTTGCTCCTGGGCTTTGCTGGAATGAAGTCCTTAAGGTTTCTAGTACACAAAATTAAATTCCTTGATTGGTTGTCAGAGAAGCAGCAGTGACCTGCACTATGCTGAGGATCCCACCCACAGCTTTTACATTATTTCTCTAATGAAATCGAAGCAAATTGCTGACTTTAATTAAACCTGGCAGTGCTTTTCTCTTCACTTCTTACTGGAGATGAATGATAGGCACCCTGTGAAATCAGAGTGCAGCCCTGTGTTGAGTGTAAAGCAGAGCCATTCAGAGATGTGTTAGAAGGCAAGAGCCCTAGCAGAGGGAAAATGACAGAAGCAGCAAACCAGCTAGGCTGTAATGCTGGGGTAAAGCAGCAGTCATGGGCTTTTCAATACACTCAAGATAGGCCTCAGTCTGACCTCTTAACCCCTGTATATATGTTGAGCTATGCTCCTCAATTACATTAATTCACAGCTCAAGTGCAAAATTTCTAACTGGTTTTGCTTTGTTTCATAATGCTGTTATCAATGTATTTTGTTTCCTTGACAGTGGAAAACGAAAAGGTACTAAACTGAAAAGACAAAATAATTAACAAATATGTACATCTGTGTGAGAGACAGGCTAGAATATTCAAAATTTTATGGTTTTCTTCTATTCTAATGGTTTTGTCTCCAGGAAATATTTATTGTGCATTACAAAATGGCAGTGTGTAATGGCAGACCTCCCAGAGGTCTCACCTCCTCCACAGGTGACTCTTTCACTCCAGAGGCAATCAGTGTATTAACCTCTTGCTCCCCTACATCAAAACAGGGAAATGGAGCTTGGTATAAATTATTTGTGCTGCTCTGGCTGAGAGTTCTGCAGCACACTCAAATTGTGCCCTTCCCCAACCACTTATGCTGCTTTTCACAGATAATTTTTTTTTCCTCCCTCGTTTTTGTTCCACCTTCCCCAATCCTTGTTTCTTCTCTACTTCAGCGGTGATCCCCCTGACTGACTCTGAACACAAGTTACTGCCTTTGCACTTTGCAGTTGATCCTGGGAAAGACTGGGAGTGGGGAAAAGATGACAATGATAACACCAGACTGGCCAAGTAAGACCTTTCTGTTCCTTTAGTTTTAAATGCCTTGAGTCATACCTGATTGATATACTGGGAGAACTGCTAGCAGAGAAGGCCTTGTTCATGTTCTGTGGTTGCATGGGAGGGTCTCCAGCTGACAGTCACAATTCAGGCCTCTGTTACATCTCTCCCTGTTAAGAAGTATTCCTTTTTCTTGTGGATTTTTTGACTGTTTGTTCCCTTCTTTTTTCATCCTTAGTTTGATTCTGTCTCTTGAGGCAAAGCTCAGTCTTCTACACAACTATATGAATGTAACATGGATACGCATACCATCTGAGACACGGGTAAGGTCACCTTTCCCCCCTAGGTTAAACAAGAGGAGAGAGAGAAGGCATAACAGGATGTTGTGTAGGGTGGGCTGCCTGTTGGGCCAGCTGCCTGCAGACACCCAAGTTGCCCAGCAGCAGGGACAAGTTGCTCATTGTCATAGTAACCAGGTTTATGGATTTTTCTAGTTATATGTTTTAATCCCGCAGTAACTCATACTGTTCTGAAATGTGTTTTCTAGCATAATCTTTCCATGTCTTAGTAGTCTGTGTAGTTAAGAAAAACTGCAGTTCATTTCAGTTCTCAAAACAGACCTTTTCTCACAACTTAGGCTTGCTGTCCTAGTGCCACTGTTATGTCACCAGTCCCAGGTCCTTTCTCTTTCTGAGACTACATTTTGTGCCCCTGGACAACCCCCAGTTTAGAGCGGCTGACAAAAGGCCACAGGCTGGTGCTGAACTGGAGCCTGGTTCCTTCAGAAAACTATTGTAGAACCATGCCCAGCTGGCACCTAGTCAGCTGCAAATTTCTCTGCAAATTACACTGAATAGATTGAGGGGTAGGTCTGGAGGCAAAAGGTTGCTAGGAGAGGATGGAGGTGATTTAGACAGCTGACACAGATGGGATTTGAAAGGAAGAAGAGAACAGTAAAGGAAAAAGCATTTAACAAGCTGCGAGAGGGGAAAAATCCATTTTTCTACAGTTTCTACCCTGGTAACTACCACATCAGAAAAAGGAGAGGCAAAATGGTCCTATAGATATAAGCTATGAGCCTGAAACTTGTGGGGGCTGGGCTACCTCTCCCTGCTTTAAACTTACCAGTTGAGCCCGGGCAGATCACTTCAGCACTCACTTCTTCCTTTTCCATATGGAGTTCTGCTCCCAGCTGGGTGGTGGGGTGCTCAGGGATCCCAGAGCACTTTCTGCAGGATGGCCAGGCTCTGTGTGCTGGCCAGTGGCTCAGCTGGGCAGCACAAGAAGGGAGGCTATGCCAGAGGCTGCTGCTCCCCAGGAGCACTAACCTTCATCTCTCCATTATTCAGACACTGATTTTCACAGACCCTCTGAATGACTGACCTCTATTCTAAAAATGTGCCTGAAATGATCCAGAAGCTACTGTAGGAACAAGCAAGATGCATAGTCAGCACTTCTCAATAAGTTTTATTTGGTGAAGAAACTAGTCTGAAATGTCTGTGCATATGTTAAAAAGTACATTTAAAAACAGTGTATTTGGATTTGGGGTTTTTTTGCACCAAGCCCCTGTAGGAAACTGGTTTTGCTGTGTCTAATTACAATTACTTTTCCATAGCAGGCCCCTTTGGCTCAACCAGAATCCCCTACAGCTTCAGCTGGAGAAGATGTTCAGTCTCTGGCTGACTCAATGGACTCAGACCGAGATTCCATCTGTAGTAATTCCAACGGCAATAATGGCAAAAACAGTAAAGAAAAAGAAAAGGACAAGCAGAGGAAAGATAAAGACAAAAACAGGACGGATTCAGTTGCCAATAAAATAGGAAGCCTCAGTAAAACCCTGGGAATTAAACTGAAAAAGAATATGGGTGGTCTTGGAGGCCTGGTGCATGGCAAAATGAGCAGAGCCAATTCAGGGAATGGAAAAAATGGTGACACAATAGAGAAAGTGAAAGAGAAGAAGTCTAAGTCTCGAAAAGGGAGCAAAGAGGAATCTGGCCAGTCTGCAAGCACTTCTCCATCTGAAAAGACCACTCCATCTCCAACTGACAGAGCTAGCAACTCGCCCACTGAAAAGATGAACACTAAATCCTTCTCTGACAAGCAGTCTGACCCGTGGAAGTACAGCACTGACGTGAAACTCAGCCTAAATATTTTGAGAGCTGCCATGCAGGGTGAACGCAAATTTATTTTTGCTGGCCTCCTTTTGACCAGTCATAGGCATCAGTTCCACGAGGAAATGATAGGCTATTACCTGACCAGTGCACAGGAGCGTTTCAATGCAGAACAGGAACAGAAAAGGAAAGATGCTGAGAAAAAGGCTGCACTGAATGGGTCGTCAAATAGGAAAGTGGAGCCAGAAGCATATTCGAAAGAAAAATTAGAAACATCTTCTCAGGATAGGGCATCACCCATCTTGCCTCAAAGCCATACAACCCAGCTGGTTTTAAAATTTAAAGACCGCACTAGTCCCACTCCTGGGTCATTTTCCTCACCCAGTAACAGTGCTAAGAAAAGCGGACCCATCCCAGTATCTGCCCACTATAGCCATACGCCACCTGTTCAGAGGCAAAGCGTCATCCATTTGCATGATGTCAACTCCAAGCCATTGAGCTTCCAAGATGATACCTACAAGCCAGTGGTTGGCACCTTAAAAACCTGTGCCACCTATCCCCAGCAAAACAGATCACTGTCTTCTCAAAGCTACAGCCCAGCCCGGATATCTGGGATCCGTACAGTGAACACGGTGGAGTCGCTGAGCTACGCCATGCCCACTGAGCCCAAGTCTCAGACGTACACAAACGGATTCAATACTGGAGATATCAGAGACTGCTTAGAATATGCTGATGAGGATGCTCCTCAAACCTGGTTGAACAATGATAAAAATCAAGGCAGAAGCACAGTTTGCCCAATATATTCCATCCAGCAGAACCGCTGTAAGAAGGAGAACTGTTCCTTTTATGGTCGTCCTGAGACTGAAAATTACTGTTCATACTGCTACAAAGAAGAGTTAAAGCGCAGGGAGAGAGAAAGCAAGGGACACCGGCATTGAGGATTCTTCCCTGACTACTTAGTTTCACCATTTTCTTAACTTACAAAGTAAACAGTGTTAAATTGCAGTAAAAGGAATCCTTAAAAAACGAATAAAGGACTGATGCGTAAATAGTGTCTAGCTTTTCGCTTTTCCGGGGCAAAGAAGAAACAATAGAATTAATTTATCATAAAAAAAAAATATTATTTTCCATTTTGTCAGTGTCTTTTTTACATATACTGGTAAGCTGAAGGGTTGTTTACTCCTTTGTCAGTGCTGTGTATATGTTTGGTCAAAAATTTACTAACGGTGCCTGAATTTACACTGACATCACTCAGGTAGTAGAATAATAGGGGAAAGTCATAATGCCGGAGGTGTGGTGTTGTTGTAGGGTAGTATCTGCCTTGCAGACATTTGAAATTCTATAGCTATTATTGAGAGTATTTTTTCCTCAGTAAAACCTAAATTTTCATAGCCTTTTTTTTTTTTCAAAAGAGTAGCAATTTTTGCATGCTACACATTTTTAACATGGCAGCATATTGCATTACTACTGTTTGTACTCATTATGGTCTGAAATTGTGTGATTCTGGGAAAAATGGGAGTGAAAAGTCTGAGTTCATGAGGGGTGTAGCTCTTCCTAATTTTAAGTTCTTACCAGTTATTTCTACATTTCCATAAAAAAGTAGATTTGAGACACATTCATTTGTACTGAAGTTTTAAACAGGTTTCCTAAAAAATACATTATGACTTGCAAGACTTCACATCTCAACCCCCACATAGTTAAAATATAAAAAAATTATTACATTTGGGAAAGTTGATGACCAACTAGGAAAGATATGATCTTTTTAAACCTGAATGAACTGCTTGTCAAAATGAATGTATTCCATCAGCTGATTCCATTAGCCATTGCATGAGTTTAACCATTACTTATTTTTTCCTTTCTCAACATTATCAAGTGACAGTTTTACTGCAAATGTAATTTCTCCTGAGCCTTTCTTGACAATTGTTGGGTCCCCCTGTTTTTGAGTCTTCTCCTGCAGTCAGTTATATTACTGCCAGGAGGTTCCAGGATGGCTGTAAAATACCTCCTGTGTGAATGGCAGCTCCTAGCACAGATTTGCACCAGTGGGATATTCATATCCTTGTGTAAGTATTTGCAGAACTTCTGAAAATAGCTTTATTCATATAACCATTTCTGTAAAGCAGACACAGCAAATACTGTTAAAGTAGATTATGACCTAAGGGAATTTTCTTGAATACAGGACTTGCCATTTTTACACCCTTCCACCATCAACTGGCATAAAGCAGTAGGAATAGGTGTCGTTACCTCTGTAAGTAATGGCTTACCTACTTAAAAAACAAAAAAACCCCAAACAAATCCAAACCACCCCTCCTTGTCCACAAATAAATGAAGTACAACTTTCATCACTGCTTACTGTGCCACCTAGAGGTGCAGAATATGAGTTCTGCCTTCTCATGATGGAATAGCACTTTTCTGGCCTGCACAGGAAAGATTCTTTGCCAAAGAGACTTTGTTTCTGATTCTCTTCTGCTGTACCCCAGTTTTTACTCTTTACATGAGTGGCACCATTTGTCTTGCATACGAGTTAGCCTTGAAACCAAGCCTAAAGGAGTCTGTGAAACGAGACAAATTTATGCTGACATGTACTGGCTTTCAGGAAAACACAAAAGCTTTGGCTGATGTACAACTGAAACTTGTGGAACTGAGCACATATTGAAATTTGACCATATATTTAGGTTTAAGTCACAGTCTTTGCAAAGCTAAATCTTCCATGAATCCTCAATACAAACCTGTAGTTTGTATTTCTTGCCGTGTACTGAGCATACACTGAATATTACTGGATTTGTTCCTTAATAAAAGGGAAGTAGTGGTATGTGTAGCGAGGGATGAAAACTCCATGTGACTGATTGTCCTTCAGGTAAGCACATTGTGAAACCCCTCCAGTTGCCTACAGTGGTAAGCAGTGTCTTTTCCAGTTAGCTGTTGTGGTTACTTGAAAGTTCTTGTTGCCAAATAAATCTGATTGCAGATTATGCTAAACAAAGCCAGATAACATTGAAACAAATTGAATATCATATGTGATTGTATTTATTACTGGGACAACTGACAGGATGCAGCTTTATGAAAGAAAGAAATTTTTAAGAATTCTTACAGCATTAGAGTAGCAGTATTTGATTATCTGAGAGCTGATTCCATGTAAAGTTGTGCTTAAGAAATATTACATTAACAGCAAAGTAGAGCAGCCTGTGTATTTCAGTCAGTTTTATCCTTTGGTAATGAGGAATAAAGTAACAGCACATATCTAAAACCAAGCAATTACCACAAATATTTGCTGTTTCCCACTTTTCAAAGGAGTTGTTTCTATAGAATGTTTGCAAGATCTGCTAATCACAAAAGGAAGAGGTTTACAGGTGGTCAATATTTCGATAAATTATTTAGTTCTAAGTTATTGAATAGATTGTGCCTATGCATTTGATTATTTTGAAAAATTAATTGGTTTTCTGAATAACAACAGGCTTCTGTGTACACGATACCAGACTCCAGTGTTCACAACCATCTTCAGGTCACTCGGATATTTCTTTAAGTATTTAGCACTACTTGCATGCTCATTTTAAAATATCTGTTTTGGGGAGTACTGACAAAACATTGTTTAGTTGTGCCTGTCTCCTCAGAATCCCCTTCTTGATTTAACTTTGAATAATTTGTTTAATATTGCTCTTTTCTTTGAGAACTCTCTTCAGATATTCCACTACTCACTTGTCCCTTAACATTTGATATTGAAAAGAAGTCTCAGGCTTACAAAGCAATTTTCCAGTTAAAATCTACTCATCTCTGCCTAGTAGTTGTCCTTGTTTGCTGGATAAGTAATACAATGATTTTTTTTTTTTCAGTTTTATTTCTGACCTATTTGTGGTAGTTATCAAAAGGGGATACCATAGTCAGTATTAAACAGTCCAATCATGCAGAAATAGTGCCTCATCCTGAGAAAGTTGCTGTCCCCTAGTTGTAAGACAAAATTTTTTACCTATGTTTTTCAGAGAGAATTCCCAGCTACTCGCATTGCATTCACCAACACTGAAAAAATTTGTCATTCCTTAGTGAGGCATGAGGGGCAATAATCTTCAAATCTCTTTTTCTGTTGCAATGCATGGCTAACTTTTGACCCCTCTTTTGGTTTATTTTTCTTTACATTAAATGCATGTGTAGCCCACAGGCCAGGAAGACATTTTCTGTGCCTGATCTGCCCTCCCTACACTGTGTGGTGTTGGAGTCACTGCTTAGTTCCCAGCTGTACAGGATCCGGGTTTTTAGGACTCTGTTCATTTCTCTTGTTCAGGTGGCTGCAGTACTTTCATTTGTATGTGCTCTTCTCCCTCCTCTCCCTCCTCAACAGTGATTCAACAATTACCACTGTTGTCCAGATTTCAGAAGTGCAGGCTAAATCCTGGGTAGGCTGCACCTTCCCATAATGGATCCAAAATACTATAGATATTTAGGTTGGAGGAAGATGGAGTTTTTTTTAATGTGCAATTTTTCTAATTTAAAAAATGTTTAAACATATTATGCAATTTTTAAATTTGTTCATGAACTATGATACAATGTCTATTCATATGCCTGTAATACATAAAGTGTTTCAGTCACAGTTTATATTGAAGTTCCATTTAAAATGCTTTATAAAAAAGGTAAAGAACTATTACTAGGCTTTACAAGTATTTTTTCAGACGTGGTTATCAGTTGTAGTATATAGCTAACAAGCAGCTCATTCAGAAGCAAGTGGTGATCAAAAGTAATTTCAAATATTTTGACTTCTAAAACAATGGATTAATCTTTTGTTATTATGGTTCTTAAAGCTTTATAAATGCAATTGAAATATAGCGTGACCAAGCTTGCTTCAGTAATTAGTTCCTTCTCTCAAAGTCAAAGGTAATGTTGAGGGGATCAATGAAAGAAAGATGCTGTACTTGGGAAGTTTGGGGTTGCTTATTTCTTAAGAAGTTTAAATATGGCAAGTGAAGTCTTCGGTCATCTTTTCTACAACTGCAAAGCTCGTGATGTGAGCAGTATTACTTGATGGAGAAAGCAGCAAGGAGAGGTGTTTAATGTGGATTTGCACACCATTTGACTGCAGATCAAGCAGTCTGCTGAGGCAATATCAATCCTTGTACATAAAGGTATATTCAGGGAAATCTACTTCTCGTGTGATGAATGTGTAGATATCAAAAAATGCACAGCGCAGTTCTGACAGAATACTGCCCTCTGACTCCACTTCTGTAAATAGGTTACACCGGTGCTCAGCTTCACCAATGTGACTGTCTCCCTGACAGTAAGGAGACTGCTTATTTTCAGAAACCTAGCATAGCTGTTCAGAAATAGCATAAATGTTTGTGGGATCAAGACCTTTTGCCAGTGTTTGTTCCCCTCAGGCTGCCTGATCAGACTCTTGCAGTGAGTGAATCCATCATTTTGCCTGAGGAGTAGAGGGGAAAGCCTGAGGCCTCTTTGGGCTCAATCTACTGTCCTCCAAAAACTGTGGACAATCCTGTTATTGGGGGGGGCCTTAAAACAGGTGCTTCATGGTAACACAAAATACTTTTGAGATAGTAAGGGAGAAAGGTCTTCATAACAATGGGAATTTTTTGCCCAGGTAAAACCCTCTATGTGAACAGAAACCCCAATAATCTCAAATAAATGTAGGTCCAGAGAAGCAAAATAACTGATGCTGATTGTAGATGGCTTTTCAGCTTAGTGCATTTTAAGTCTGTCAGTGTATTTGAAGAGAATTTGTTTTAGGCTATGGCTGCTTACAGAGAGGATCACCGAACAGTATATAGCTTAGAATTTAAATTATTTCAGTAACAAACACTAGTATCTATTTTAATTTGCACATTATTTTCCAGTGTATAGGACTAAAATACTATATTATTGAAAAAGAGAGGAAAACAACACAAAGATGTTTGTGTGTTCTGTTTGTAGACTTAAGGCTGTATTATGTTGGAATTTTACAAGCCAAGTTTAAATTGTAATATAGAAATTATTTTTATATTAATTTCCAAATATGCTATAGAGCAATATTTTGCGCCTTTATTATATACAGGGTCATGGTTTTAGCAGGTTACCTTCAGAAATGCTGCTAGAAGTCAACCATGAATAGAAAGCTTTGTAAATGTACTTGTTTCTTACTGCTCTGCCTGGTGTGCACATCTATATCTATTGCAAGTTAAATATACAATTATTTTTTTTTTAATTGAAAAGCTTTAAATTTTTCTTTATGTATTTTGGTACAACACTATCCTCCCTGTTTAGTTCCACTCTTCCTTCCAGTCCCTACCAGTAACCACTTTTATAAGCAGCTTCTGAATAAACATACATCTGGAATATTTTCTTACCAAATGAAACATTTCTGCACAGATATTACTGACTTAGGGTGTTTATAATACACCCTGAACCCAGTGGAGTAGGGTTACTTTTTTAAGAACAGAATCAGAGATTTATTACTCCTTCAAAATGAAAATCCAGAATAACCAGTGCAATCATTTAGCATCTGTGGGAAGAAAATCACTCGAGATCATAGAAATGTCATCCTCTAAATGGCAGATAGATTGTGTTCTAATATATGTCATATATGAATTTGCTTCTTCAAGAGTGAAATGTTCAGATTTTTTTTCTTCATTGTTCTTTGTACTGATGAACTGTGCAAAAAAGACTTCACAAACTCATGCAGATGGTAAGAAAGGACACAGAGTTTTTAAAATTCTGTAACTTCTGTGGTGAGGCTGGTTTGTGCGTTTAAGAATTTTTATTAAAATTTGAACTGCAACCAAAATTTTGAAATATGGATGCCTGACATAAGGATTCCGCATCTAGGTTTCTCCTAATGAACAGACTGGTTTTCAGATGTCCTGAGCACCAATTTCTGTGGGAGCAAAAGCTTTTCTTGGTTTTAGCAAATCAAGTGATCACTACTCCAGCACATATTCAGGGCTTCCTTTTTTAGTCGATGCTTTTTTTCAGTCAATGGAATTTACATTTTCTCTCTAGCAGTTTTCCATGTTTGAACAAATAATTGGGCTTATTCATAAGGTGATTGCTTGAATATGGAGAGACTTGCCTTGTACCATGTAATGGTGCATTAAACTGTTGCATTCTTAAAGGGGCTAATTTTATTCCACTGATTTTTTAGGTGAATATATAACTTTTTTTTTTTTTTTTTTTTTTGTTTCATTTTATTGTTTTCCTCTCAAGTGAATGTGCTCTTCTGATTGCTGTTTTATTTCCCATTACCTGAATGCACATGCTGTGCTGAGAGAATTGAAATGGCTGATGCACGTTTGCACTGTGGAACATGTCATATGGGTAAAAGCCACCACGTTCCAAACAGCCTTAAAATTATGACTCTCTGGGGGACTGAGAGTCACTTAACTGGATGCAGCCTCTGTCCCACTTCCTTAACTATGTCTGTAAAACACTCTGGCCTCCTGCTGTCTGTAACTGTATGCATATTCATCTGAATAACCTGTCATCTTACAAGAAATTTTTCTTTCAAAAGTTGTAATTCTTTTTGAGTGTCAGTGTGTCTGAAGAGGAGATAGGAGTAAAACCAGATAATGGTATCTAGCAGAGTAACCATGGCACCAAAATACAAAAAACAGAAGGAAAATAGTTAAGACATATAAAAAAATTTCCTGTCCAGACTGGAATTTATGTAGATCTTCCTGTATTCTGGGAAAACAGAAATGTTGTTTTGCCATTCATATCTGCATCTAATATAGTCTCTGACTTTGTTGCAGAGGTTTGCTATTGAGGAAGAAGGGAGAGGAAAATGGCAGGTTTTCTTCCTTTCTTAAACAAAGCAAATTCTACTCTAGTGGCAGAATCATCTGAGAATGCAAAAATGTGATCCAGCTTTAGAACTAAACAGTGCCTAGCTCCTGTATGTGAGTTGGGTACTTATATTCATAATTTGGTCACTTCCAAATGCCCCTTCTTTCAAAAAAAGGTGGAGCATGGGGAGTTTAAAGAATAAGCTTGTAAGGTTCTTCCAGCATAAACCTGACAATGGAGTTACACTGAATTTGCAGGCAGTCTGAGAGGTAAAAGCCACCCTCTTTAGTTAAATCCCATGTAACTGCTCTGCCACAAAATAAAATTAGAATCCCTTGGGAGAGAAACATTGCCTGGCAAAGCCTGAGAGTATGTCAAGAGCCTGAGAGCCATGGCCAGCCTGCCAAAACAGAGTAACTCTGGTCCTTCTTGACTTTAAAGCAGATACAGTTCATTCTGGCCTGTTGTGTCTGAACAGTATCTGCAGTAAAGATGGAGTGGAACTGCCTTGTTGTCATTTGCCTCCAGGTTTAAGTAACACAAAGCCTCTTCCATGTGCTTATGGTTAAAACATGCAGGAGATGTAGCACCAACACAAGGCATCTCAGGCTCAGAGAATGCCCTATGTCTCCTTTTAATGGGCTTGCAATCAGGTATGAATTGAAACAGCCATGTGGGAGTGATAGAAGCTCTCCTGTCTCTACACTTTGCAAATTGTTTGCTCTTATGTTTTTGATACTAACAGAAATGAAGCGATGATTTTATTGTTTATTTGCTCAAGATTCTGAGTCATGTAAATATGGTCTTTGTATAATGCAGAGAGTTTGTGAGCAGTACAAAAAACTGCTTTTCCCTTGGAGCTGCTCAAAGAGCTTTGCATGCAGGTGACACCGATCTCTGTCCGTTCACCATCGGCCAAGGAGAACAAACAGGATTTAAGCTGACATGAAATGTTGAATGGAATTCACCCCATAGACCTGCTAGGAGTTCCCAGCCACAGTATTCCAGGCTATCTGTTACAGTTTTGTATGAAACTCTATCCCAATGATCTAGATTAGGTCTGTGGCTCTTTCCCGGGGAGGAGCAATAACTTGTGTCTTTTCCAAGCCCGTTGCTCCAACCTGCTAACTCCTTGCTGCATTTGTAGTGTGCCACTTTTACTGTGATGCAGCTATGAAGCAGTTTTTCAAATCTGTGTAGAGCTCATCTTTTCTTACTGGAATATGTCTAGAGCTTTCTTTTGCATTCCCTTTCAAGACCTAAAATGTGTTTAAAAAGTTTTCATAATGCCTTGAAGTTGGCTGTTGTGTGGCTGTTCTCCTTGGCAGGCCTCGTTCTTCCTCACTGGTTTTTGTGACTAACATTTTTGTATGGAAAACAGTGAATGAAACATTGAAAATAATGCTGTTAACATGTAATTCTGCCATTTGGTGTACTTTATCTTTTTTTGTTAGAGAATTCTGTTTTGTGAAAACCCAATGCCTCTCAGATATGGGCAAATATTGAAGGACAGTCTGAATTATCATACAGAGAGAGCTATATGTAGCTAATTCATTGTAACCTTACATAATATGACCTCTCTAAATTGTACCTTTTTTTTTTTCTTTCTTCTTTTTCTATTGCTAATATTTTTTCTTTCATCTTCTACTTCCTTAGACAAATTTCAGAGCTCTTTGTCCTAAAACCTTTGGTAGATTTTCCAATAATGAAGATTTGGATTTCTCACTTCAGTTTGCATACAGAGTGGCTTATCTCCTCAAACAAGAGTTAATATAACACAGGTGTCACACACTTAGATTCTAAAAGTCCATTTATTCATTAACTGATAGTCTCTGTTCAACTATAACCAAAGATAATTATATAAAGTTTAAAAAATCAGGACAGATATTGTGACTCTTTCTAATAAACTATCATACTCAGCATTTTTATCACTGCAGACATGTACAGTGGATGTGCTTGTACTTCAAATCCATAGTTCAAAGATGATAGCTGTTGGTTTTCCCCAGGGCTTAAATAAATGTTAATAAGGAACAAAGCAAATCTCTTTTTTTTTTTTTTTTTTTTTTAGTAAGAATTCAGCTTCTTGGTAGTCATGCCATCCTTCTCATTTTTCAAAGTCTGAGCTGAGGTTGTCTTCTGTAAATTTATGCTCTTTTAGCAAAGATTGATTTTATCAATATTTCTTTAAAGCTGAAGTGATTTTTCAGATTTCTCTGTTTGACTATTTTCATGCAGAACTTTTAACCCTTATGAAAAGAGTGAATTCATCTTATCCCATTCCCTTGCCTGTTTGTAAGTTAAAGACGTAATTTGTTGCAGTCACTTTTGTCTGCAAGCAAAACAGGTAAGCATTTTTAAGCTGACTGCCATATCATGTTAAAATCCATTGTTCAGAAGAGATAGGAGGATTAATTAACATTAAAGGATAAAGATTTTTGTTGTTGTTGAAAGAGGGAGTTCTTGAGAACCTTTTCTACATGCGGTTTTCATTCAAATTCAATTTAAATGTTATTTTTAATCTGATCCATACTTTGACAAAGATGATGTGTAAGAGCTGTTTTTAGCAGTTGGATTGTTACTTTGTAAAGTATTAAAGCACTAAACCAATTTTTGCAATAGGTAGTAAAACTTGCTTTTGTTTTGAAAAACTTCCAGTTATAACTGTTGCACTTTTATAGCAGAACTGTATTTAATTTCTTTCTTTTATGAAAGATTACTCAAAGTAACTGATAGCTCTGTAACCTGTGTGAACTGTCTTCTCCATTATTTGAAACTGAGAGAAGCTATAATGCCTATTCAATAAAATTAACTTATTTCTAAAGTATCTGTTTGCTTGAATTCTTGTTTGTGCTTTTTGTGTGCTGAGAAATCACTGAGGCCTGGAAGAAAAATAAGGGGCAAGGGGGATGTCAGAAACTAGTGAGGGGGTGGGGGCTGTTAATTGGCTCATCATAAACCTTCAGTCTACTGCCATGAACTTAACTCAGTTCAATTTGGAGATTAATTTGATAACTGGATAACTCTGACATTCTGTGGCAAAAGCCAGAAATCAGGCACTGCCAGGCCTGATCATTTTTACAGTTTTTTCCAAGATCTCGGGCTTCAAAGCTGCAAGCCACCCCCTCCCTGCCCATGGAAGCAGGGTCAGTGCTGCCATGCCCCTGTGCTGCTGGAGGACAGGCTGGGCTTTGATTGACCCTTCTGTCCTCAGGAATTCTATGCCTGTAATCAGGAAGCAGACAGGTATTTGTAAAACAACTGGTTTTGAACTACAGCGTTACTTCAGAGAAATCCCAAGTGCTGAAGAAGTTATACTAACGTGGTAAGTTGTTCCAACTGTTAATAAGCCATTTAAAAAAACAAAAAACAAAAAACCTTTGGTTCTAACCTGAATTTGCCTAAGTCCAGTCTGTGCCTTTGGATCTAATTTCACTCCTGTCTGGGTTGTCTCCTGCCCTTGGATTGATGTACCCTCTGATGGGGCCATTCCTTAATCTTCTCTGTGTTGGGCTAAGCAGATTGTGCTGTTGCAAAAGCATATTTCCAGTTCCTGGAATGTGATCTTTCTCTTGCCTGTGTTTCAGGTCTCCTACAGTCTTTTAAAATCTCCCTTGATCTGCAGATAGCTGAATTAGACTGGGAGCTTTGTGTGAAATACACTCCGACTCCCAACAAGAAATCATTCAGGCCCACCTGTGTTACTGTATTAACCTCCATTCTGAACTATATAGGAACAGATAGCATCTACATTTCATCATGAGATTATTTCCTAACTGAAATTACTGTATATTTATTCACAAAGATGTCTTCAGTCTTTCTAGCTGTAAGATGTACTACAAACTCACATTCAGGTGCTCTTTGACCTGGTGTTTTTCCAAGTCCTTGCCTCCTGAGCTCAAGTTCTACCTCTGGTGAGTATAGCCAAGTTGGTGTGTTGTGTTGTTTTGTTTTTCTTGTCAATATTTGAGTTAAATTTGATTGAATCACAGTTGGTTTGTTTGTACCCAGTTTACTGAGCTACTCAGATTAACCTCTGTTAGCATCCAGTCATATAATATCCTAATACTATTAATAAGTCTTTCAAGCACTGTCCCCTGGTGGCTGATAAAACTGATTACAAAAAAATATTAGTGTAGGGCTGGCCCTCTCTTGAGACAGTGTATTGGTGACTTAAGTTAAACTTCTAATCTTTTCAGGTAATCTAAAAAGGTTGGGAAGGGCTTATTTTTATAACATAATACTAACTTTTTTAATTCTACCTTTCTTTCATTCTTGATTCAAGTTCCACATTAACCATTTTGTTACTGTGCCTGTGTTCACAGAACATTTACCAACATTTCAACACTTGCTGTTTGATACCATCTTGAATTTAAACTTGGGGATAAATCCGATAGTACAATTGTTTGGGGGAGAGGGGGACAAGATAAAAAAAATCTTTTAACATGATTACCTGTCCTGCACATCTCAAAGGTTTCCCTCTACTAGTACACCAACCTGCTGTCAGGATTTCCTAAACATGCTGTACCTACAGACAGAAGAGAAGCTGAGGGGCAGCACACTTCACTCAGCAGAAATTAAGGCCTTGCTCAAATCTCTGTGTTTGCTGAAGAGTCATCTCAACTGGCTGACATTACTAGTTTCTAGGAAAAGTTTTCTAAAACATAAGGACATGGTAATAAGTTATCTTCCTGGCTGGTTAATACTGGAATTATTTTACCTTCATTGTAGTGGTACATGAAATTATTGGGTACTCCTTTTTTTTTTGATATAAACATCACAGTCATACATTTGGTCAATATGATCAGATTCCTGAATCATATTGATCCTGGAGTTTTATCAACTCCAGGAGAGCTTCAGGTAAATGCAGGGCAGACTTACTTGGGGAACTGGAACTTACACTCAAAAAGCCGTGGGAGAAGAACATTAAAGCTACCTAAGGCTTTACATGTTTAATTACAGCACTGATTGACCTCCCTGAGTGGCATCCTGGCCAAAATATGAGCATTTGGATTCCCTCAGGTTGTTTTGGAGACAGGTTTCCTTTTCCCAGTGTACTTAGAGCAGTCTCCTGTCAATCCAAAGTTTGGAAAAATGGCATTTTAATTTATGCTAGTTGTCTCATAAAAATTTTAAAGAAGAAAGCCACTGTTAAAAAATAACAAGTTCCTTTGGGTCATCTTTTCAAGTGGCTCCTGGGGCTGGAGAGATTCCAAACAAATGCCTAGCCTCCCTCTGTTATGCCCCATTTTACACTTCAGAGAATAAAATACTGTCTCCCTGCACTAAAAATGATAAGTCACTTCATTCTGGAAGGTCACAGAACCATCTGAATAGCAAAGCCACGTGTCTCAGTGCTGTGCAGAATAATACTGAATTTACTTTCTTTATTCTACAGTAAATCATCTACAGGAGGCCCACAAAGGTTGAAAACTGTTCAACTGACTGGAACTAAAGCAAGGCAGACCCAAGGATCCATACATCTTACAAGATTCAACAGCATGTAAGTCATGGTACATTCATGGGTTTTGGAAATGTAAAATACCACACATGAGACTTCATCTGCCCATTACAATGAAGAATTGTAGAACCATAGAATCATTTGGGTTGGATCCTGTTCATTGAATCAAAGTCAGTAATAAGGAGGTGGAGCAAATGGCAATAGCTAGTGCAGAAGCCAGTTACTGTTAAATTTTCCTCTCTAAGTATGTTTACAATAGGTAGTCCAGAGAAAGCTGTCTGTGTAAGGCCTTGCCTCTGTGAGATGGGTAGGAGCAGCAGGTAAACTCCTTGGCACAGTTTCAGAGAGATCAAGCATCCAGTTTGGCCCCATGAAAGGTATTGCTAAACCTCACAGATGATCCTCACTTCCTTAAGTCAGTGTCCATGCCCATGGTTGGCTCTTCAGTTGTGTCAGCATCCCAAAAGTCCACCAGATGCTCTGGCCTCATAGTGAGTGCTGACGGCACAGGGAGAGACATCTTCACAAATGCCATTTGATGTGCACCTTCTGCTGCTTGTATCTGTCCTCAGCACAATAGTTTTGGCACAAGTTTTGGCACAGTACAAAAAAAATCTTGATTTCAAGTCTGATTACCTGCCTAGGCAGTCAGGTGGGGTTTCTCTACTCTAGCAGTGAACTTGATTTGAAGGTGAGTACAAAGCAGTGGAATTAATAAGTGATGGAAATGTAACTGCAGGGGAAAATTCCTTTATCTCTTTCTGCAGTGCTTGTGGGTAGTGTTAGCCAAATGATGTAATTTTATGTGAATGAAGAAGAATAAGGAGTATAATTTAGTATCACGGTTGTAAAATATTTTACTGACTTCTTTTCTTCTGCACTGTATTCCAGGAAAACATAGAACTGGCAAGGGTACCATATAGGGGGTTTTAAATGTTGGCAGGTTTGTGTAAAAATATGTTGCTTTTCTTCTTTAAAGAAAGATTTTAGCTCTAGGAAATTACAAAGAAAAAAGGAAATTGTTTCCAGACACAAATTTAAATTCTGGATGTGTGGCTGGAAATGTGACTACGTAAAATAACCAACTACTCCCTGAGTTTTTCAACAAAGTTTGAACAGCTCCATAGTCCTTTCTTTTGGAAAAGCTGATGCATCACTTGTGTTGATAATTTTCCAGTATTTATGGGTTCTAGCTGGGACTTAATACAGTAAGCAACACTTTAGAGGGCTGGCTAATATGTTCCCAAGCATGGTATAAATTTGCCATCATAGCTAAAGAAGTAGGGCTGAGAGAGGATCTGGGGTTCTAGGATTTTTAGACAGTACTGCTGTAACGTTTTATTATAAAAATTGATTGAAATCAAATATAAAATATAAATAGTTCAGCATCACTTTTACTGTATAGTGCTTCAGATCATTAAAATATCTCTATCATGAAGAAGTGCTAGTTCTTATTACCCTGTCTCACCTGCAAACCTTTTTAAAATTAGAAAAGACACTCCATAGTATGCCCTTATTTTTCCAAGTGTTTTGTCATCCACAGGAGATGACCTTGACCTCCCCGAGCTTAGAAATCAATAGATCCTCATCCCACAGATTTGCAAAGAGATTCTGTGTACTTAGAGACACATGGGTCAGTGTCTATCACGCAGGAAAGTTATGAATATGAAATAATACTGAATAATTCCCAGGTTTTTTTCCTAGCAGTAGTTCTTCCCTGACCACAATCATGGTTACAGGCAATGGCAGTTCTAAATTAAAAAGATAATTTTTGTGGGATACTCCCCATAGCATAGGGGCAACTCTTTTTAGAGGCACCTAAAAGGGAGGTACTGCTTTATGTATTGCTTGCTGCCCTCTGACATGTCCCTCTTCTCTTCTATATTTCACACAAATGTTCCCTGTTGCGTCAGGAATTTACAAGCTGGGCTCAGTCTTAAGATGAGGTGACCCCTGCAGTATAAAAATTTGTATGGGTAATGGTGAGTGAGGATTGTGGTTGGATAGTAGGGAGCCCGAGGTTTGAGAGCACACGAACAGAAGGTGACAAGTAAAGCCTCTTCTCTCCTGCAGGCAATGGTAACATTGAGAGAAGACTCTGCCATAATGCTGGGGCATGTGAATCTAAACCATCACTATCAGCAATATAACAGCTGAATTTTCTTTTCTATATTTTTTTTTTTTTTTTTTTTTTTTTTTTTTTTTTTTTTTTTTTTTTCTCAGAACCTCCCATCTAAGTTCATAAAACAGATCTTCTAGCCTTACAATAGCCCCGTACTTCAGGCATATTACTTCAAGGACCTGCTGAGGGTGCTGTGTAACTTCATGCACAGAACTGGGCAGAGCTTGAGCAAGTTGTTCTGGAGCCAGCCCCTCCCAAAGCCAGCTCACAGCACACAGAGAAGATGATAACCTCAGCACAGCTCACAGCTGCACAAAAACATGGGCAGAGTACAGCTGTGTTTTAAAGTTGGGCCCTCAGCTGTGCCTTCACTCCTATTTAATAGCAGTTAAGTGGTGAAGTGATACCTTCTTGAATGCTTCCCCTCTCTTAGCAAACACCATGTAACATACAATTTTTAAAGTGACTTGTATATTTTTACTCTTGAAATATAAGCCTTCCTTTTTAGTCCTCCTTAATCACAGTAATTTTGTGGAGAATACTAAATCTTCCATTGTTGGAGGTAAAGCTTGATTTTTTTTTTTCCTTATTTCCTTTGGCATTAATTTTCACTTCTAAAAATAGACAGGTGGAGTCCAAAAATATCCAGTGCAGCCTTAATGGAAGGTTTCTTATGGGGAAGCCAACAACCAGGCCTGATTTATTCACCCAGCCTTGTTGTTTGTGCAGTCCCACCCTCCACAAGGTTCCTGTTTCCTGGGCTTGCCTCTTATTTGCTCTTCCAGGTTACTCAGTACAGCTGCTTTGTGAGGGCATGGTGAGGGGAAACCATCCCTAAGCCAGTCTGCAGGGAAAGCTGGGGAGGGCTGTGCCTGATTTCAAACCCTCAGCCCCCAAGAGTGACTCTTCTCTCTCAGGGAGGAAGGTGGATGTTAGGTCACTGCTTTTGAGGGATCTACCAACCTGGAGCCAGCCCTCACCTGCTGCCCAAGAAAGCTGCCATCTCCCTCAGCCCAGCCCTGCAGGCTGGGGCCAGAGGAGGGATTGGCAGTCCTGAACAGAACTTTTCTCCTGATTCTTCCCAGTAGGCTGCAAATGGCAGTAGGCATGGGAAAGCTTGGGGTTTGTTTTATGACTTCCAAAGACAACAAAATGCCTGCATGTTAAACCAGACCCCTAAGGCCTTACAACTTCATGGGGCATTAATGTCTGTGGTATCAATGGGATAGTGAGAGAGTTCTCAGCATAGCAACAGAGCCTAAAGGAAGAAACAGAGAAAATGGACTCAGGTATGATCAGGGGTGATTCCACATTTTTGTGTGGGAAGTCACGATACAGCCTGAGTTTGGGGCCAGTCACTTGTAGGGGTGCCCATCTCGTTATTCCCCTCTGGGAAAATCATAGCTGTGGTGTTGATTTTCAGATGTATGTGAGGTTTTGAATGTGGCATTTTGAGAGAGTCCCAAACTGACATCTTTTTTTGCAGGGGGTGGGGCATGAGGCTTGAGAAAAAATTTGCAGGGTCTTTGATGTGCAAAGCTTTGAAGTTTAGAAAAGCTAGCAAATTCCTGCTGCAGTTCTCTGTGGAAAATCTGGAAGGTAAGAGTTTTAACCCAAGACACTGGATGACTTAAGTAAAAGTAACACACTGGAGTAGTGTGATTTTTATGTTTTAACTGTTTATGCAGTGGTGGAGAAGGCGAACTTGATTCAGTGTGTGCCAAACAACACTGTCAGTCTGCTTCTGGCTTCCCTTCCACTGGGAGGCTTTGAGTGTGTTCAGATCGTGGGTATAAAATGTCTGTGGTGGGAGGGGGAGGGAGGAATTTCTCTCTTCCCGTTGCTATTGTGTTTTGTTATGTTTTGTGTCTGTTCAGTTTGTCTCCAGGATCAGAGAAATGACTCAAAGTTATTTCCACAATAGGAGAGCATGGGAAAACACAAACATTCGTCTCTTAAAGAGGCACAGTCCTGTTTATGAGGCACTGACATGCCTTGCCTTCTAAGTCTGTTGAAAATCCTACCACATGAGCTGTCTTACTCCTTCCTCTAGGCTCCCCTCTTGGATTTTGCACATTAGAACTTTCTTTTTCTCTCTAGAAAACGACACCAAACTGCTCTGCCCTGTACTTCTTTCTTATTTTTCTTTGCTTATCTTCTCCTTTACCTTTCATGTTTCATCTCTGCCTGCAGTTTTAATCTCTTTTTCCCACACTTTTTTCATCTTATTCCCCTTAATATGCTGCCAAACACCTGAAATGCTCTCTCTAACCAGCACTATGTCTCTTGTCCTTCTACTGAGCCTTTTTCCTCAGTGGTGCTCCTCATCCAGCCACTTGGCATACTGCACCTTCCCCCTGGGAGATGTCACAGTTGTACCTGGCAGGCTTTGGGAAGAACTACCGAGGAAGCCCACAGCCCTAGGCTAGCTCTGAGTAAGCCAGCTTGGGCAGTGCCAGCCTTTGTGGCCCTCTGGAATAGTACCAGTACCAGTGCAGCAGTCCCAGACCTGCTGCAGTGAGCTCAGGTGGGCACATCTGTCCCATGATGTAGGGAAGAAACATCAGCTCAGCAGAGAGCTGCCAGCAACTGGGTCTCAGAGCCTCCCTTCACCAGGACCTGATGCTAACCCCTCTTTTCCTGTTGAGCATTCATTTCAGCCAGTGGGAGCCAGGGATAAATTTAAACTTCTGCCAATGCCAACCAAGTAGGACAGGTTGATCCTTTATTTACAGTTATGATGAGACAGCAATCATACTCCAGAGCTGTTTTCTCTTGGTGAGGTAAAATCATTACTAAACTCAGTATTTACCTTTTATTATCAGACCTTTGGGGCCTGTTCTTCCTTAAAGCTGCATTCAATTTTTCTCAGATCTCTTTTCTTTAGTTTTTTTTGTGGGTTTTTTTTTTTTCCCCTCCAGACTTGTTTAATGTAATTTTGTTCTCTGAGTTGTCCAAAATGCAAATCCAGTTCCGAAAGCCAGTGCTCATTCATGCCTCTCTTTTCCCTTCTTCCTGCTCAGATGTTTGGGCATTCAAACCCCGCCCTTGTCTGGTGCACAGATTGAGAAATCTATTAAAATACTCCCTCCCTCTCTCTTTGTACTCTTAGCTGTGCCAGCAATGCACTGTAGCTGGCTAGACACGTGTCCTTGCCTGCTTGAATTACTGTTTGACTTAGCTTCCTTCTCTACTGCTCTTAGAAAAGATGATACATTCTCTGCTGTTTGGAGATGCTTCCTAGCTCCCTTGTTTTGGAATTCCTTAAGCAGCCCCATACATATCCTGGTGCCCTATGAGCCTTTCTGGTCTCAACTTTTTTTTTTTTTTTTCCTTTCAGTTTTTACGTTCTCTTGTGTTTCTCTCTGTTTCTATTGACTGTGTATTTGTGTCAGTTTAATGTCTTGCAGTCAAAGCACACCATGGGTGTTGTTCCTTGAAAAGCTGGGGCAATTAATCTTAAGGTGCACTATTTTGAAGCCAGAAATGATAGACAGGTAAATGTAAATAGGAAAAACCTATCCTAATTTTAGTGGTATTATTGCTTATCTTCTGAACTAACAGAAACGCTGCCAAGTCTGTGAACATTTAATGGAAAATACTGAGTCAAAGGCAAGAAAGAAACTCTTACATTTAACAACCTGAGAGAACTTTCTTCTAGAGATGAGAATATGTTAACACACACGTTTGACAGTGTTGGTACCTGTGTGGGGAGGCACATTACAGTACCAAGGCAATAACTCCATACTTAAACCTAAAAGGCATATACTTTTAGAAGGATTTGTTTCTCTTTTCATTCTTCTAGAAAGTTTAGAAAACAATCTTTGACTACTCTGTTTTCAAACATGAGGTGTACCCTTCATGTCGGAAGATTTCTGAAATCCTACTCTTCAGACCCTATTTTGAGAAACAGTGCCTGCAAGTATTGTGCAGCCTGTAGTTTCAAGGAACTATAGAGTCACTACTTCACAGAAAACAGGTGCCAGAGTCTGTATCAACTTTCTCCAGCATCAGACCACTCATCACCTCTCCCTAGTACAAACAGTGAATTCAGATAGAGCTAGTGGACAAAAAGTGGTTAGCCGCACATGCTACAGCACATGTCACTCCTAGCATAGGAACAAACTAGCAAAAAGCAACTGGACTTCTAAAGCAGTTGCCTGGCCTGGCTTTTAAAGGGTGAAAATCAAACTAATCATTAGGAGTGGGGTGAGACAATATCTGAGGAAGCATAAAAGGAAAGACTCCCAGGGCAGGGTGATGATAGTTACTTTAGTGGACCCAAAATGGATGAGGCACAAAAGACAGGTACAAGGTCAGCAGAGGGACTTCAACTCAGGTATTAGATGTTTTACCAGGATTTGCCTAAGGATTTGCACCAGCTGAATAAAAAAACACACAGACATGCAACACAAATCGGAAGTGAGAAGCCACATCTCACTAATATTAGTAGAAGAGAATGAAACAATCCTGTGGCTTTCTGCTGACAGAAATTTTAGTCTTCTCTTGTAGTAAGTGTTTACTAATGATGAGTCAGGGCTATCTACTGCATGTCCAAAGACTATGTTGTTCTCAGATAACAAGCCTTAAACATTGAATTGACTTTTAGTTAAGTATCTGTGTGATGTAGCTAGTTCTTATGCATGTTATAACATAGCAGTTGTTCATAGATCATACAGATGTACAAGCTGACCAGAGCATGGTCAGAGATCAGGACTAGCACTGACAGCTGAACATTAATGGATACATGGGGAAACCTGCTACTATAAATAGTGGCTCTCCAAGTTATTTGCTCTGACCAGTGTTCATAAGCTCTACACAAGAAAACGTGCTAATTTTTAAGTAATTCCCACAACTGCCCTTAGCTTAGTAAGGATATTTGAGCCTTTATGTTTTAATAGCTGTTAGAAATAGCAGTTAAATAGTTTTTACAATCAGTTCTCAAGTTCTACATACAGACAGTCATTATAGGGCACAAAACTGTTTTCCTGGGGCTCTGGTGCTACTTTCAAAGAAGGATATATAGGCACAGTTCTGCCACTGCCTAATGTTTCTGAAAAGTAGCTTAAATCTCTGGTGTCTCAATTTCTTCATCTTTAAAAGTAGGAAAGAACCATTTCACGGGGTGCTGGGAGGTTAAATGTCTGCTGTTTTGATAGGGCATTGCCACTTGTGGAGATGGTATCAGATATTTGTAAAGAGCTGAGCTTTGAAAGAAAGAATAGTTAGCTCTCTGAACTTAAAGTCACGTGTATGAATCCCAGAACCATCTTGTAAAAAAACCACAGCATGTACCAGCTTTGAGATAGGAATCTCCCTGTGCAACTATAATATGGCAGCTAAAGAAGAGGAGAGTAGAAAACAAAAAACAAAGACACTTCCTCTCTAGTGGAACTTTAAAAAGTTCCATTGTAAACAAAAGCGCTGGGTGAAATTTAAACCAAGATATCAGACAAGACATCAAGCCTCAAACAAAGAGCAAAAATACTAATGACTGATGCTTTAACAGATACATAGAGAAGGAAATTAAAAGAAAGCCAGTATTTCATAGTTATAAGTTTTATTTCCAAAATGTAAACATCACTAACCATGCATACAAGTTAAGACAATATTTTACAGTTGTTAATATTCTTCCTTTTTCTTTTTTTTTTTTCCTTTTTTAATTGTTGTTGAATAGGACATTATCACAATATATAATCTATGCATCAGTACAAAATACATAAAAAGTTACAGCAGAGCAAGAATAGATGAACATATATCTGTACAACTGTAATACTTCAACGTAGTGATTCAAAGAGTTGAAAAGTGACCCCTGGAAGCGTTCATGTGCTGCTGATAAAACTGTACAAGCAAAGATGAAACCAGTAAAATTACAGTTGACCGAAGCTGGAAGTATGTATGTAAACACGTGCACACTTACTGGCACACATATTCTCTCACACCCACAGTCACGTGCTTCTGGAAAAGCACATGCATGAGCACACACACACATCCCCCAGAATGTGCATATACATATATATTTCTATATATATACACACACAACTAGCTGCAGCTGTAACCAGAGATGAAACTCAACCTCAAATCTCAAAAAAAAAAAAAAAAAGTTTCAAACTTTCCAAATGCAATGGCATTTGGATCTAGGATTTTGGTTCAGGCCCATCACTAGTTATAATGAAATGGATACCCATTTTTGCACTGTAGACATCCCTTCAATAGTCAGTGTGTAGCATATGCACACTGCTGGGTATTTCAGTATACACACATAATGTACAATATACACATATATTCTTATTTATATATATATGTGCATATGCTTATATAAATCCATATATATATAAATGTTTATATATTTATATAAAACCTACACCAGTGGATGGGCTTTTGCATTCAGTATTCTGGCTTATGGGTTAAGCAAGTATAATTTGGTTTTCTTCTGCCTAAGGCTATAGCTTTATCCTCAAAAGAGATAAAAATACGTATGTTCATCATACCATTCACTGACATAGAGTATATGTTAGCACCCAATGCACAGACGGTGTAATGGGCTAAAAGAGCACCTGAAAGTCAGTTTTGTAGGCATCACCTGATGAAATGAGTAAATCCAATGGGCAAGGTAGCTTTAAGTATACAGAGTTCGTTTTCCATATTCTTTCTCCACAAACAATATTCTCCAAAACAACAATGCACTTCAGACAGTACAAAGTCTAGAATTCGTGGTGAAGAACTGCAAAAACACGTGCTGTGAATGTGAATACCTAGAAATGAGCAAGCTACTCACATAGCCTTTTGTTGCCTGGCTGCAGGAAACACAGAAAGCCCTGAATGTCTGGATGGAAGGGAATGAGGTTCTCAAAGTATACGGAGTCTCTCCTAGCTAAAAGTTATTGCAAGGGCTAATGCAGTAAAGAGGGTAGGATACACAAAGGTAATAGGCTTTGCCATCAGAGGCTTCTGATGACTGGTTATAAACACATACCTTTGCAGCTATGTAATGTAAACAGATGCAATGCATATATTATAAAAGCAAGGAACAACTAATTTGCAGATATAAACAATTCCTCCAATAAAACCTAGCTGCCAGGAGTTTACCCAGGACTGCTTTCTAAGAAGAAAATTGAATTCATGTGGTCATTAATGCACTTCAGGCACCTGCACAGGATGAGGTTAATGGAAGGGGTGAATGAATTTCTGAGAGTGTCTTCAGTTTCACTTGAGTGGTGGCAGTGAAATGAGGATTTTACCTCACACCTGTTTACTATGGTGAGGCAGCGAAGCTCCAGCCTTAGAGAGGGAGCTAGAATCATGGCTGGAGAAAAACAAACTTTCAGGGCTTTCTTAACAATAATAAGCCTGTTACTGTATTCTGAAATTAAAAGAGAAAATTTTCTAGTTTGTAGAAACACCTCAACAGATTGCCTGGGGAAAGAAGGAGGCAGAGGGAGAGATGCATGGTCCTGCATGTGGAGGACTGTGAAGAAACAGGCCCCCTGCCAGAGCAGTATTTCCCGAGTCTGCAATGTTTGTTGCTATGCCAGAAGACTGCTTGAGGTTTCAGCACTGGAGGAAACAACAGAAGGGTAAAAATTGGATGTTAAGCACCCAGATTTCAAAATATAATTTGAGCTGTTCAGACTTCTTGTATCTCTAGAACCTAGGAGGAAAAATCATGAGAAGGGAGTCTTATGACCTTGCTGGTGCTTCTGCTTCTTTTCATCTAGCAGATGCTAGGAAACCACAGACACTCTTTCTGTATGAAAATATTATTATAAGTTGTGTTCACATTAAGTTTTGGAAATTACTAGTGGTTTGGAATTCATCATTTTATCCTAAAGCTATCATGTATTAAAACATTTAATGGAGATATTTGAAAATCCAGCTAGGATTTTGAAACACAGAAATTTGACTTCCAGCCTGATGTACACTCTAAGCCTAAATACACTCTGATGTATTTACAGCTAAGAAACCCAATGGAAGTCTTAGCAAAGAATTTCAGAGAATTTTCTGAAAATCTGTGTTGGCTACATATAATCTCAGCCTTCTCATTAGAGGAAACAGTTGAACTGTAAATACAACTCTGAACCAATTTTTTTCCTGCAAAAACTTGGCAAATTCTTAGTAATCTCTATGAGGAATATACACAAAATGCTTAGTTTATGTGTTGAGGTAAAGATCACACAGTTTTGTGTCACTCAGAATAGGTTGTCCCATATTCTTTATATCCCATAATCTCTGGTGTGAATTTTGTTTCTCCAGGCCTTCAAAGCAACTTGTTTATAATGCACCCCACTGATTCATGCTGAATTGATATCCCTTAATAATGGGCTGGAGTGAGTTCCTCCTTTGCTAGAGATTAAATGATGCTCTTGTTGGGAAAGATGCTCTCGTATGATTTTTGCTGATACTTAGATTTCCTTTGGATTTGAAGGTGTGTTTCAGTTTGGTTTGATTTTTTTCCACATATCGCTCTATGAAGGTATAATGATGAGAAATGTGTTCATGACTTCTTTTGAAGTATGTGCACAACACACTGCTGATCCATAGAATTCCTTTAGTTAGATATCTTAAATGCCTCTTCACTAACTACAGCACAAGAGCACATTTAGCAGTCAAAGAAATGATTGGAATGTGAATTTCTGTTGCCTGAATTGTCTCAAGTTGTTTTTTTTTATATATTTGTGTGTATTAAATTGTGTCTATTAAAATGCATTTTTAAAAAATAAAATAAATAGGAAATCTATGAAGGCAAACAGATCTGTCTTTCCCTAACTCACAGTGGTTCGGCAGCTCATCACACAAAATCAACAAAACTTGTCATCTTGCAAAACAACGTTATGATGTTCGTTTATTTTCTGTGAAATGAAACAGTAGAATTTTGCCTGGTGTGACTTCCAATTCAAAAGAGGATTTTATGGAGGTCAAATCTGAAGCAAATAAACATGAACAAGATACTGAAATACCTGCACTTAGAACTGTCTTTAAGTACTAATCCATGCAACGAATAGAATACGTAGTATTAGGAATAATGAAAATATTACAGAAGTACCTATGAAACTACTTGGAAATCTCTATTAGCCTCTCACAGTTAACATTCGCTACAACAAAAACTTGCAAAATTGGATCAATGCAAAGCAGCAAGTAGGATAAAGGTTCATTTGGAAATTGGAGGCATTCACTTGATAGTAAAAGGTAGGTTTGGTGTAGTTTCTTTTCACCCTGCTACACTTCACTGCATTGATACCATACAGTAAAAACAAAAAAACCCCAAAATTCCAGAGTCAAAAGGACCTGAATTTATGATATGCACCATCAGACCCAGCCAAACCAATGAAAGTGTATTTGCTGTCAGCAAGGTCTCAATCATTGTCTACCACAATGCTCCTGATCTGCTGCTGTATTTTCTATCATATAAAATATTAAAATCTACCTCCTAGTGCTATTTTAAGGTTATTCACACTAGCCAGGATTCCCTTTTTGTTATTTGGCAGTTACTCAGAAATGAGAGCACCTTACTTTATATTGGGATGTACGGTTCTGAGAAACTTGTAGTAGTACTCAGCTGAAATATCATTTTATTCTAAAACTTAAAAATACATGCTTTATTTTTCCAGTCAGAAGATACCTTACGAACTTTGCTTCCTTTTATCAGTGACCACAATTGTGATGCAACAGGATACATAAACAGTGTCTTAGCCAAATTGCCTTGCTAAGATACAGCTGAACAGTAGGTAAGTACCTTGTTAAAAGTTTTGATGGGCATTGGTTCAGCTATACTATTTCCACAGTTCATAAAACAAAGGAAAAAGGAAAAAAGAATAAAGAAAATAGTTCAAGCCAGTGTGGTTTGATTTGAATATTCTGTTGGTCCCATACTGAACAGGCAGTGCAGAGCGCTTAAAACTTGGAGAGAGTAATGAGAGGATGCCTTCTAGATTCCATGTAATAAAATGCTACCCAGTGTAAATGTGTTTCCTTATGACTTAGGTTACTTACTTAAGGCATCTTGTTTAGAATTTTTTTCTCAGAATTTTATCTAGCATGAAATAAACAAGTTTATCAGCCTCACAGAGACTTCTGTGATACAAAGTTGGTTTTGGAGCATCTTCTGCGTGAAGTGAATGGATGACTTGCTGCCAAAAGCAGAGGGCAGCTTGAAGAAAGATAAGACTCCTGTTTGGACGCTCCCCAACGTAGGTATGTGATTAGGATAACAAACAATGGAAGAGTCTGGTGCTAGATTCCAGTACTGGTTGTGTTTTAGTATTGTTTGTTTTTTATTTTTTTCCCCAGTGTGTGAAAGAACCTAACAAAAAGCTTCAGAGTGCAAATATATTTACAGAGTAAGGCTGCGGTTAGGGTGTATTTTCATTGTAATTATTGTGTAACATAAATATCCATCCCTGAGAAAGGAGAAAGGGGGATATAATCCAACACAGTTGATTTGTAAGTGTATGTATGCTCATGTTGTACAACCTGGTCTTACAACAAAACTACTTTGACACCTGAGCTGAATTAAATGGAGTCTTTTTTTTTTTTTTTTTTAATTTCTAGTTTTCTTATAAAGAATAATCAAGAGGATGTGTTAATGGTTGCAAATTGTATGAAACGTTGAGACAGCAGGAGTCACTAAGTAGAACACATATAAGTCTGTCTTTCCATGAGGTTAGAATAGCCACTTGTGTGGTTGGGTAGAGAAAATTTAACTAGAAATTGCAGTGGGAGGCAGCTATTTACTGATTTCTTAAAAAATAAAAAAAAGGAGGGGGTGGAAAAACGGGAAGCGACAGAGTTTTCCAGATGTGTGCAACGCAAACAAAACTCCGCGTTAGGTACTCAGAGGCAAAGTGCTGAGATCCAGTGCAGGTAGGTCTATGGGGAACTGGCAGGGCTGATGGTGGGGCTGGAGGCGTCTGAGCGGCTGTAGTCACTGACAGACCCCGTTCTTGAGCTGCTGCCACTCCGCCTCTTCAGCATGCTGGGGTGGAAGTTGGCGTGGCGCCGCGCGTGCTTCGTCAGGTGGTCGCTGCGCATGAAGCGTTTCTCGCAGAGGGGGCAGCTGAACTTCTTCTCTCCAGTGTGAGTGCGGTAGTGGCGGGCCAGCTCATCCGAGCGAGCAAACTTCTTGTTGCACCCTTGCCAGTTGCATTCAAAAGGCCGTTCACCTGCAGGAAGCAAACAGGGAGGGATTAGAAGGGATAACAATGTCTTCCGTGGTTTATTTTTGTAACCGAAAGTTGGGGAAAAAAGGGTTGGGAAGAAGGGAGGTGCCACTTGGCACTAATCGGATGGGTAAGTGCTACTCTCTGTCAGAGAAGGCTGCTGTGGAATTCCAACCCATTTAAAAGTACTGTAAATCAAAGTAGGGATACCTTGATAACTGGTTCTTCAGGGATGCTGAGCTCCTAAGCTTTTCATGGATGTCACATTTCGTATCTCTTGCAGTCTGCTGAACTTAACTTCTCCATTATTCCTCTTTATACTTATTCCTCTAAGGTGTCCCTGTGCCTGTGTGACTTGGTGCTGAAGTTCAGAAAACGTGACAAAGTCTCTCTCTTCAGCGATTTAAAGAGTTATGGTGAAAATACATAATGGCAACGTTGAGGGATTGGATGTGAGGCTTCCACCTTGTATTCTCCCAAAACACCCATGCCTGTTTTGTGCATACTGCCTTAGTTCTCCTCTAGAAGTGAAGCAAGGAACACTGTATTTCAGCTAGATAAATGTGCCACATTGAAGGTAACAGCCTTCTATCAGTAGCTAACCTAAAAATGAGGACCTGTGAGCCCAAAGGAAATAGCAGCCTACTTGCATGGGAGGCAAGTACCAGGTTACTGACAGAAGTAGCATTGTTGGGTCAATGGGTACCTGGAATATACTCCCAACTTTATCACTGATATGCTGCATAACTTCAGGCAGTACTATTTCTTTCCATCCTTAGTTTCTACATTTGTTAAAAATGGAAAAATCAAATAATTGAATGTGCAGTCCATTACTTTAGTATATCTGTTTGGTTCTTACTGTCACTGAGTGTGAACATCACATTCTTTATGTGTTATTAACCTAGAATACCTTATTCTTTTGTGAATACACAGACTTAGAATTTTTTGTAGTTGTAATTTTTATAACTTCTACTTGCACTAATTGTAATCTTTCTACTGCTGCATAGCCAGTTCAGAAGGCCCAGAGAGCTATAAAAATTCTGTGCTAAAATAAAAAAGTTCCCCACATTCTTTACCAAACAGGAAAGAAACAAATAATCTAGCCTTCTGTAGAAATCTAGTGAATTTTAACTAAAATTGTCTGAGAGCAAAATTGACCCCAACCAGCCAATAATGTTTTAAATTCACAGACATAACATTCATGTCCAAGATCTACTTAGGAGGCTCCTGCTCAGAAAAAGATTTGTAGGTTCTTTTTCACTTTGTTTATGAAGCCTCCAAGATAATTCAGATACACTTCTATGAGCACTTTGGGACCCCAAGGAAGAAAAGCCAAGAGACATGTTCTGACAGCTGCATCTGGCCTGCAGGATTGGAGTTTCTCATTCCTGAGCTACGACATCTTTTTGATAAGACAATGTCCTTTCAATGTTTCTTTTGCCCAAGTTAATTTAGTTTTCATTACAAATGGTGTCAGCAAAAGTCCTGCCCTAGAAGGACTGTCCCACGAAATGACTGCTTTCAGACAAAATGCAGCTCCTGATGCTGACAGCACCATGAAGCACAAAGAAAATGGGGCCTTTTCTGATTAGTTAACATGGCATCAGGTGCTCTTTTCTACGTCTAGCATTTCATAGCCAGCAGTGGGCCCAACAATCCAGTTCATAATGAGAATAAGTTTTCTGGAGCAACACTGTGTAAGATGTCAGGTGATGCAGGTAAGGCATATCTTCTCTCCCCTTCTCCTCATTGCACACCAGATGTGGATGAGAACTTCCAGGTTGCTAATCACCTTCCTGATTTGATGTTGTTCATGATGGTGGCAATAATTTGGGTGCTAAGCCAAAGATCTTGTGGCCTTCCCTCCCCCGTTTCTCTATTGTCCCCTGTTCTCCTTCCTAGGAACTATTGTTTCCCCTCAGTCCTCTCCAGTTATCTTCTTGGTTGTTGCCTTTAAGTTTCTTGGACAAGTGATTTTCCTCTCCATGCACTGTCTGACAGCTGACATCATTCTAGTAGTGGTATAAGGTTCTCTAGAGTGCTTCCCTGCTTTGCTGAGGTTTGGTAATACCTCCTCAAAGAAAAGCTGTATTGCTAGGAAATGTTGGGTCCCTTGTGTGAAGATACAGAAGTCATTATTGCTCATAAAAAATTAGTACACAGTCTGGAATAAAGTTACTGTGGGTAATTAATTAAGACAAAACCTAGCTGCTGCTTCAAAACCACAAGTGGAAATTCATGGTCTGTCATCAGTCTCATCTCTTAAAGAGAAGGGATGTGGCTTTCTGTGCAGGTAAGTTATATAAATGTCCTTTAACTGGCACTAAAGCAATCAACAGAATGAGAGATTATACAAATTGATTGCCTAATCTCATTAGGGAACATGCAACCACAGTACAAGTGTCTTGCATAAGCTGTAACCCATGGTCGTGTTGTACTCAACAATGAGCTTTCACCATCGGGCTGGCTGTACACAACTCAGTAAAGGTTGTTAGCTGCATCTTAGGCACTGCTGAAGACAGAATTTTACCTTTATATAATGACTGCAGAGTTTGATCTGATATATTAATGTGAAAAATAATAATGTGCTATCTTAAATACAGCAGGAAACATGTCCACATGTGAATGTGTTTATTGAGAATCTTTGCCAGCAGAACTGTTTTTGTGCATTATGAATTTTCCTAGCAGGACTCAGAGGTAAGTTTCCAAAAGACAAAGATACTTAGAAATAAAGGAAGCAAAACCAGCTGAGGCTTCTTGACTCTTGAGAGAGGCAAGCAAGAGATTCCTTTAAAAGATACAGAATAGAGTAATATTTTTTTTCTTTTTTGTGATTTTAAATGTTTGGATTTCCATGTTACAAGTCCCACTAAAGCATAGCCTTTCTAGCTCCTCTGCCAGAGTTCATGACATTACACAACTTGTGTTTAGAGATACACACACTGATGAAAAAAATATCACATTTGAGAATTAAATTCAACTGATCTTAACTGCAAATAACACGAGCAAGAACATATTTGGCTTCTTCCTGAGCTCCACCCAGTAAAAAGAAAAGGCTGTGTGCTCACGGAGTAAACACATGAGATCTGCAGGTGCACTGACTTCTGAATTCATTTCAGTGGAGCAGCTACTTGTGCTGCTTCAATTATCTGCCAGAGCAGACTGCCAGATGCACTGCAGAGTTGCCTGGGCCATAGAAACAGCAGTTAAAAAAATGCATCTTGCTGTAAGGATTCAGAAGCAAATTCAGCCAGCCTGTTCTTATAATATTAAAGTCCCTTTGTATTATTCTGTATTTGTCAGCTATTATGTATATTGAGGCAACTACATGTGGTTATGGACAACAAAATTTGAACCAATGGTTGCACTGTTACATCTGTATCATCTCCAACATTTGAACAGCAATTAAAAATGATACTAAGTACTCTGTAGACCTGAGCATACCTACAAATACTGACTGAAATGCCAAAATGGGTTGAGGTACTTGTGATACCAACCATTTTCATGATTACAAAGCAAACAATTAGGCAATTGTATCTGAAAAATTTGAAATATGATATCCACTGGCCTATAAATTAGAGTATTATTAAGTCAAACCATGATTTGGAGACTTTTTTCAATCCAACTCATGTAGTAACTCTGCACATTATGTTAGAATTTTCAAGCATATGCCAAAGCCATGTAGTAACAAAGAAATTTGTATCATGGGAATCCTGAGTGTCTGCAAAACCACAAACAGTAAGCCAGAAACAATTTTCTGTGATCTTTAATCTGTTCTGCAAAGCATTGTATGTTGTTATGAAAACAAACTAGAAACCTGAACATGCACTGTGTGCTATTCTTATATTTCTACAGTTTCATACATATAATTAAGGATATATTTGGAAACACAGATCAGTAGGCAGGGTGGGGAGGCTGAGGAGACAGTTAAATGGAGATCTGACTGAATCAGCCTTCCTCCAGGAGAGGAAATGCTATCTGGGGGAAAAACATACTTGGTCAACCAGACTATATTCTTGAGACTGGCCCTTATTAAAAAAAAAAAAAAAAAAAAAAAAAAAAAAAAAAAAAAAAAAAAAAAACCTTTAACCTTCTGAGTGCAAGAGAGTATAATGTGTAGCTTTGATGTTAGATAAAGGGTGGTTTCCTTCTCAAGCATTTAAAAAGGGATAAAAAAATTTCAAAGCCTCAGAATTCCAACTTCTCACAAATGGAAGCCAGTTAAGCTTTAAATTAATGATTTTTGGGTGAAATTTCCTAACCAAACAAGCTAAATGAAACTGTGTTTTTGGAATCTGCTTATGTGTATCTTTTGAATGTCTCGTCTACTTTCAGGCATATATAACAGGCAGTGAATTCAGCAATCTTAACCTTGACTAGTTCCAGGAAAATCTTTATTTTAATAATAACAAATTCAGTTCTAAAATTGAAAAATTATTGGATCTTATGTCTTCTGCAGGCACAGGGCACTACTACCAGGCAGGAGCTGCAACAGCTACCATAATATCCATTATTTAAATCCTCTGATTATTTTCTGTACCTTAACATTTTTAGTGGGTTACTTAGACATGCAGGAATATTTCTGCAAAGAAGAGTTTCCAAGTGTCAAATTTACATTTTAGGTGAATGTGTTTACTTGGAAGTACTTGTATGGCTCCATCTGGGAACCCAGAACACACCATGTGACTTATCTGTATAACCTCATCTGACAAGAACAAAGTTGAATAGCAAATAATGAACAAAAATTCAGATACTATAATAATAATGGCTACAATGCCAGAGACATAGTGGATAATTCCTCCCCTAGCTTTAACCACAGTCAGGTCCACCCAAAACCCAAAATAATGGATTTGGCATGTTCCATGCAGCTATCTGATACTTCTTAAAAATATTCCCAGTCAATTTCAACATAATGGAAACAATTTATTTTTTTAAAACATTTTTTCAGTTAGATTCTAGGCCTTTATTTTAAACTAGTTCAGTAGTGTCAGCCAGGTGGTGAATCTCAGTTTGTAACAAATTTATCAGAGACATTTGTTGGTCTTTTGTCAAGGTAGAATCATTTTAACCTTTTTAGGCATTTTTTTCCCCTAGGCCACTCCATCACATAATCTTTCTGTTGTCTAAAATACACATTCCATGGTTTTACTCAGCCCCTTTTCAAACTGGGATGCCCAAGCTGAGCTGTTCTGTGTGAGTTTCTGTAGATTAGCACTTTTAAAATACCCATGGTTTTTTATCCTGCACTTTTGCAGAGTGAATTAAGAATATGAAATTTGAACCTGTTAGCTTTACCAAGTAATTTTCTGCCTACCCTGTAAACTCCTGTTTGATTCCTCTTCAATTCTCCCTATCTCTGGTGAAGTGCATCAGTGTGTGCTTCGTACATTAATCTCTGTGTTCCATTTCCAGCTAAAGCCTGGTTCCAGACCACTTCACAAAACCAACCAGTAAGTAGCTAAAAGTTATGTTACAGAATCTGGAAAACAGATCTTAAAGCAAATTGGCTTTCAAATGAAATGGCCATAAATTCATTAAAAAGAAATAGTGCCACATGCTTTGCTGAAGTTTTGAATGAAAGAGTAAAAGAACAGCTAGGGCTGTGTGGATTACTTATTCTGATAGAAACAAGACAAAACAAAAACCAAACAACCAAACAAAAGCGTTTGAACTGTAGAAAAATGCCACAAACCAAGAAGCTCATGTTGACTTTATTTTTGCTTGACCAAAACATTTTACTTCCTTTGGGCTGATGGGATGATTTTTGGTAACACTATCTTAATTCCTTTAGCTTGGGGACTAAAATATTTTCTGACTTTAACTAACATATAGTTCCATTATTCATAAAAGACTACTTGCCAGTGGACAACTGCTTACCAAAAATAATAGTTTCTGTAGTTTTTTGCTAATAAAGAAATGCAAAGCTATTAGTATTCTTCATTAACATTTTTTGTTAGATTTTTTTTCATGAGGATTAAATGCCTGAAATTTTTATTAGGTGACTAACTGGAGATCTGATTTTCAAAAGGAACAACTTTGTGTTTTCAAATTCCACTGGACTCCCAGTGTTTATATGCACAAGGGATTCCCAAGGACAACCAACAATGAATCCTGGCAAGATTTTAGACCTATGCTGACAGTGTAACTGAGAATATGTCCTCTAGCATTGCACTATGGCCCAAGGAGTCTTAGGTGATTCCCTACAGCGTCTCAAGTACAAGAAGTTATTTGCCTGTGTTCTGCTAAGCTGCTTTGTTTTGTGTACCTGTCCTCCTGAGCCTTTTTGCAAACTGTTGGTAAGTGATGCAGCCCTTTGTAGCTCTGTATGTTTTGAGTTATCCCTTCAAAAAGTAAAGATTCACTCTGCCACTGCAAGGTAACAACCAACCTAAAGTCCATGCCAGAAAGACCAAGCATATTTTCAGAACATATATTTTTATCATCTTTTCTGGACTGACAGAGAGTGTTACAGTTCCATGGATACGTAGTTGATTGCATTTGGTTTTCTTCTCTCCAGCCACATTTAAGTTGTAGTCTCTCTCTGTGCTAGTCAGTACTCCAAAAATTAGGTAATTCTGCTGTGTAACTGAGAAATTCTTTCTTGCAGAGGCAATCAGGTAAAGACAATGAGGTGTTGCCAGTCAGGAGGAGGAAGGCATCAGCTCCTGTTAAGCCCACCTGTGCCCCATTAGGGTTGGTCCCCACTGCACATGAGCAGAACTGGGGGACCAATAAAAGGTGAGCTTCCAGAGCCATGGGGAGCTCACTCTAGAGCAGCCTGAGGAAGAGGATAGTTGACTCTGGAGCATTAGCACTGAGATAGACTAACTGATTCTAAGGGCAACTTTTGGAGTGCTGTCCTTGCACCTTGGCAAGAACACCTACTGGACCCCAGAACACTCTGGTCCAAGAAAGGATTGTCTGCAACACTTTTTTACCAATTGAAGACCATAAAAGTGTCATAAAAAATCTCTTCCAAAATTCCACAGGTTGAAATTCATATCTGTGTCTTTAGACCTGAGCACAGAATAAGTAGCCTGATGCTACTTACTCTACTCCACCCTTGTGCTAAGACACACAGCACTTGTTATTGCTACTATCAGGCTTTCTCTGCTGCAGTTTTTCACTTCCTGGTTTCAGAGGAGTTCTCACTTTATCTCTTTTCCTTTCCTTACACAACCCCTCCCTGACTTGTTTTTTTCTTCTTTTTTTGAAACTAAAAAAAAATCAGTTGCACTAGGCCAGTGGCTTGTGAAGCTCTGAAGTGTTGTAGACTACATCAAAACTGGGACTGTGTAAGCAGAGTTGCATTTGTGGGTGTTAAATATGTTAAAGAATTTTTCTCTTTAAACAGAAATGGATACAAAATACCTAAGGTGCTTTAGACTTCAGGATTCCTGCCTTTTATGGTAGGGTCTAGCTCTAGAGACACATCTCTTTGTAATAGGTTGTCTCTATTAGAAGTAACAGAAGTACTTAAAGCTACCTTAGTAAAGAGGCTGAATTAGATTAATAAAGCCTTGAGCCATTATTGTGAATAATTAATCTAGTCATATGCTCAGCACTTAGGTAAGATTACAACAACTCAAACTGATGCATGGATAGAATGTGGTGGAATAGAAATGCCATCAGAAAGGCAACTCTGAAACTGAAGTGAGGGACCAGTTACATGTACTTTGCAAAACACACCTATAGCTTAGAGATTCGTCATGATTCTTCTAAGCAAGGGTCACTGACTATCTGCAGCTACTAGCAAAATGAAGGGAGTTGTGGGCATCCTTGTTTTTGTTGTCCTCTCCAGCTTCCCAGCATAGAAGTGCTAGTAGCCTTGACAAGAAGGTAAAGAAACAATAATCTTGTTTCTATCCAAGCGGTTTCTTTCACATTGAGAGGTTATATTCTAGTCTCTTGAAGCAGTTAGTGATTTTATGATACACATACATCTTTTGGTTTGTGCTTAAGCTTGTACAGATTGCTCTCATTTTGTAAACAGGGGACATCTTCCTTTCTTCAGTCAGAGCTGTGCTGTGTTTGAGGTTGTAGATCGCGCTAGTTGCAAACTAGGAAGGAAATAGATGGTGGTGAAGTATGGTGTTAGACAAATATCATCACTCCTGTCAGCTTTTTTCTCACTGGTCTGAAATGTGGCAGAGTTAAAAGGAACAGGAGAGTAACATGCATATGTATGTTTTCTCCTCACAGAAGTGTAATGAGCATGGAAGATGCTCCCCGTATCTCAGAGGGCAGGTAAAGTTTTCTTCTAACAGCTAGAAAACACAATGCACAACTTTCTGCTCTGTCTTCTAGATGGCCTTGTCAAAATCTACAATCATTGCTTCTCTCTTGACCCTTTTCTGTTGTATTTCCTGCAGTCTTGCTATGTGGCTGCACTGACAGCATGTGCACATGAAGTCACACTTGTAGTCTGTAAAACTGAGTAATCAAAACTTCTGGTACCTTTTAAAAAGGCAGGAATCCATCAGCTAGAAAAATGGTAATGTTACATTATATATGATTATATGATTATCTATGATATTTATTATAATATCTATGATAATATCTATTATAATATCTAGATAATAAATATCTATGATATTTATTATAATATATATCGAATTATATGAGCTGGTATTTACTATGCATTTGGTTTCAAAGATAACGGATAAATCTCTGTACAGTTCTATATGGATTTATCATTGTCATTTAAGGCTGCTCTTTTGTTGATTCTGTTTTAATTCTGAAGCTTAACTGTCACCAAAAGTTCCGTGGCAAAATGGTGACCTCCCATTAAGAATAGAGGATCATCTGAGCTACTAGGAAACCCACGGGGTCAGAGATTTATCCTATCTAGCAGGGACAACTTCCATGTCTTGGTGAGTGTGCAGACTAGAATGGATGCTGCCTGCCCCACAGGAATAACTTCTATTGATTGTGCTTCCATTAAGTGCAGTGCCTTTGTTTACATGGACTTTTGCCACATCCTATTATAAAAGCAACATTTTTTTTTCCTCTGCTTCTGGAATCTATGCGTAAACAAGGCTCTTTTACTGAGTACCAATGAGAGTACTCATTGAAAAATTCAAGGCAACAGCCTCAGTGTCAAAGAGAATATGTTCTAAAATAATACAAACTAAATGTTGGGTTTTCAGTGAAAATCAAGCACCTGCAATTCCTCTGTGTAATTTCTGTTCAGTACACCTGAAACTCTTACTGGGTTCCTCTATCTCTGAGACATTAAATCCTAGACTAGTGCTTAGTAAAACAGCTGAAACACCACTAACTTAAAAGAGCAACAACTTCCACTTGATTTTGTCTCTTCTGTGGCTTCTTCCAAGAATGGAGATCAATATCTGACTCTTTGTCTTTGTACTTAAATGCAAGATAATTAAATTGTGTTCTTCTGAAATGATGAAGTGATGAATTCTGGGGAGAGGAAGATGTGTCTTAGCTATGTATCATTTCCAAACCACACTGAAGTATCAGACTCTTTGCAAAGAGGCACTGCTCTGGGGCTTAGTACAGTAGTTCTTTAATTACTGTATTTCTCCAGTATTTTCTATTCAGATCTATGATGGTAATAAAGGAGGATGGTTTTTTAAGCCCCCTAATGTGAATAGAAAATAAATGAACAAAACACCATAAGTGAAGCCTCTAAGCATATCTGGGTGCTACTGAATGACAAAACTAAAAGATGGGGGGTTTATTCTTTTCCATTGGTCAGTCCTGCTTTTAAATAAAAACACTTCAAATGAATACTGGGATTGCAAAACCAAAAAAAATGTAAGTGCTAATCAGCAAATCTGACCTCTTGTATCACTCAGCAAAGGAATTTCAGCCTAGAATTCTTGCCTAGAACCAAAAACTTTTTCAAGGGTTTTCTTCATTCCTTACATACAAAGCTTGTGTCTTCAGCATAGGTCAGGGAAGTCTGGCCTCTTAAGACAGAACAGACTAACAGCAGTGAAGATATGTGGGATTTTGTTCTTCTTTTTCTGCCACAGTGATGAGCCAACTCAAACCTTTTAAAGTGACAAGGGTCTAGAGGAGGATGCTTCAATTGTAAATCATAATAAATGCAGTATTTTTATCATATGAGTCCAGTTAAAACTTGAAAAGGGAAGTGATAATATGGACCTTAATGGATGACAAGTATGCTGGACTGAGATCTTGTTCAGCCATTTGCAGACTTGTGTTCCTTCTGTTCTAGCATGCTAGCATACTGATCTGTTGTCTGCTAAAAGCTGATGATTTCGGCTGCACCTCTCACCCTCTGTTAGAGCAAATAAGGTGATTAATGAAAATGTTATGCAGACAGCAATTGAAGCCAAGAAAGAAAACTCCACAGACTTCATTCGCCAGGAAGGAAAAAAAAAAACCTTACCAAGAGCTGACACAACTGAACCAAGTATGTCTACTGGGAATGTGTAGTTTAGGTACCAACAGAAGCACAAGGTTTCCATTACAAACTGCTGCCTGGATCTTTCCTGTGCTACCTCAGAATTGCTCACTCTGCTTCCCAGCCCACTCTGCAAACTCAAAACAGCTCCGGATCAGACATCTAACTGTTAGCAACTCCATGGGAGCTCTACAGAGAATCACATTCCTTGGCATCCTGTCTTTCTCCAGCCCACTCTTACAGTGGAAAGAAAGATTGCATGCTCACTATAGGACACTTCCTCCTCTTCCAATCTGTGCTAATTCTTCTTGAAACCTGGGATTACACTGCAACAGAACTGACAGGCTGTCAACCCATTCACAGTATGGTCTGAACACAGAGAAATTATACATGGAGCAGAATTAGCCAGTAGGAACTCATGGGTCAAATGGCAGGAACCAAAAATACAATGTAGTGGCTTCTAAATGCTGAACTGTTTCTTTAGAAGTTTTCTTGTGAGTGTAACTCCACAGATAACTGTTCTCCTTTTCTGATCAATGAGATCACTATCTTTCCTCAGGCTTCTTTATGGGATACAGGTTATTCCTTGCTCTTTTAATGAACAAGGGTCTTCTCTCTCTACCTGAAAACGGTCATCAAGTTCTTGTTGGAACTTACTAGCTTACTCAGATGGTCTTAGGTTTTAATTTATCTGAGTTCTGACCACTGTGGCAGGTAGGACCATAAAGGTTAGAACAAACCTAAAAGCTTGAACCTGAAGGTGTTCGTGTTGCAAGAATATGAGAACTCAGACTGAAACATCTCATGCCATACCTGTCTGTATAATAAGCACAGAAATGGCCTCTGTAGTGGGTTAGACTCCTTTCAGTAAAAGTCTACCTCACAGTTTTTGTGGTGGTTTTAAAAAAAAATTTGCATGTGCCTGATCTTTGGTATGACAATGGAAATGTTTTAAGTAGGTGCACAGTTAAATAGGTAGTAAAAAATTATATTCATCTGGTGTGAATTGTGGGCGAATTCATGCTGAAATTGTGACACCTCAGCTCTGTGAGATTTACCCTGCATTTATGTGAATAACTGCAAAGAAGAAATCATATGACCCCATGAATCAGTCTGTTCTCTGTTGACATACCAATGATTTTTTTATTATTCTATTCTTCTAAAAACAGAAAGTGTTTGTAAAAGCAAAGCTTATAAAATTAATGAAAGGTTGTCCTGCTGTGCAAAATAACAGACTACAGGATTATTCATCTAAACTAAAACCTATACTTTATTTATTTGAGTTTTGGAAGGTGTTGACTGAAATCTGTCTCCAGCTGAAGTCCACATACTTTGGCATGAATAGATATTGTGGGTAAGCTGTGGCATTTTATGTGCACAGCATCTTTCAGGATTTGGGGACAGGATGAGATTTCATTTTGCTAGAAGCCAAGCAAAAATACGTTGGTTAAGTTACCCTTGGGTGTAACTGTGAAATGTCTCTTTGTGAACTTCTGAACTGTTTAATCAACAGCCTCACAGTAACACAGCATGCATGAAGCATGGGACTTCTGCATTTGTAAGTACAGCTAAAGCTGTAACACTCTGTGAAAAACCTGATACTGAGAGTCCATGGCAACAGCATGGAGGGAAGGAGTGGGAATCTCCTTTCATTTTTATTCTCATTCTGAATGGATTGTTGTGCCAGAGAGCAAGGTGGTGCTGAAGTAGCTTATGGGCAGCATCAGCCAATGTGACCGTATGGAGCACGCAGCTTCAGGGGAGAGGCAGCTCTGGAAAGTAATTTTATGGGCTGATAATCAAGCAGTCAGTCTGTTGCTTGGCACCAAGCAGCTACCATTCCAGGCGTGCCTAAACCCATTACATACATTTCAAAAAATCTTCTGCCCAGATTGTAAAGCCACCCTTCCTGTTTAAACCAGGATTCAGGTTTTTGGTTTTAATAAAGGAATCAGATTCTATGATAACAGCTGTATTCATATTCTAATGTGCTCACTTTTAAAGCAGGTCAACTTTTTATAAAGACCAATATTTGCAATTTGGTGTTCAACTCTTTTGAGTCTCATTTACATGTTCTGTTCTGACAGTACCTTCCCTATTCATTTTGCACCTCCCTGTCTAGCAGTATCCTTCAACCACAGCTGTATGAAAAGAAAAAATGAGCACTGTTACCTGTTCCTTTCTAGTTTCAGCTTGATTTTCAGTCTTTTCTATGTGTTAATTCCTTAAAACTACAAGTGCATGTAAGCACAAACACATCTAGGCCTCGTTCTCAAATGTAAGCAGAATATAAATAAGAGAAGGTTTTGAACAATTATCACTGATTAGATTGTCTTTTAATTTTGGCTGTCTTAATGTTTGAATCTCTGGGCTGAACATTCAGGGGTGAAACCTAGAGGACGGTTCTGAGAAAATCAGGTGCCTATCTAATGTTTCAAGCTGTTTTTGAAAGCATGACCACCTTGGCCAAATTCCACACAAAATAGAAACAAATGGTTCCTAATGAGATGTTGCAGTGAGTTTCCCTTAGCATTCCTCCTTAGGCAGACTTGCCAAGCAACTTTTCCCTAAGCTTGCAAGGCTTAGGGCATCAGCAATCACATGGAAGGGGGAGAACATCATGAGGCAGAGGGGAGTCTGTTTTATTCAGAGCATTGCTGTTAGAGCACCATTTCTCTGAGAATTAATATCCACAGCATAACACAGGCTGGGTGCAGCTCAGCTCCTGTGATCTCTCCATGTTTTATGATCATTTTGCAGGACAGCTGGTCGCAGGGTCCTCAGAGCCTCACCAGCTGTGTCTGACGTGGGGGTCACTGCGTGGGAGAGAGGCCTTGGTGAGTGCTGGAAAAAAATGAATGAATGAAGTGTATGGTTGTGGAGGAGTACAAGGCAGAAGTCAGTTATCTGAGGATGACTCTGGATGTGAAACATAATTGAAAAGCTAAGTTCTTAAGTAGAAAATGGACATAATTCAAAGACAGCCTTGCCAAAGGCATCTTAGTATATATAACTTTGACAACTCCTCTCCCTGCTTTTGAAGCAACTATCTCCACATATATACTACAGAAATCATCTGGACTTTTTTTTTCAGAAGAAAGTACTACTTTCAGTGTTTTCCTTTTTTGAAGTAGTAATGAAAGGAACATCTTTACTATTTTAAAATTTTCCAGACAACACCTCTATAGAAGCATGGCCTCTTTACCAACTATAACTCTGTTTTCTCTTGCACACTGTGCCTGTGTCTTCATATCTTGCCTTTACAGGACAGTCTAGCATTAAAACCAGTTATGTCTTGCTACAGAATGTGGTTTAGACATCTGAATCATGCTAGAAGAGCTGCCTAGCAGCCACCATTTTCTCTATAAGCATTTTAAAACCCTCTTGACATGTGAACCATTTTACTGTGTGAGTGATTCCTGAGCAGAGATTCTGAATTCTACAGGTCATACATATCAGGTTAAAATGATGTTACTGTAAAGGTAGACAAGTTGGAGTAGAAAGATTCCTAATACTTGCCAAAACATACATTACTTGTGCCTCAGGCACATTTATTCATGCTCTGCTACACTTCTTCGAGAAGTTAGCAGCTCTCTTCTCTTAGTTAGTAGGTCTGCTCTTTTGGGTGAGAAGAGGAAACCTGCTGGCCCTTCTGTCTTTTTGAGACGGTGCACTTTGTGTTTGCAGGAAATTAGCTGACCACACCTCACATGCCTGAAGCTGAATGGCTAATGAAATACAGGGTTTCACTATGGGCAAAGGCTTTTCAGAAGAAGCTGCCTGTGATGGAAAAGACCTGTGAAATACAATAGGAATCTTGCATTATTTTAAACTACTACTCTCAAATTCCTAAAGATATTCCTGCCATCTAAGTCTGCAGGATTGCTCCAGAACTCTTTGCAGAGGGCATAATGTATATTATGAAAAAGATCAGAGAAGTTCCCAGCTGTTCTTATTTCCATTTGGACTCTTGGTCAATCTAGTCCAGAATCTGGGAACTATAAAATGACTTGAACCTGACTTGCTGTCCATATTCCTAGCTCCTGCTGAGCACAAGTCTGGCAACCATGAGTGGTTTCACGCTGGGATTCAGGAATTCCAGTATGCTTAGCTGCAAGGTTCATAAACTTGAGTAATTACTTGAGTAATAGGTTCCATTACGACAGGCTTACGGTCTGTTGGTCTGAAGGTGCAAATACTCTGCATCTCTGCTCAAATGGGGAAAAAAATGTATCAATGAGAATCCCAAGAATCCTGGCAGAGATGTAATCCTTTGGGGTATCAAATCCAGTTTTGTTTTGGACGTGTTCTCAGAATCTAAAAAACATACTTTCCAAAAGCATCCTGGATTTATTATACAGGAAGTTGAGCTATCTGCCCACATTCTAGTGGCACTGCCTGTATGGACATATATACACCAAATGGAAGCACATATTGATTTAGAGGAGCTTTTAGGGCTCCATTAGAGCTTCACATGCATGCAGAAGAAAGGTGTGTTACAATTCACATTGACCTTGGAAAACATAGCAACCTCCAGAACAATCAAAAAACGTCCAGGCATTCATGGATAAATGTTAGTCTGCAGTCCTTATGCTTGCATTTAGAACAAGTTCCAAATTTAAATTTAGTTAGCCCCTACAGTATATAGTAAGAATTACTCTCTGGCTCGGTAAGATTTTAGCAGCATTCTTGTTCATATTTGTTATAGCAGGATCCTAAACTACCAGATTAAGAATGTAGGAAAGCCCCATATACACTGTGAGGTTTTGCAAGAACCTATAAAGCCACAGTCTAGTATATAAATTTGTACCAATGTAATTTCATTCATTTAAACCCAGATTCCAAACCAAATATTTTTCTGATCTATTCCCAAAGAGCTCACCATTTCAGCAAAAATTTACAGGAAACATCTGAAGATGGACTAGGCTGATGTGTTTTGACTTTTCTCAGCTGGCTCCATTGTAAGATCCTCTAGTGGAAATACTGATGGCTGTGTAGTTAAAAAATCTCAGTGCTTCCTTTTTGGGTGCCATACCTCAGCTGGTCTTACTCTAGAACTAAGTGGTTAGCAGTTCTGTCTCATTCTTTGACCAGTTTTAAAAGGTGCTGTTGAAGTAATTAAATGATATATAACCAGCGTGTTTCATGTCCAGGGATATTCTAGCTGGCTGCAGGACCGAAGCAGACAGAAAGCTGCAAAGCACTGTGCTCTCCTGTGAATGTTTTAGGTGCCTCTGTTCCAAAAACTCACATAACTTAAGTGAATAATAGAGAGCAGTCTGGTAAAAATATAGTGTGCAATTAATCTAAGATAGCTTATGGATTCATTGACTGCAATGTCAACAAACACTCAGTCACAAATATTTTGCCTGTAATCCCTGAGAGCACTACTGAAGTGCTGTAATTGATTACAGAAAAATCTTTGGCTTGCTCTAGAGGTCATTTCAGGATATGCTCACTTTATTACCATTTGAATTGTGCCAAGTTCCTGGTTAGTAAATGTTTTTTATGGTAGGGCTGCAAAAAAGCTTCTGAGGTCGTTTTTCTACCAGTAAATAAAGCAGTAGCACTCTGAACTTTTAAAAACTTTTATATTAAGTGGAGGCCCTCTAAGCTCTGCTGAATCTGCAAGACCTGAAAAATACAGGATATGTGTGTCTGACTTTAGTGCCTGCACTTAAATAACCCACATTGTCTAGCTATTGTTAAACTGAACACAGCAAGATAATGATCTCACTGCCCATGCGAATCTATCTAATAAAAGGCAAGTGGGTAACAAAGGAAAAAAGTATACCTATAGAAATTCTACAGAAAGGACCCTTCAAAGGTTGTCCTGCATTTGAGCAGCAGAGTATTTTTTTGGCTCTGTCAGCACTGACTTCCAGACAGCTGATCCAAGATTGGAAGGGAGCAGGGGGGAAGTTGGACCATGCTTAACTTATAAAACAGAACTAAAAACCATATGTCCAATATAAACAAGTTCCAGATTTCTGCTGTTGGGTGTTCCATAACCATGTTCAAGCCAGACATTAGCACAAAGGCAGAAGTTGTACTGTAAATGGTTAAAGGTGCCTTCTTTTTAGATGAAATTCAGTTTTGAGTTAATATCATAAAGAATTTCAGTTCAGCAAAAGGTTAGTTTATGCCCAAATCATGTCACATTCAAATACGTTCTAATGTCCTATAGGGCAGTATGTGCTGCTGCAGAAAAATCTACAGATTGTGCAGAACACTTTTTTTCATAAAGTTGTGATTAATTTATAATACAAACACAGCTATCCACTGCACCCATCCATTCATTTAAAAATGCTGATTTACTCCATGCTACCTGTAAGACTTGGGTCTTTCAGCACCCCAGGAAAGTGCTGCTACCAGTGTCTATGATGAGGAAAATTGCAAGATGATCCACCTTCACCACTTTCAGTACTAACAGGTCTCATTACACTGCATCTGAATACCACCTCCACGCTAAAAGGAAGATAGTTTGTGGTAAGAAAATACTGTGAAGTTTCTGATTTTCCAGTAGGTACCCAAAGTTTTCACCCTGGAGAAAAGGAAGTCTCTGAAGACAGTGAATGACAGTGACTGGAACAGCCATGCTCATGTTATGTTGTTTTCTCTTAATTACTCTCTGCTCAGTAAGATGACAGTTTGAACAGGTCAGCAACTCTCTGCCTGAGCTAGACTCAGCTCAGTAACTGTCTTGGTCTCAGCAAAATGTGATTTCTAACGAACTGTAGAAGTCACAAATTTTTTTGTACATTTTTCCTGTTTTATTGAGTATGTTTCAGTGCCACACAGCAAGACCATGTGTGTCTGTGTGTCTCCTCAGAATCAAAGCAATGCTCTTTTGTCTTTTTAACAGGTTGTCTTCTCCCCTCTGTATTCAGCAAAAGCAAACAGAGGAAAAGTGGGGGAAAATTGAAGAGATAGAAGGTTTCATTGTGCTGATTATACCTGTTTCAAAAACAATGGTGGAGAAGGAAACAAGAAGACAGAGTAGGTTTTGTAGCAGAACCTCTGCCCATCACAAATATGAGCCCAGTAAACCCAGCTTTGCTTTTAAAGGCTTTTTAGATACGAAACCCAAACTCTGATAATTGTTATCAGAGGCTTTATTTATGTAATTTCTGCGTGATGAAGATCTCTGTAAAGACTGGGGAGAAAAATGAGGAGAGGGAAGCCTCTCAGAGGAAAACCTGCACAACAATCAGGAGATTTAGTTTTCATTAGTAGCTAATACTACTCAAGTGTGTAGTAAATTTCTTTGCCAGCCAAATGGATTCTCCATGCAACCAATTTAACCCTAACTCTTTTGCAGCTGTGTTAACTGAATCCTATTAATCAGTCCTGACTCAGTCAGGTAAAAGGAGTGGGCGAGAGTAGATCCACCTTTCTTTTTGCCTTGAGCTTCTGAAAAACGTAAGTTTGGAAACTTTTTTTTACTCTTTTGTGAAATTTATGCCCAGTGCTTATTTAAAAGAGTTTAAAATTAAGAGGTTTAGAGCACAAATATTGGTTTTTTTGTTGTCTTCAGTTAACATAGGCTGTTTTGATCTAGGCTTAAGGTCAATATTTTCAAGGATGAGATTTCTTCTTCGGAACTGCATATTAAGATGAGGATTTAGGCAGGGCTGTAAATGAAGGTGTTGCATGTTTTCAATTGAGTAATTTTTCTTTCTAATGTGTTGAAATTGGCTTAGAGGAAGTAAGAAAGGAGTTACAGAGCTCTTTCAGAGCAAACAAAAGCCCTGCTTTGCTTTTAAAAATACAGGCTTATTAAAAGACAGGTAAGACAACTAGCTTTTAGAAAAATGACAGAATTCAGGAGCATTCAAAAAAATGCAGGAGCAGGCTGCTGAACTGTTAATAATGCTTTATGGTTCTGTCTGGAAAAACTACTTCCCAGGGCTGGCCACTTGAAGGTGTCCTGAAGCTACCATATGAGCTTTTCCCATAAGATTTTGATGCCCTCAGCAGGAGGAGGTGGAAAGCAGTAGAAGAGCATTATTTGACACGACAGCTTAGAGGCACTCTGGAGCTTTTTGATAATTTGAGTGTATGCTAATGATAGCAAGGAGGCAGCCATGCAGAGCCAGCTGGCTCTTTCTAACTTTCAGCACAAGAAGTCAAAACCAGGAGGCATAGTTACTAAAATTGAACAACACAGCAACACAGAAGGCCAAATTCTCTTCAGTCTGTACTCTTGCCTGTGGGAAACTGGCACTGGGGAAAGGCCTTTCCAGTTTCCTCTGGCATCTTATTCAGAGGAACACAGCTTCCCTTTCAACCCTGGCATCCAGAGCAGCTTGACTTCGAGCTTGCAGGATGGACTGAACCAGTGGTACCCACTCATTTCATCCTGTTCTACACAAGAGCAATCTGCAGCCCTGTTGTCCTGAGTTATCTTGAATGTCACAGGAGGCATTAGATTAAGTTTCTCCTCTTATAATCTTCTCCTGGAATGGCTTGAGTCTTCACCAACACTGCCCACTTGTGACACACGCTCCTAGGGCCACAGTCTGTCTAACAAGCAAACTAAAGGAACCCCAAGCCAAGTCTGATCCTCATTTTCCAGCTGACCAGCTGTGTTTTTGGTAATTGCTGTGTGCTAAAATGGAAGATAAAGTTTATTTCACTGATATGTGAACTTGCATCTCCTCACATGGGTTAATTGGTGTCTTCACACACACACACAGAGGTAGCATCTTGATTCAAACCAACTTCAAAGAAGTTGTGCTTTACTGCTGTGTTTTGGATTTATGTAGCTGGGGCAAATCAGATGGACTAGAACTGAAAGCCAACTTCCTGTTTAAAACGTTTTATCAAGACTTGATATCAAGGCCTTTTTACCAACCTAAACATAGGCCAAATACTACTCCAGTTTGTCCAGCCATGCTGTTGCCATGCTTGTCACAGTGAGGTCTCATTGTCCTATTTCTTATATTGCTTCCTAATACGTTATGAATTTCTCCATCTTGCATACCCCAGTTGTAAAGTCATATCAAGCCTGCTGCCCACATCACCTCAGCTTATGCCAGTTTGTGCAAACACATTTAGTTCCAATGATTAAAAGCTGTTTCTGTGTTAGGATGTACTGCTTAGTAAGTAGAAGTAGTAAGTTTAGAAGGACATTGCAATGGAATTAAATGGAGGTTTATTTTGGGCTTTCCCTGCATTCATGATGAATGCACACTAATGGAGTTGGATAGAAGCTTGAGAGGTCAGAGTGATTTGAGGGTGGGCTGCAATGCATGGGATACTTGTGATTCCTGCACGGAATCCAGTCAGTTTTTCTCTACATATAAATATGTAATCTGTTGGAATAATCTAGGGGTCTCTACAGTGTCTCTGAAGTGAGTGGTCCTGGACAATGTGTTTTGAGGTTGTGGCCTGTAAATGGCTAGTAGGCCCTGCACTTTCTCTCTCTTGTCACTGGTGAAACCAAAGCGACAAAGTGGTTTCCAGTGACTTCAGAGACTTTCCAAACCTTCATAGTAACCCCATCCTCAAGAACTACTTGGAGGAAGGAGAACTTTGTCATGTAACTTGCATTATCTCATTTTCTGGAAGGCCTTTCATGCTTAGGAGTTTTCTCAGGAGTGGAGAGGATTTTTAAAACTGGTATGCCAAGGAAATTTTTGTATCACTATAGCTTGGGACAAACAGGGTGCTTGCATCTGTGGATCACAACACAGCTTATATGGTCCATAGGAACTTTAGTGGAAAAAAAATTGGACATCTACCACTGCTGACATTAAAAATAACCTTCTGGTAAACACTAAAACTTCAAGGGCCTTGTGGCTGATGATCATGTTGAACTCCAGGACACTCAGTGAGAGAGTAGGGTGGAAAACATAAACATTAGAAGAGACCCAAGGGGAGGGGAAGGGGGCAAGTTTGAAAGCTGGTGGAGAGAATGACAAAGATTTTTGTGACTAATGTTTGCTGGTTCCAGGATTTGTCAATTTAATAAGGACAAAGCATTCATAAGGCTGAGATAGCTTAGCCACTAGTGTACCAAACACAAGAAACTATGGACTGCTCTATCAAGTTAAGTTATGTTCCAATAGAGAACTTAATTCTAAAATGCTGCACTCAGAGCAAGGGCCTGAGGGCAAAAAGCAAATGCTGCTTCCTTGGCTGTTCTATCTTGGTTCTTCTACTTGAAATAGTATAATTATCATGCTCTGCAATGTGGTTCTTGCTTTGGGCACTTGAGCATTTGAATCTAGTTCTAACTATCAGAAGGATTTCACATAGGGCACCAAACAGCTGGAAAATAGTACCATTTGTGGTACCATAAGGTGGTCTGGAATGGACCCAACAGTACATGGAAGGCCACACCATAAGCTCAGTGATCTAGTCCATCCTTCCTCCAAGCAAGATGAGCATAAGCCTAGTTTCTGAGCACAGTTAACAGGCAAGTTTCTAAAGCAGGTTATAAAATGCACTAGTCAGATATCTCCTAGCCCTGTCATCAGTATCTTCTAGCCTGGAGTACTATTCTTAGCCCTCAGTCCACCCGTAAAAACCAGATCATCTAGTAATACAGCAAATGGAAATTGTACTCCATAGCAGAAGTTTTTGATTGTTTCTTAGTAAACAGGTTTGGGAGTTACTGGGAAGTTGTTTAAAGCACCTTGCACATGTACTTGGCAGTACTTTCACCACTGTTTGAGGTGGATATCCATCACCCTATCCATGTGACAGATGTGTACATGTTACTTAACCAGTTCAGGACCACTGGAAAGCAGAGGAGACCAAAATCCCGTGTTCTAAATCAGTAAAATCCCATTGTTCTTTGTAAACACAAACATTTGCCAGTTCTGGAATTCATTGCTTGTTCTGTTAGGGTAACTCCTAGTGTCATATAAACTGTTTTCAAGCCTGCCACAATTTCTTTTAAAGAAAAAATTTCAACCCTCTAAGGAAACATTCTGCCAGACGAGTAAAAGGTATTTAAGCTTGTTTCCAGCTCAGTCCAAAGAGAGACAGACCTGTTGCCAGTGAGGAGGGAAACTTGGCAGCTTTGTTTAAGGCTTCCCACACAGACACTGGAGATGCAAGAAAACAAAGAAGCTGTAGTCCTCAAGGGTCCTGCCACTCCCAGGGCAAAATCAGTCCCTTCCCTGCTTTTCCTCTAGCTCTCAGAAACACGTACACAGACTCTCTTCTCTCAGTGCCATTAGCTACAGCGATAACCATATAAGCCCTACAGACCTGGAAAGAATACAGTACATGAAGAGTTAAAAAAACAACACAGCAGAGAACTTGGAGGCAAGCCAGCGTCCCCGAATGACTCTGCTCAGCGGCAGCCCGAAGCGACACTCCCCACTGGCCCTGCCCTCCCTCTCCTCTCCTCTCCTCGCAGGGCGGACGCGGCCGAGTACTCCTCCCTTTATCAGAGGCAGGAGTTCCCTTTCTCGGTCTCTAGCTGATTTGGGAGCACGGAAACATTGTTAAATTTGTATTTCACTTTTCAGACAATGGTAAATGCCAGAAATAAGAAAGCAAAAGAACTGAAAATTAATGGAGGCAATGCCCTGCAAACCAAGTGGAAGCACCTTTTCTGAGTAACTCCCCAGGAGGCAAAAAGCAGTTACGCAGTGCAAAGCAGGGCGGGCTGCCTGCCTGGGGTGCCAGGAACATGCTGTTCCTTTGGCTGTGCAGCACAGGGAATTGTCCATCCATATGCTCTGACTTGATGAGGCTTTATTCTCTCCCATGGAGAGCAAAACACCCTCAATTTAGAAGGGTTCTTGGTTTATCTCGGGAAGGCAGCAGGAAAAGCTGAAGGCACACTTAAGACATAAGGCCAAGGCTGCCACCTCTGAGCTAAAACCACTCAAGAGTAATTAAATCATATTTAGTTCTGAGGATTTTTTTATTTATTTTTTTTTAATGCTCTTTATAAGCGACCTGACCATACTGGTCAGGAAAACAGCTTGCACAAACCTGCTCTAGTCAATGTGCCTTGCCATATGCACTGTGATCACTGCCTTCAGCAGAGGTAGCTCTCACTGTTTGGTGCTCCCTGTCTCAGGGGAAGCCACTCTGTTCCCCAAGCACCAGGCAGAAGCATGAGGTCTGGCAAGCAGTGGGGCCTGTTTCAAGATGGCCCTCCCAGTGCTTTTGGTGCATAACTTTAACAGCACTTGCAAGACTTCCTCTTTTTTTCTATCTGTGTTTCATGAATTACAACAGCAAAGCATAAGTCTTCATGAAGAAGTAAACACTGAACACTGGTCAGAACAAGTTAGTGTTTGCATTCAAATGCTTTTTGTTTTGAAACGGGTTGTATGGAGCTGCCAAAAGCTGTTTTGAGACTGCCCGTGTACCCCTTTCTACACTTATGCCTCCTTGTGACTCATGTTCAGCCTCTCAACTGCTGCCTTGTCTACCCTAGCTTTCACACAAGTGTCTGCTAAAGAAAGAAACAGACACACAGAATTCAGGTGCCTCTAGAACATTTAATTTTAATATATCGGCAGTACTGATGCTTGTATGGAAAGTGATATGCTGGTGAAAAGGTAGTGACAGGAAAAGTAGAAGGAGGGAAGGGAAGGAGCAATGGAAAGGAAAGTAGGAGGTGCAAGGAACAAGAAGGCTAGCAACTAAAAATTACAGCTTGGTACAATCCACACAGACGACCCACACACCATTCACTGTGATGTTAAGTAATAAAAAGGGCAACGTTAGCTTTGAATTTATGCCCAGTAAAGGTTTATTCCAAAAGGGTTTGGGTTGTTTGGTTTTTTTTTTTGCTGTTGTTGTTTGGTTTTCCCGAGCCTGAGTTCTGAGAAGCGAACCACAATGGTGGTCAAATACAAGTTTGTTTGGTTTTGTTTTTTCAACGTTCATTTTAATTACCAAGCTGTAACAAATAAATCTCTGGCTGGATTGTAACTAACCTGTGTGGGTCCTTAGATGAGCTTTAAGATGGGAAGATTTGCCATAAACTTTTTCACACCCCACATAGTGGCATTTGTGCTTTTTCTGGGGTGATCCAGGGTCAGTCCAGCTTCTCGTGTGTTTGTTCTTTTGTCTGGGGCTTGGCTCAGTTACTGCAGCCAGGCTAGTAGGTGTGGCTGCTCTTCCTCCTCCACGCTTACCAGCCGAAGACACACTTTCTTCCCCAAACTCCTTAGGAGCAATAGAAATGTGTATTTGTTCTGTGATGTCAAAGGTCTCTGTTTTATCCGTCCTTAGAGTGGGTGAGTTTGGGACATGCTGGTTCAGATCTGCCAAAATGCTAGCTACCACAAGTAGTGATGATCCATTGTCTTTCCCAGTTTCTCTGACTTCCCGCTTATCTTCTCCATTTGATGAAGAAGGTATTCCCACATGAGGCTGGGGATCAGGCTCCCCTTGGGGACTATGGATAATAGCCCGACTGGACATAGAAACAAGGCACTCTGCTGCAAAATGATCCCCATATGCTGCTGTTGCCATTTTTCGTAAGTTTAAAAAGAAATCCAAACGAGGGGAAAAAAACCAAAAAAACCAAACCACAAAACAACCCCCCCAACACTGCTCTTTCCCTTTTAAAAAAGATTTTGAGAGCAGGCTTTTTGCCTGTCTTATTTCTTGGATCTCTTTGTAGAAGTAAAGACTGATTTAGCAGCCATCAAAACCACACTGTTCGTGACGATCGCACCCAGATTGTCCCCAAATAAAAAAAAATAATAATTAAAAAAAAAAAGAGCGTTGGAAGTCCACTGGAAGAGAAACAAGAGCAAATAAATCCTGGCAGTGGCAGCTTGTTGCCTGGAGTATGAATTAATGCTGGTTTTTCGAGAGCCCCAGAAAACACAGATGCGGTTTCCCCAGCCCTTCCATTGCGTGGTGACAGTAGAATAAGCTTTCCCCGTTATCGCTCCTCGGAGTCGCCCGGACCCCTGCGGGGGCGTGGCCGGGGAAAACATCTGGCCCTGACGTCACCGCCAAGCCACATCCTGCGCCATCGGGGCGGAGCGCACGGCGGTGCGCGGGCAGGGCCGAACCGGGCTGGGCCGGGCCGGGCTGTCGCGCCACAGCGGTCCCCAAATGAAAGGAAGTGGACGATTGGCTAGCGGGAGCGGGTGGCATCCTCCGCCCCGCTCTGTCCCGCCGCCGCGGGGTGCGGAGCTCTCCGCCGGTGGGACAGCGCAGGCGGCTGGCATCCTCCGCCCCGCTCTGTCCCGCCGCCGCGGGGTGCGGAGCTCTCCGCCGGTGGGACAGCGCAGGCGGCTTCCCTGGGCTGGGCTCCCGGCCCTTCGCACGGGGCGTACCCTCTGACGGATGTTAAAGGATTTGGGATGTGCCATAGTAGAGCTGGTCCTGCTAGGGACAATTTAACAGGCGCATGAACTGTTAAGAGGCAAGGATGAAAAAAGCGTTGTAAAGTTGGAACCGATACAAGTGACGGGAGAGAGCGAGGCTGCACCGTGCAGCTGTACAGATGGGACTCACGTTTAGATTTAAACAGGTTGTGACAGGCTAGCTGGCTGCCAGGGAATACACTGAAATCACCCCTTTTCTGTCAAAACTCTCCTCACTGTAGCACTCTGCTGCCTCTAAATTACTTAAAAGTACAAACGAAAATAACTCTCTAACCTTTTTGTCAGTCTGTTTCTCCAAACTAATTCTTGTGAAATTCCTGTCTCAGTTACAGATGGACCTTTTCAGAAAGCCGGAGGGCTGCTTTGGAAGCCTTTCTGGATGGAAAATTTTGGAGTTTGAGGGGGTGTAAGAGGAAATGAACATCTGTTGCAGAAGCTCAGATAGCTTTTGTGTTAGGCTGAGTAAAAAGCTGGCGTTGTACACATGAAATTGCCTTATTCGGGAGCAACGTAAGCTTATGATACCGCTGCACTTCATGAAGAAACACAGTTTAGGTTCTCATGCAACACTTCCCTTCTGGGTCAGGCTCATTCCTAACCTGTGTCTACCACAGTATTCCAGGTCTGCTCTCCTAATACTGCAGCACGATGTGAGCCTTGCTTGAGTCGCTGCAGCAAAGGGAGGAATAAGGCAGACAACCAGTGAGGGAGGATGTGGTTTAATGCTGAATTTAGCCAGATCATTTTGATGCTGGCACATTATACCATTTGGTCCGTTCAGCATATCTACAGGAAGTGTTTATGCATTTCTAAATAAAAAGGATGATTCTGAGACCTAGCTATGTGTACCAGGATGAAAAAGGAAATCTGAATAAAACATTTTTATTATGAGCAATTTTAGATGAGTTCGAGCTCAACCTCCTCCTTGGCAGAGGAGGATTGCTTAAATAGACCTACCTGTCAGTTCTTTAAAATTAGCTGTAGATTCAGAGCAGAAATCCTGCAGCTCCTCCAGTTTGAGGAGAAACATGGGCCGTTTTCAGGGGAGTGAGGAAAGGGCAAAGTTTAGGTACAAGTTCTCAGTCCTTACCCCAGTGTCAAAGACTATTAGCAATAAATGGACAGAAAAAGGGAGACTTGGACTATCCTGGTTGCCAGCTACCAGCAGTAGCTTTGCACCAGCAGTGACAGAGGAGTTCTAGGGGCACCCTGATAACCCTGTGTGCCTCCCCACACACTTCCCCTCAGCGTGGCTGTTCCTCTCTCTTACCGCCCCTCCTCGCTGCAGTCTCATCCTGTTATGTTCCTCCACAGCCTGTCCTGGCCATGTTTCTCGCCCTGCTGTGTGCCACCAGCTTTTCCAGAGATCCTTGCGGCTGAGAAGCGCTGCTGCAGCCCGGCCCTGTCTGGAGTGGAGCTCGCAGAGGCCATCAGAGGGTTCAACAATTCTGGAGTATCCTCCCCCCCTCAGCGCAGCCCGCTCGCTGTTTGCTGGGTGTGAGGAGAGACCCCCCTCCGGAGGCTCGTGGGATCTGATTGGCTGCTCTGGAGCCTTCCAGGGAAGGCCAGCCAATCAGGGACAGGCTTTCATCCAGAATGAAGTTTACCTCAGTGGAGCAGATTCTGGGCGCCATGTTGGCACAGGAGTGTCTGTACGTTCAGAGTGGTTATTTGGGTCACAGTCTGCTGCTCCTTAAGTTTTTTCTTTGTCGTGTGAGCTGGCAGAACACAGCTCACCATGCTCATGGAGTTTTTAGCCAGAGGAGAGAGGCTCTGCATTGTGTGCACAGCCAGGCCCATGAGTAGCCGATGGACCATGAGGAGGTAGTGGTTGGCTATATCTGACATACTGTGAGAATCAGGGAGGAGACAAGGACAGACAGGGAAAAGTCCTTTCTTTTTCAGCAGATGTTAGGTTAAGGCCTTGTCTTGATAGCAGCTCCTGTTTTATAGGAGTTCTTTTCATGTAAAATCAATGGCCATAACCAAATCCCCAGTGAATTTCATGAATTCTCCAGTATTGTGGTTGAGATCCACCAGCCTGGAAACGTCAGACTGGCTGTGCTTGGGGTGGTTATGGGCGGGTTGCTGAGGTGGGAGGAGCAAAGCAGGATGTTTGTTTCCATGAAAATTTACTCATTTTTTTGGTTGGATGAACCCTTCGGATGTGGCTTCTGCATTTGGGGAAGAGCTATGTTGCAGAGGTTAGTTGTAGCAGAGGCTTTGTAATGATAAAGAAAAATCAGTCATATGTGGTAGATGTGTATGTAGCCCAGTTGCCTTTCATGTATGCTCTCTTAAATCATGAATTCCAATGAAAGTGTACCTCTTACTTTCTAATAGCAGACTAGAAGTAAAAAATTGCCCAGTCTTGCACACTGTCAGTGTGAGTCACTGTATTTTTTGCATGTACCAAAGTAGGGTGTATATAGTAAATTTTTTTGTCATCTGGACATGACAATTTCAGCTGCACAGTGGAACTGGCTTTGGCTTTTAGTGCAGGGTTGCAAGTGTTACATGCTTCTGTGTGCACTAACGGTAGCCTCCCTCCAATCAGGCGTGCTTTGTTTGTAAGAAATTGCAGTTGTTAGATTTGTGATATAAAAATAAATTATGGAAAATCACTAGCCAAAATAGTGAGCTAATTTACCAGCTCTTACTTGTAATGGTATTTACATGCCTATCCATTGTTATTATTTATAGTATATTTATTTTCTCTGAGCAAATGGAAAAGGGAATTTCTGTAAGTACACAGCAAATTTTAAGTTCACTGCTGCTGAGTATCTTGCAGCTGTTGAGTTGTTCTCACCAAATGAGCTCAATTGAGAAACTGAGATTACCATAAACATTTAATAAAAATAGATTCTACTTCCCTTTTTATTTTTCTTTATTTGATTATGTTGCTGATGTCAGACTTGCTTCAAAATCAGCTGATGTATTGTTTTGTGTGGCCAAAATAAATCTAAAAAATTGAGCTATAGCATCGTTTTTTGTAACTTATACAAACACCACTATTCCAGGTAAAGGAATGCTGTACTATCACATCCTTGCAAGCCAAATGATAGTAGAAGTCTGCAACATGCAAAATTGAGCAATCTAAAGTAGGAATTTTATGAAAGGGAGACATGAGGAATTTTACCTGAGAAAAATTAATTTTCTCTGCCCAAGAACATGATAAGATCTAAACATGAAGTGTGTGCAGTTATGTTATTTTACATCACCTCAAGAACCTCTTTAAGTAAAGTAAAAAGGACATGTAGTTGCTCTTTCTGTCTCAGTTCCCACACAGCAGCTGTAAGATGGAAGCTTTTTAAACTTTTATTTATTTTATCTATGCAAGTAGTTCCCTTGAAGAAAGAAAGCAGAAAAAAGCAGACATCTCTGCCTGTGTTGTTGCAGTACCTAGACTGACAATCTTCTGTATTGATGGAATATTAGCATTTACTGATGTTTTCCTGTAGTTGCTCCTTAGTGGCTCCATGGTTTCAGGGCTCTCTGGAGTTGTGTAAGAGTGGTTGTTCAAGTCCATAGTCATGACAATTAAGGGGGACAGAACCCTATGGCTTGTAGCTCTCAAAGATGAGCACACCTAATGATGTTTCTTTTGTTGATGCCAGGTTAATAGTAATACAGAACTAGTAGAAGACAGGAAGAAAGGGAGGAATTAACAGGTTTCTGCTAGAGATGAGCTACACTCTCTGAGGATTGCAATGCTGTTTTCACCATGACTCCCAGTGACCAAATAAACGAGTGAGTACCAAGCATACACCATCATCTTCAGACTCCCTTAGCTCACAGTGTTCAGACTCCCTTAGTTCATTTATTTTAGGTATGTCGTTTCAAGCAAGTAATTGCTTGAAAACATATCAACATCATCAGTCAGTCTTCAGTTGTTAAAGACTTGTTAAAAAAGGTTCTAGTGGCTTACTTTTGTAAAGGGTTGAGGTAAAGCTTGAATATTATAAATTTTTCTTTTTAAAAAATTATTTATACATAGTGTCTGAGAGTCATCAACTCTGACATTTCCTGAAGACTGCAGCCTGCTTTGGAGGGCTGAAAAAGCACTGTAAACTACAGAGACTGCAATGTGCTGTGTCACTGAGCTTCCTGGACTGCCTGTGTCAGAAACGAAAAATGCTCTATTAGTCCCCAGAACAACAGTCATGCCATCTTTCTAGTTCAGTTGAATCCAAGCACATTGGAAATTCCATAAAATTGCTTCTGCAAACTGTCTCATCAGTGTAATTTGATGGCTTCTGATGACAGACAGAGACTTCTGAATTCCTGAGTGTTCTTCCTGCGTGCTAAAATTAGAGAAGTGCCATTGTAAATAATGATTGCATGCAAAATAGCATAAATCATTGTTGCTGTGGCAGAGAAAGGAATAATTAGGAAAATAAACTCTGAAAGAAGTATACCTTGCACTTAAGCATTTTTATACTTTTGGAAGATGGGACACAAAAGAGACTGTGTTCTCTGTGCTGTGCTATAGCAGTTTGTGCTATTATGAGTGCTAAGCAAAAGACAACGTAATATACATGTAAATATGTTCTTGCATTAAACATGGTTATTTAAATGCCTATTTACATCTGTTTATTTTTCCAGTAGGAGACTGATGTGATCAGTATGTCATTGATCACATGGGTAGGGATATGGAGAGTCTCAGCTGGACTCTCTCCCACTGGTCTGAGTGAAGCATTTATTGTATAATGTTGCACCTTTGTAAAAATTATAAAAGCTGAGAAATGAAAGGAAGCACAGTTGTACCTCAGTACTTAGTCCTTTTCTGTAACACAGCATGAACACAGTTTAGATGTTAGAAATGAGCATCCATGGTAGTGTAAACTGTATCTATTTTAATTAATTTCTGGGGAGGACTCTTAGTGAGGCTACCCATGTAATCATTGCAGCCACCCTGAGTGCAAGTAAGGCTTCTGCATTTCCCAGCAGCGAGATAGATTGGGGCTGTGACATGGGGAGAAGGACTTGATTTGTTTTATGGAATTTATCTATCTATCTATCTATCTATATATATATGCCTCCTCTTGAGGTAGGTGGGGAGGGACGCTTGGGGAAATCACTGCTGCTTGCATAGGAAAAGGTTTAATTCCAATGCTTTCATTTTTTAATCTAGCCCTGGCTTTTCTTTTCCTTGATAATTTTCTCATTATTTCTCAGAAACCACTTACCCACAGTGTTTAGTAAGCAGACAAGTATGTTTTGAAATGTGAGCTATATATATGTATATACACACACACACCAGATTTATTTTTCCTTTACTAGCCTTTCTTGATGTTCCATATAGGACTGGCTGTGCAGCAAAGCCAGACTTGCTTCTGACTTTTCTGGATAGATCTATAAAGTGGTGCATATGGGCTCTTCTATTTTATTTCTCCATAACACAGCTCTGTTTCCTGCTGCATGTAGGTCCTAAAAGACTTAACAGCAGTCAACATCACTAAATACCCCAAGCAGGCTTGTTGCATAGCATGCCTCCCCTTCACAGTTGCAACATGGGAGTGTGTTGGTTCATTTCCAGGTGCAGGCAGGGCTTTCTCCTGTGCTCGGCCCTCTGAACTGGTGACCCACAAGTAAACATTCAGGTTTTTTGCTTTGAATTTCCTCTTTTATCTTCTTTTTACTTCTCTGTCTACTAATTTTCATAAGGTTGCTGTTCATCACATGTTACAGGAAAGCAGTTCAATGAGAGCAAAGCCATAGGTCAGTGATCTGTAACGTGAAAGCACTTCAGAGACAAGGAGTAGTATGTGATTCTTGTGGTTTTGAGACATCTATTCATTACAAGCCAGCAGAGGCACCTGTAGAGATCCTTTTAACTGTTGATATAAAAACTTAGGAAATGTGAAAAAAACACAAACATCATAGAACTGGAAATTATGAAATACAGTTATTCAGCTGGTAAACATTTGTGAGAAATTGGGTAAAAAAACAAAACAAAAAAATCCAAACAAAACCCAACAAAAACAACAACCAACAAACCCCACTTTTTATAAATACAACAGCAAGTTGAAAAATGCTTGCCAGAGAAAAGAATAGTACTCAGGTTAAGGTACAGCAAATCTGGAAGGGTAAAATGTAAAATGAATTTCTCCTTTTTTTCAGTCTTTGTAATGCAAGTCTGAGACTGCTGTCAGATCTTGCCAGCTGTAAAGCAGCAAGTGATGAAGTTAAAAGCCATGAGTTGAGAATAATAATTTCCCACGGATCTGATCCATGGGATCATAATTTTTAGTTCTCATTAAGTCATTTCAGCATTGTTTTTTGGTCTTTTATGATGTATCTATTTATAATTTCCAATTCTTCACTCTTGTGTACTTTCTACAATGTGTGAATATTGCACGATGCTAAGCAAATGCAAAGGCACGATGCACCTTTGCTAAGAAAAACCAGAGAAAATACTGGCACATCACTAGGAAGCTCTCAGATGAGTGAATTGATCTGGTAGCTTATTTAAGAAGCGTTGTGTAACATTTATTCATGTTCATGCTTGCAAGCCAGCAAAGACTTGCAGGTGCAAACACCATTGGAAAATACCTGAATAGTTTTGCAGTATACTGTTTGAAGCAGGCATCATGGTGGACCTGCTGAACTGGTCAATGCTCAAAAATTGGCATTTCTTATTTTAAAATCATTATGAAAAAATCTGATATTTGTCTGCAGCTGACATAGAATGCTTGCTACTCAGCCCTTGATATGGATGTCTGTTTGTGTTAGACTGCAAACCAGATTTGGAGAAGGGGTTTTATAAATTTTCTCCTGCCTCTAAATTGAGCCACTACAAGGAACTAAAGAAATTCTTTCAGATAGCATAATGAGCACTTAGTGAAATGTTGGTAGTTGCACATCCAGTGGAGCATGCATGGGTAAGAAAACATCTGCTTTCCATGGCAAACCATTATTTATAACCTGAACATGCACATAAAGGTGAGGATGTAGTGGGAATTTAAGGGAGGTCATCACATGATGACAGTGGCCAGAGAATTTCTTAGCAAAGTAACAGTAAGTTATAATACATACAAGCACATCTGAATAGCCTTTTTTTTTTCCTCCTAAGGGTCATATAACAGTACTACCAGTAGAGAAAAGATAGGACAGGGAGAGAGAGAGAAATCTGGTTTTTTTGCTGCTTGATTTAAAGACCAACTAAAGAGATTGCGAGAGACTGAATGATCACTGAGCTAGATTTCTCAGAGGCCTCTGAAAAAGTGACCAAATGCATGTTGGTGGGTGTTATTTGTCCATGTACACCTATAACTAATTGTTTTTTAGCAGTCTCATGTAGCCTACTTGCTTCCCTTCTAGACTACTGTTGAAGAAATAAACTGTTAGCCCAAAATGTCCAATTAGGGAAATTGTGACCCATTTCAGAAGTCAGAATGTAATAGGACTGTGACATCTCACATCTGCAAAGATTGTTCCCAAGGTTAGGACAGCCCTGGCCACCTCTTGCTACTTGCCAAGAGTGTATGGCACCAATGTGGAAAAATCCAGACCCAGCCAAGTCTTCAAAGTGTCCAGCTCAAGGACCACTACACAGGGCTGTAGAGAAACACGGTCTTTAAGTGGGTCCCCTATGTTAAAAAGTTAATCAGCACGTATTTTGGCTTTACTACTGGCCTTTGTGCAGTGAATCTTCCTATTAATCCTATCTCTATGCTACATTCATATCATGGTCAGTCTTCTGGGTACATGGTCACCCATACAGCCTTCTGTCTAAGTCAGCTCCCAGAGTTTTGTGTAAAATAAGTCAATCTGTCTCTTAATGATTCATTAAAGCAGAATGAAGCACTCAAATGAGCTCCCCTCCCCTGGAAGCCATTACTCAAATGAAGCTGGAGACTGAAGGGGCTGTGAGACAGTGACTGCCAGCTTTAATGGTTTGCAAGTGGGTCCCTGTGTGGGGTCTGCCTGAGAAGGGGTTAATATACTTCATAGCAGCTGTACAGTGCAATGCTTTGGATTTGTGAACAAATCACAAACTGGTCATAACCACATGGATATTTAAGTTATTGCTGAACAATGGTTCCACAGTGTCAAGACTTTCTGTATTTCTGGGTTGGGGTTGGACAACAGGTTTGGAGGGGACACAGCCAGTACAGCTGTCCCAGGCTGACTGAAGGGGTCGTCTGTACTGCACAATGACATGCTCAGCAGTAAGACTGGGGTGACTTTTCCAAGGGCTGGCATTGCCTGGGGACTGGCTGGCTCTTGGTGTACCTGGTGGTGAGCAACTGTTTTTTTATCATTTGTTTTGTTTCCCCCCAACCTTATTGACTGTCTTTATCTCAACCCACAAGTCTTCTCACCTTCCAGTTTTCTCCCCCATCCCACCAGGTGGGAGTGAGGGAGTGTGTGTGTGACTACTACCTACTGTTGTGGTGTTAGCCAAGACCAGTCACTTTTCCTGTTCCTGTCCCCTCTGGGCAGTGTCCTGGTGCTCTGTTTTGGCTGGTGAAGCACAGGCCTTTGTTGTTTCCTGCTCTGCTGTAGACTTCTCAGCAGCAATGGGAAACAATGGGTTATTTGCCTGTCTTAATGACTTTAGATTTTCATTTTTTAAAATTATTATTTGTTTAGGGTTTTTTCTGTTACACCATTTTCAGTTCCTCTGAACCCAGGAACTTTTCTTACCACTTCTGCAAAGAAGAATCATCCCACGTTGATCCTGCTCCCTGAAACAGGGTCTTAGAAGCTAAGCCAACCTTTCTCTTCTGTGAATGTATGCCACTTCAGTGCCTTTTATTACTGTAAATTTTGTGATTCATTGTCTCTTATGAGTTCAACACATGTACCTAAATGCAGTGATTGTATGATTCCTTATGAACAGAAGCTGTGTTCTGCTTTTCTTCTTGTTTATTGCCAGTCTTTGCAATATATCCAGACTATCAGTACAAGACATGCCATCTGCTCCATGTCTCCTTCTCCTCAGCCACTGTGCTGGTATCTCTCACTTTCATGACAGTGTTATGACTTCTCTTAATCTTTATAATAACCCTGATACCTACATACTGAAGCCTGAGTAGCAGCCATGCACATGTCTAAATCCCAGATTATTTTGACCAAGACAGGATGAGTTACACCATAGCTATTCACAGACAACCACACTTAATCCATGTGGGAAGCTAATAAAAATTAGAAAAAGGTACTCTGAAGCTTAGCCAAGCAACATTATTGTTCTTGGATGAGAAATGTGGTATCTTTGTGTATTGGTTGAGAATCTGATCCTTGCTTTTTCAGAAATACCCAGCCACTGGGCACAGATTCTGCTGACACCTGAAAAGCAAATAGTTTTTAATGGCATAGTTTATGCTGTTAAATGGATTAAGTGCTAAGCATGTATTTTAGATATTATGTGTCATATGAAGAAAGACTTCAGAGAGTTCTCTTGCTTTTGCTTGGTACAATGGCATAATTTAACATGGCAATATTTTCTTCTCTCCTGAGCCAGTTCCTGATGCAGAAGATAGTTTGTGTTGCTAAAGCAGAGAAGGGCAGTTGCAGAAATGTCATGAAATTACCAAAAGGCTCAGCCTGTAGTGTGAAGCACAGAAATGCACTCAATCTGACTAAGCACTCTGTAGACTTAAAAATTTCTGGGAAACCCTAGCAGTTGGGGAAAGCTGTGCATTTCGTATGACAGAGGAGCATGAGCTATACCAGCTGGCACTAAGAGAGGTGGTCCCCAAGTTTTCCCATTCTCCAGTATGCCTTGGCATGTCTGTGCTATCCATTTCTTAAAGCATTGGGCACACAGACACTATGAAAACAGGGTTCCTTATTTTAGGTAATTTTGATGAAGTTGTGGAGACCATGGGTATCCAGTTTGTAAATTCCTTGTTGTGATTTGTTCCTTTTAAACTAACAATAGTTTAACTTGTTTTAAAGCAGGTGTATGTGCTTCATATGAGAGCTATACAAGAGCAGTTCCCTTTGGGGCCAATGGAATTCCAATGGAGTTCCTTTTCCTGGAATGTATGTATTGCACTTGTGTACAGTATCTTATACTAAGAACTGGTGAGGCTGCACCTTGAACCCTTTGTTCAGTTTTGGACACCTCACCACGAGAAAGACAGTGGGTTGCTGATGTGTATCCAAAGAAGTGCAACAAAGCTGGTGAAGGGTCTGGAGCTGAAGTCTTACAAGAAGCATCCGAGAGAACTGGGGTTGTTTGGTGCGAAGAAAAGGAGGCTGAGGGGAGACTGTCTCTCTACAAGTACCTGAAAAGAGGCTGTAGTGAGGTGGGTGTCAGTCTCCTCTCCCAAGTACAAAGTGGGAGAGCAAGAGGAAACATCTACAAGTTGTGCCAGGGGAGGTTTAGGTTGGATATTAGAAAATATTCCTTCACTGAAAGGGTTGTCAAGCATTGGAACAGTCTGCCTAGGGAAGCGGTTGAGTCACCACTCCTGGAGGTATTTAAGACATGTTTAGATGTGGCATTTAGGGACATGGTGGATTTGACAGTGTTGGCTTTACAATTAGCTAAAAGGTCTTTTCCAACCTAAATAATTCCACAATGCTTTGACTTTCTTGCACACTTACTGGTCCATGTACTGTAACCATGACAGTGCACAATATCATTAAGAAAAGTCTTATTGTTACAGTGGTTATCTTGCTGGCTTAAGCTTAAATAGGCTTTGCCAAGATCAAGAAGTGACTAATGGCAAGAGGACATGTCCCTGTTCATGCTGATAGGAAGCTACAGCAGAATGTTCCTTTTTTGGGGCTTTGGTGACCCCATAATGATGTCCCCAGGAAATATTTTATTCAGCTGCCTATGGAAATATTTGCTCCCTGTGCAGCTTCTGTGGATATATCACAAAATAGAATTTGCTGCTTAACACTATTTATGCATTGTACTAGAACGTTCTTGGTGTGCAAATGGTTTACAAGCAAGTGACTGTAAAAATTTGCAGTTGTTTTTATGGGTTTCCCGATTCATGCAGTACTTCCATTTCCTGAACGTAACCACCAAAGAAAAGCACTAGCAATGTGGATTTCCAAGGCACAAGTTGCATTGTTGCATAGTAATTGTGTAATCCAGAATTTACTTTGAGCTAATGTTAAATAAACTTGGACTTAAAGTTAGCTCTTCAGAGGATTTTTCTTTCATCAGAATCAAATACATTTGCTCAGATTCAAGGATACCAAACATAAAAGGGCTCAAATAGCACTGACTGGAATGTGTTTAGAATACAGATACTGGTAGTTTTCTAAGTGCTTTAGTTGATTTAGCTCAGATTGTTTGCTCTGGTAATGAAACTGACCTTTGTTTTGCATGCTCATCAGTTTTCAAGAATAAAAATGTAGTGGGACATGTGTTCTGGCTAGATTTGCCAGGTGATGGGCTTGTGTTCTCTGCAATTAAGTGGATGAACACATTCTACAATGGGAATATTCGTTGCTTGTGTGAGCAGCTTTCTTTCCTATTTGGTGCTTTGTGTATTAAAAAAAGGGAAAACGTTGGTCAGTAAGAAGATGAGTTAACTGTCATTCAGCAGAGCACATAACATGCTAGCAGTCATTTGGATTTAGGATGAAGCCTGATCTGTGAACTCCAAGTGGACAATGAACTTAGGATCCTCCTGGAGCCAGAAGGGGTGAAAGGTTTAATGGTCTATATAATAGCAACTTTCTTGGCTTCTGGGTGCAGTCATTGGGCAGCTTTTCTCCAAACCCCTTCTTGTCTTGCCCTGCAGAATGCCTGCAGTGGACCCCGCAGCATCTCTGCTGTTAGTTCATACCTATGAGCAAAAATGATTTTTCCCATAGTAACACATTTATTTACTGGGTTTTAGTGTGCTTGAGTAGTAATACCTAGACACTGCAACAGTTGCTGCTCTAGTTTATAGTGGTCTCTCCAGTGTGGTTATTCCATTTTAAGTAGCCTTATTTTTCATAGGGTTGCCTAATGTTATGAATGAGGGTTGCAAGTGCTCTGTGTGGCAGGTGCTGGCTAATTGCATTTGTTCATCTCACAGCTGCCAGTGTTTTTCTGTCCAGCTGAGCACACCAGGGTTCATCTGAACCATTACTGTGGTCAACAGCAGCCCAGAACAAGGGACTGCTTGTCCCAGTGTGGTGACAACAAAACGCCATGGGGCAGTGCTGACTGTTTAACAGTTCCTGATAATTTTGCATTGCACAAGTGCTGAACAAAGCACATTGAATGAGTGACATGACGTAATGCATTTTCCGAGAAACTCAGATAAAAGAAAATCATAATAAATCTCTTCAGTGAGTGAGATGCTTTTTGGGGAACTAAGTGGGCTGTACTCGGCAGCCTCCAGCAGCAAGGGTGCTGCCTCCCTGACAACAATGTACCTATTCCATAGTGCAGAACTGCCATGCTGTGTCTCACAGTACAAGAAGTAACATGGTTATGTAGCGTGACATCCAGCCACTTCAGATGTGTTTCTGTCTGTCTCCCATAAGTGCTCCTCTACAAAAGCCAACGCTGGCAACAGAAGCCTTGTACAGGCAAAAAAAGGATGCAAACTTAGTTAACCATTGTGCTAATTAGTACACTGCCATGACAGCACTTGTTTGTGAACTAGAAACCTACATTTAATAGCTAAGTTGGATTTTATTTTCATTCTCTGTGTTTGACTGTTCTAACTTGCTTTTGGAGATAACCCCATACAGGCAGTTCAGATTAGATTCTGGTGATAGTTAATAACACATGGAAATGCTCTAGTCATTATATGATGAAAATATAAAAAAAAGATGCGTATTGCCATTATTTGAGTGAAAAGTGTTTTTATGTGCATTAGGAGTCACAGTGCACACCCTCTGGCTGAAGCTTATAGTACCAAAGAAGTGGAGAAAGTGCCTTTGGATTTGAAAGTATCTGCATAAAGAGAGGGTGACTCCCTAGCTCCTCATTGTTGAACAACAGATATTCTTTGGCCTAGAGGGTTTCCCAGGTGAGAAACCCTGCAGACCAGGAAGTAGCAAGCACTATGATGCAGAGGCAGTGAGCAGCAGCTGGCCCTTAGTGAAAGGGCAAGTGAGCTGTTGTTTCCTCTGTGCAGGAAGGAGTTTAAGTTCAGAATTTGACAGCTTCTGATCAAGCAACAAGACATAGGTGCCTTTAGGGTAAGAAAAGAGGCAAGTGGCACCCCTGACTTCTCTTTCAGTGGGAAACTAATTTTTCAAGTTGACAGAGACAACCTGCATCTGTTTTTAACAAGGAAGTAAGGAAAAAAAAAAAGCCTCTGGGTTTCGTCTCTCTATTCAGATCTCTCATTTTTCACTAGGTGCTTCTCTCAAATGGGGCCCGCTTTTGAGCCCTTCTGCCTGCCACCAGTGAAGATTTATTTACTCTTCATGTTTGTCTTTGTTCCTTGAAGCTTTCCTACTAGCAGTGCACCTGGTTTGGAAAGACAGCAGCATTCAGTAAGGGTTCTCTAACTGTGTCCTTAAGGTCCACCAAAATTAACAGTGTTTTTCTCAACTAGAACCTTTGAGTTTCTCACCCAAGAGCAGGGAGCGGAGCCCATGACTGCACTGCATGGGTACAGCTCAAATAGCAAGTATTGCATATGGACAGAGAGCATCCAGAGAATAAAAAATGCTTAATAAGAAAACATGAGGCAAATAAAATCAAATAGGGAGAAAATACAACGAAACAAAGAGGGAGGAAAATTCTAAGTATGAAAAAACAGTAACAGCAGCAAAGAGTCACTTGGAGATACACATTCCAAGCACTGTCTTGAGTTTGAAGAACCTTCTGCCAGATCTCTGAACTACCCGAAGCTACCTGCCGGGGATACATCCTATATTATATGTTGTGGACTTTGCTCCAACTTTTATGAAGATTACTAGAAAGTCTTTCTGGAAGTAGTCATCGACACCAGTGAAAACACAACAAGGGTTTTTGATGTGCATGAACTGTGGGGCAAGGATCCAGGGTTCTAAGGTGACCTTTTCCCAGCCCTCAAGCTCAATGCTCATAACACAAAGGATTAGTGCCAATGCAGAAAGTGCCCATTGTATTCTGCACACATGCTGTTTGTGTATATTTCAAGAGACGTAATGCACTCGAGTAAGTAAATAAATAGTACAAGCACAGACAAAAGCAATGGAGTATGCTTCAGAGAGGATATGAGCAACAAAACATCACAGTGTTAACTTGCATGTTTCCTTTTTTAAATAAAGACTTTGACACTCTAGAGAGGGAGAGCTTGACTGTAAGTTCTGCTTTAGCAAATGCTGCAGTGTACCTTGTAGGAACTTTTCCTGTTCCTGCATAGTTTATGCATCATTGAGAATAGAGCTGCTACAGTTTTGCATTCAATGGGGAAAACGTTAGAAGAGTATCCTGTCTCTCATTTCCTGCCATTTGGAATAGACTCAGCATGTCACCTTTCCTTAATTCTCCAATTTATTTTCTAGTACCCTTCTCCCTCTGCTGCCATAACCCTGTTTAATTTAGGTCTGATAAATATTTGCAGAAGTGCATGTTTGCAGTGAACCAGTGCAAAACACAGGGCAGTGAGTCAGACAGAAGAGCACAGTGGAGTTTTATCATTCTGCTGCATCTGTATTATAGGATATCTACAAATAACCCATTAACTAAGACTGCTTACTTAATTCTCTGATAAAGATGTTGAGAAAACATTTCAATAATGCCCATCAAGGACCCATTTAACAATTCTCAGAGTTCTCCTCTCTCTGCTGGGTCATGTATTTTGCTGTCTCTGCAGTTATCATGGGTTAACTCTTCCCATGCATTTAGAGCTTTGTGAGCTCATTCACGTTACGTTGCCATACAGTAGTACAGTCTCTTTTAAGAGATCTATTAATTTTTCTTCTGCTGTTAACTAATAGAAGATACCAGTTCATTACAATCCCTTCACAGTATTACTGCTCTACTTCATAAGATACTGTTTTTTTGTTTGGTTTTTTTGGGTGGGCTTTGTTTGGGGTTTTTTTTCCCAGATTTCAAGTTCTTTGCAGACACATTTCTGCAAGTGCTACTGTCCCCTAGGAAGCATTGTGGTGTGGGAGAAAGTCCCACCTGCTACAGATCTTGCTATTAATGTCAGGAGGAGACAAAGCCACTTCCTAGTTTAGCAGGTGCTAAGTGGAGGCTGTGAGACAGACAGGAGAGAAGGGAGTGGAAAATACTTGTCTCATGAATAGCTGGGTGTGACTGGTGGGTGTGGAGCAGGAACAGTAAGAAGGGGGTTGGCTTTCCATTGAGGTGAGTAGTTGGCTGTGTGAGTGCTGGACTGGAAGAAGGTTTGTTGCTTTCAGAGCAGGGCTTTTGGCAAAGAGAGGAGGGAGAGCATCTGGTGTTTTGCTTATCTATAGTGAGAGATGGGGTGAGTCAAGGACTCAGAAAGGCTGAACAAATGTTTGATTTTTATCAACCTTTGGGAAGCTACCCCTTACCTAATATAGCTGGTACCTCTGTCAGTGAGGGCAAAATGGGCATTTCTCAGAGCAGCAGAAAGGGAAATCACTTTGTTATGAGTGCTTTTTGCCATGACACCTCCCCCTAACTGATTTAAGAAACAAACATTAAAATGTTGGTGAGAATAAAGAATGAGTGGTGAGGGGTAAAACTCCAGCATTTTGACATACAAGCTTGCTGTTCCCCTTTGCTAAATCACGTGGGGTTTTTTGTGTAGGCTTGAGCTATTTTTTAATATCTTTGCTAGAAATCTGAATCCAGCAAAGACAACCAGCTGAGCTGTTGCTCCTGCCCTAATTCGTGTGTTAATACAGAACTTTATAGTCTGGGGTCCTGTGTGATCTTTTGCAGTGAATATAATGTGGAAGAGCACCTGTTGTATTAGATAAAACCAAATTACTGATACTGAGGGAAGTAGGTAGAGATAAGGCCACTGGGCTCATTAGTCTGTATGAATATTTCTCCCATGGTGAAGAAATGATCCTTCAAAAGATCACTGTTACTGTTTAAAATCTGTTTATAGTGAAGTAGCCTTAGGATGTGATGTTGAAATGAGCTGGAAGACTGGCCACCTCTTTGCATCAACATGTTACTCATGTAATTTCACTTTGGTAGAAAGTGCAATCTTATCCATGATTTTGTGTTTGTCTCTACAGAGCCTTCATTCCTCACCCTTTAGGAAGGCTGGATGCACAAGGCCTACATAACTGGACCTTTTTTGCTCTTTTTGTATTTAGGGTAGAGGTTTCAAACCCACGCAAATAATTTAAATACCTACTTCGTTTTTTCAAAAGTGGCATAAGATCTTAGGACTTCCACTGAGATGTAGGTGTCTCAGCACTTTCCACAAAGGGAAAAGAGCATCTTGGATGAAGTGAACTTATGTACAGAATTGTTGGAGATGCCAGGGCCATGGTGCTACACAGTTCCTTGTGTGCCACAGGGAACTGTTCTTTCTGTAAAATCAAAGTATTTGTATGTTTTAGTCTTCAATATGAGCAGCAAAAGGTCATATTCTATTCATATAGGAGCAAAAAAAGTATTCTTCTATAACATATGAAACTACCTCCAGAGTTTCTGTGAACCAGCAGAGGATTTTCTTCTTTTTTCTCTTCTCCCAGTCATAGGTGATAGACAGGGCAAGTCTGTATTTTATAACAGGATTTTTAAAATCTAAAAACTGTGGTTATTCTGTCAGATTTTAGGGCCCTGAAGGAAGCTGAGGAGCTAGTCCGCTGGCTGTATCTAGAAGCTGAACATGAGGGTCTCTGTAGCTTCAGTACAGTTATATAAATACAAAAAAACCCCACAAACAAACCAAAAAAACCCACAACTTTTTTGGAGAGGGCAAGGGAGCCTGTCACCTCAGGACAGAATCTGTGCTCAGACATCCCTTTTGTGGACTCTCCTTAAAACCTGATGTCTATTTTTTGCCCAGATGTATGGGTAGTGCCTAGGCAGTCCACTGGCAGGAAAAGCTTGCTGCAAACCGTTTGTCTAATAGAAGGAAAACATTTTTCTGGGCTTCATGGGCTTCAGAGGAACAATAAACCCATGAACAGTTACCTCTGAGTAACTTCCTACCTACAGGTTGTGATGCATTTTGTTTTCCTTGCTTCAAGTGACAGTAAGTAGTCCATAGCACTCTCTGGCAAGCAATCTATGCAGTGAGATTGAGAAAGGTGTCCTGAGAGAGGCTGGTGGTCGGACTAGTACAGCAGCTCTGGGTGTTGTTTTTCAGGCTACCCAATTATGAAGAACTGTGCTTTCATCATCTGTGACATGCTTTATCAGGGACAGGTTTGGCTGTTGTAGTCTCCATGGGTGCAAGTGTGCCAGTACAAATGCAACTTTCAGTACTTAAGTGGGACTCATAAGAAAGATGAGGACAAACTTTTTGGCAGTGCCTGTTGTAAGAGGACAAGAGGTGATGACTTTGAACTAAGAGAGGATAGTTTTAGACTAGATACAAAGAAGACATTTGTGGTGAAATGCTGGAATAGGATGCCCACATAGAGGATAGGTTCCCCATGCTTGGAAACATTCAAGGTCAGGTTGGATGGGGCTCTGAGCAACCTGATGTAGTTGAAGATGGTTCTGCTTACTACAGGGGGTTGAACTAGATGACCTTTAAAGGTACCTGCCAATACAAACTATCCCATGATTATGTGAACTTGCCAGGTTAGTGTTCAGTGAAAGAGGTTAAAAGAAGAAAATAAAAAGTGAATGAAAACTGAGAGTACCTGTAACAAAGCAAGGACAAGAGATAAGGAGAAAGAAATGAAGCACTAAGTGAAAGAATTTGGAGATTATTGCTTGAGTTTTGCAGTATTCACAGACCATGTTGTCCTTTCTTTCTCCTCCTGTCCTCCCAAGAGGTTAGCAGCAGGTTGCAAATATCTCTAGTGGCAAATATCCAATGGGGGTGTAAAATTAGCAAAATGGCTTTCAAATCCTTGGTTTCAGTTTTTTAATTTAATCAGATGTTCAGATGCATGGTTCTGAATGTCACACTGAATTAATTCTATCAAGTATTTGCATTCTTCTTCCCCCATCTCCTGCTTCCACTCCCAGCACAGTCTAATTTAGGAAATTGTGAAATCTTGTGTGAAATCCTCTTGTGTAATGCTACCCAGCAAGACTATAGCAACAGCATCTCAAATATTTCATAGAATCAGAATTTTCAGAGTTGGAAGTGACCTTTAAGATCATCTAGGTCCAACCCCTCTGCCATGGGCAGGGATGCCTTGCACTAGATCAGGTTGCTCAGAGCCCCATCCAGCCTGGCCTTAAAAAAATTCCAGGGATCGGGCTTCCACCACCTCTCTGGGCAACCCGTGCCAGTGTCTCACCACCCTCATGGTGAAAAATTTTTATCTAGTTTAAACAACACTTAGCCAGCAGAAAGAAATAGTAGGCTGTTCTTTGTAACTGGAAGGTGAATTAGATCCTGCAGTGAATGTCCATTCTTACTAATTGTCTGCTGGTAGAAACCAACTGTGTACCAGAACTTGCTTGTCCAAGCTGTGCTTGTATTAGGAGGTGGAATGGTACCTGTACAAGCCTTTTCCCATTACCTGCACTACAGCACTGCTAGAAACTGGAGAATGAAAAAACCCACACGTGCTGCAAACCCAAGGTTTAAGGAGTGGTATCTTCTATGGCATGTGCTGGTGGTGGTGGTGAGACCTGGAGCTGGGGGTGTGTTTAAGGAGCAACTGAAAACTTGCTTCAAGGTCCTGACATTTTAATGAGGAGCACTGAGTGGCACCTGGAGGAAGGCCAGTGCCTACCCAAATAGGTGAATAAAATAGCCAGTTATGATTGCAGTCAGGCTTGACTGAAGGTTGTACTTGCCAAAGCCCTAAAGTATGGAAATGTCTTCTTCCCCCTCTGGCCCTCCAAGGCTCATCAAAGACCCTTATAATGTGTTTATCCTGTGTTTAGTACTCTATGAAGTTTAGTCTAAAGCTGGCATTGGGAGAACTGTAGCAGGGATTCTGAATTGTTTGACTGCTTTGGAAGCAAGAGGTATCCCTGGCAGGGGGAAGAGGTGCTTTTCGTTCTTTGTTTCTTTGTTTCTCATGGATCAGAAGTGATGGTGCTGCAGCTCATCCTATGCAAGCATCAATTCTCCAAGAGCACTGGTCTGTACATCTCTACTGCTTCTGACTTGGTGCAATGAAATTGTACATCATACCCATTGTCTAATTGTTTATCCACTCCTTTTTTCTAAAGCTGAGACACTGAATAGAGGCAATTCTTTTAGCTCTGGCTTCATGCCTTGGAGCAAGCATCTAATTCCTGTCATTTGCCTCGATTTTACTCTTGGCTGAAATTTGAACATGCAGCACAGTTTCTCTTTTTCACATTTCTTTTTCTCCCATGAGCCAGTCTCATTATGTAGGATCACATTCACCAATGGATTGGCATCAGGTAATGTTACACTGTACTGATTTTTTTGGAACTATGCTAGTCAGTTGCACTCATGATGCTTACATCTCCTGTATGCATGAGCTATACACAGTATACACAGGAAATCATTACCTGATAATAAAAGCTCAATTGTCAGCTCAAGGCTGGTGCTGGTGCATGAGGCTTTGTATGAATAGAGGGACATAGGGAATGTTCTACTTCACCAACTTTATTTCTCACTACAGAAACTTGCCACTTGTTCCAGCCACTACAATATATGGGTGGTTTGAGGGGAAGAGGGGGTGTGTTAATGGACTTTTGCTTGGCTAGAAGGTGCTTGGGATTTAAATTGTGGGTAGTATCTGGGAGGTGATTCTTCTCCCCAGTATGCAGCGTAGAGCCACAAATAACAGAAGAGCTGCTGATCCCATGACGTGTCTTCACTTCTTTTTTTGTATTCCAAAAGCCAGATCTGCTGTGGAATCTCATTCTTGCCATCTCGTTCTGTGGCTTGAAAAAAAATCTTAACCTCTGAAGAGCTTGCATGATACTCAAGTGGAACTGAGATCCTGGGAGGCTCATGTATTATATTTGCTGTTTATTTCCAGTTGGGAATTTCAAACAGAAATGTTCTGAGGCACTGTCACACATTAGCCATAGGTCTAATGTTTCATACGAGGTTCATGGATCATTCATCTATATATGGCAGATTGGGTCCTTTCAGACTACCTCCCACTTAGTGTTCTCTTCCCAAGGAAGATGATTTCTTTCAAGGTTATTCACCATATTGAAAGTAAAAAGATGACTGAGCCCAATCCTTGAAAAAGAATCAGAGCTAAAAGAGTTTATTTCCTGCCCTCTCCACTCCCCTCAAATGAAAATTGTTTATCCTTTAGAATAACATCCTAATGGTAGAGGGTGCTAACTAGTCAAAAACTTGTGGTTTTCCATGAGAAAGCATTTCAAAAATCCATTACTTTCATCAGAGTTTTCCAAATTGATTCCAGCAGCTGTCCATTTCGGCCACGTGTTTGTCTACCAGACTCATGAACAAAAATATTAGAATAAGAAATTATTTCTGCTAGGCTCTGATGAGATCATACTCATTTTTGAGACCCACTGAGTTAGACTAACTTGCTAATCTAACTCATGAAATACCAGAGGGTAAAATGGGCAGCCATCACTTGGTGACTGTAAATATAGTCTGCACAAGAAGCTTTGTAATTAGTGTGGGGATAGCAACTGTAATGTAGGCTAAATTAAACTGCTTCTTTAAAGCATTAAACTATCATAAAAGCTTGGATGTGTGCTCATTTATGAGGGGTCTAGGCAGCAGCAGTAGTAGAGTAATTCAGCCTATTGCATGTTTATGTCCTAGTACTTGACACAAACAGAGGCATGGGTAGGAAGGCCATCTCTTTCTGTAGATTTTGTCCTCTTCCTCCTTGCCAAAAATGTTCAAAACATTACTCCTTTGCTTTGGAACAAGCAGAACAAGAAAGGTATGCTACCTCTAGTGCCCTTCCCCTGACCCCCCCATCACAACTGAGATCATGGCTAAACTTGCAGGGCCAAACTTGGAAATACATGTAGGAGGCAGTTTTGGGGAGAGATTGTATTTTGTTTTGCCAGTAGCCAAGCTTTATGGAGTAGTGGAGGGTAGTGGGATAGAAGTGGTTACTTGACTTCTGAACTGCAAAGTGTATATACCTCTAAGAAAGTTACCATAGCACATAGACACTCAGGTACCTTTTAATTTTTTTAATTCAGCAGTCAGAGTCTAGTACTGTGGGAGCAAGACACCAGCTGCAGCAACACTTGTTTTTCTGTTCTTGTGGTTGCTCTTCAGGGTTAGGCAATGTTTATTTCCCAGCCTAACTGCTCAACAGCCTGCCTTTCAGAAGTGCCAACACATGCAAATACGTGTTTGAGGAATTGTTGCTACAGTACATAATGATTACACTTTTTCATTTCAATCACTTGTGCACTGTAGGTTAAAGAGCCTGAAGATTTTCACTGCAAGACGTCTGCAAACTCAGCTATGTAGGTAGTCTTGTTCTTTGTATCTAAGCATGCTCTTGAGCAGTCTGCTGCAGTGTTGCATTAGGACTCAAATGTTGTAAATGAGTAACTGTCATAGTTTTTACTGTGAGGGTGGCAGAGCTCTGGAACAGGCTGCCCAGGGAGGTTGTGGACTCTCCTTCTCTGGAAGGCGTTCAAAACCCGCCTGGATGCGTTCCTGTGTGACCTCCTCTAGGTGACCCTAGAGGAGTTGGACTTGATGATCTTTCAAGTTCTCTTCCAACCCCTAACTTTCTGTGATTCTGTTTCAGCAAGGCTTCCTCCAGCCTAGCTTTTCATTAAGAACAGTGTGTGTGTTCATATCCGTGCAAAACAAAGGCATATCTTGTTCTAACACTTTCATATAAAAGCTGTCAGACTTGCATAAAGGCAGACTTAAAGCCAATTTGTATCTGTCAAGGGCTGCTGCATTCTGTACTCCACATAGACACTGAAATGTTTGTGATGGTTGCTGTCTCCCACTACACTGGCTTTTCATTCACTTGATGGTCAAATCCAAGTCTGATCTCTCTGGATGGAGTACTGCCTCAGGAACAGGGCACTGGCAAAACCCACCCTGACTTAAACGAGGCAAAGAATTTCATGTTTTGTTGTTTTGTTGGGGTTTTTTTAAGCCCTCTGTGGACTTGTTGCTGCTTGCTTCAGAGACCTCTTAATGTATCTTTGCCTCCTGGATTCCTCATCTATTTTTAAGTCTCATGCTCTTTCCTGCGCTTATTTTAACTTTGTGACTGTACCATTTAACCCCTGTGGGATATGGAGTTTGTGGGAAAGAAGCGGCATATTACAAAAAAATATGTTGGTTAGTCTACATACTCCTCCAAGGGTTTCATGCCACAGGACACTCAGCAACCCTAATTAGGATGACAGCTATGTATTTTGTATTTGTTTGTCAGCAACTGTAATATGAACAGATGAAGAAATTTTCAGTGAGGGTGCCATACTGTCTCTGATCTCTGTACTGCTGCTAATGCCTAGGCAAAATACATAACTTGAGTTAATGGTGATGACTGAGGGTTTGCCCACAACTCTGAAGTGTTTTCCTCACAGAACAGGTACTGGTTTGGGCTTGTTATGGGAATTCTTTTCCCTCAGTAGTATCAGACTGTGCAATGTCCCTGTGCAGTGCAAAAGTAAAGAGTTTTCAGACCCTAGATCTCTTAAATGTGTGCAACAGATTCCCTGAGAATTCCTATGAACTAAACTGCTTGACTCGTCATGTTACCTTGTATTTCACCTTGATTCTTTTTGTCCCAAATCCCAAACAAGGCTGGAGAGGTATTTAACAAGACTTAAGTCAGGCTTTTGAGGTAGAAGACTGGAAACAAGAAGTTGCAAATAAATCCAATTCTATTTTAAATTTAGAAACCAGATAGCTCTCAAGTGGCTTAACCTCTGCCATGCAGAATGCTGATGACATATCTCATCTGTGGTAGTTTGAAATTAGCATTCAGAGCAAGAATGTCTTTCAAGTGTTTTCAATAGCTCCAAGTAACATTTTACTTTTCTTTGGGATTAAATTTTGGGGTGCAAGTATCAATTCTGGTGTGTGGCTTCCTGTATTGCAAACAGTGATTTCTTCCTAGCCCCTACCTACTTAGCTCAGCAGTGTGTTAATACAGTGAAACATGGTTTTGAGAGTTGTTCTGCCCATGTTTCCATGAGGATAATAAGTGTTCTGATTCCAGGCGGTAGTTGATGTAGACTTGATTGTGCACATCCTCACTGCAGGCTCTGTCAGCAACCTGCCTGCAGTATTGCTTGCTTGCTGCTTTGGTGCATTTCAGGAAGAAGTGGCCAGCCCTCCTGCATAGGGTGAAAGCTGTGACAGTACTGTCAGAACAGTAATGAAATTGCAGGCTTGGTTTTGGACAGTAAATTTCTATTTAAAATTACTTGAACATTGGAAGACTAACAGGCTGCCTCGATCCAAGATTTTAGAAGTTAAAGGCTGTGAAACACTTGCATTCAGACTTGTGGGTAATGTTTTCAAAAAGGTGAAAACTATTTCCTTCTTAAGAAACATATTTAAAAGCATGTAAGCTTAAAATGCTCTTTCTGTCTATCTGTTTGCTTATAGATCTATTTTGTCCATTATATTACTTGAGTCCAGTAAGAGCCATTGAGACAATGAGGTCCCACTGAAGATTATAGCTGCCATATGTGCTGAGTTAAGGTTGTAGTAAAGCCAGACTGTATACCCAATGCTTATCATTCCCCAAACTGCAAAATCTAAAATTAAAGAACATTCTGTTAAGCACTGGACTTTTCATCCCTACCTCTGCAGTGTCTTCTACAACAGGATGGTAACATCACCAGTTCTATCATGCTGCCATACAGTGCCATGCCATATTGAATACTGAGCTTAGGCAGAGAAGCATTTCAATTTGGTGTCACTGCAGTACCAAGTGCTATTTAAAATGGTTGTCAAAAACTTAAAAAACAAAGAATGTTGTGCACCTGCTTTGATATTATAAGGAATTACGTTCCCTTGTGAGATTTCTAGTTCAGTTTCAGCCATTTCTAATCAATATGTCAGGCTCCAAACAACTCACATAGCTCATTTATTTATATGCACACACATGCTGACATGTCTTATCTTTTTTCTCAATAAAATGCCTTGGGTTTTTTTTTTTATATTCTTTTTCCTATATGTGTGTATCTCTGAATTTGTTTGCGCTAAGTAACTCATGTTGGTTTTTTACTTATTTTGGACTTCCTGTCTCAGTCTGTCTATTCACTGTTCACCATGAATGTGTAATTCATCTGCATGTAACTTTGGTGCACCGTGAACTTTGGTACACTGTTTTTGGCATTTATGCTGGAGATTAAATGTTGGTGATGCATCTGAGAAGTATGTACATAACTTAAAAAACAAAACAATCCTATTAATTGAATTAGATGTTCCTCCTGAAACCTCTTTATGAAAACAGGGGTGATCTGTGGCTGGAAAGAATAGCAGCATAACCTTTATTTTATATGTTTACATGCTTTACACAATACTATGTTTTGACGAAGCATTGTTCATAACTTGGCAAAGACCTCTTAAAGAATGTTGTCCAGAGCAAGCTGCTTTTTGCAAGAGAGAAAACAGGTTTGGATGCTTTCGAATAAAATGTGTGTGGCTCTAGACAGACCCCATTAACACTCTTTCTGTTTGTAGAGGCCTAAATAGACCAGGTCTGATATCTCCACTGTCTGAGCCCCTTGGGGTTTCACTCCTTGTTGGTTCAAAGGTACATGTTCATTCAAAAAGTGGAAATACACTTTGAGCTGGAATGCTCTATCATGTAGAAGACTGGAAAACCAAGGATATTGCTTCCAGGTTCATTTGTAGTTGACTAGATGTTTCATAACTCATCAGAAAATCACATGTAGTAAATAGACTTAGAGAAATGTATTGTCTGCTATCAGGGTATTCTGGCAAGTAAGGTGGGGAATGGAGCATCATGTTTGCTCTGCAACTCCAGGGTGTGATAACCCTTGTTGAATAAATAGTTTAACGTGTAGAAAGGGGTATTGGGTGCATACAGTCCACTAGGACTGGGAATACAGCATCCATGGATGTCATGGAAACAGGTTACATGCTGTGAAGGGCAATATCCAGTCAGGAGTCTACCTGGACTTTTAGTTTAGCTATGGTTAAAAAAAAAAAGAAAAATGTTATTGGTAAATCTCATGTGATTGTGCCACCATGCAGTGTAGTTAATCAGCTAAACACTTAAAAGCCTGTGGAGATAACAATCATTGCAGTAGCAGTTGCAGACCAGGGCATCTGTGTGTATACTTACTGTAAGTGCACAGTTAGGTTATACAAGAAAATGGCTTACATGTATACGTGATTGTTTCTTTTCTTTCTACATAATAACTTCACTGTGAAATAATACCAAACCCATAAAAAGTGATGATATGTATCTCTGGGTATCCAAAGAGGTGCAGATATATTAAAAACGTTCCTGATAAGGGTCTGCTCCCCTCAGCTGGACCTGAAAAAAGCACGTTTAGTTTTTCAGTCTGTCAGAAGCACGGTGATCCAGGCAGCAAGAATATGGAGCAAAGAGTTAAAGGAGTGTTGGATCTTTGTGGTTGTGCAGCTGGCAGCTGATAAGATGGAAGCCCTTCCATCTGGTAAGGTTTACCTTAGTTAAAATGTGTTTTACACACAGAATATACAGGGTAATGTCCTTCTGGTCTTGGCAGAAACTAAGAGGCCTCCACGTGGACTTAATGCTTTGAAGGTCTTCATTTGCTTGGTCTATCCCATCCTTCCAAATTGTAGTACAGATCACACTGGAGTAGGGCAAGCTCTTCAGCTTCTTTACTCCTGACAAAATCAACATCTAGTCAAGTGGAAATTTCCACTGCTGGTGTGCTTACTCGCTGCAAGAGGTATTGTGTCACTCAGGGCTTTACTCTAGGCAAGTTTTCACAGAAGTACTGCTATAGAGAAAACCAGACCACAGAAACTTCTGATTCTTGGTCTTCAGAGAGGTTCCTTTTTTAGATTTCTCCCTTCTAGAAATAAAGGAGTCTGTGAAATGTGGATGAGAGCGTGTGAAATGTGGCTGCTTTTGATACCCTTTTCCAGTGTATCCTTGTTTACTACTCCGATGGCCTGGAATATATTTAACGTTAAAGCAACAGAAACACGACGATCCAAAGGAGGAGCAATGAGGGAGCCCGGCGGACACAGCCCAGGCTGTCGGGCAGGGGAGCTGCGGCAGCAGAAAGCCCCCGCCGGCAGCAGAGCTGAGGAAGCTGCGGGAAAGCCGGGGATGGGGGCGGACGGGCTGACCCGAGTAAAGCGCGATGGGCCCCAGCGGAACCGGGGTTCGGGCAGAACGCTGTGCGCCCCGGAGGAAGGCAGGGGCCCGGGTGGGCGGGGCCGCCATTGCCCCTTTAAGCGGCGCCGTCGCTGTCCTCGGGTGCCCCCGGCGCGCCTCGCCCGCAGCCGCCCCCGCGCTATGAATAGCGGCCGGGGCGGAGCGCAGCGCTCGGTCGGGGCCGCCCGCTTGTGCTGGGCTCGACGCCAGCCCGGATACGCGTGGCTGCCCCCCAGCCTCTTCTCGGCAGGGAGCCTGTGGGCGGAGGAGCGGGGGAAGAGCCCGAGTGCAGGGCCAGAGCCTGGGGCCAGGCCTGCGTGCGCCTCGGCCACCTGCGCGGCGTGGGTGTGATGGGCGTGGGGGTGAGCCCTTCCCCCAGACGGGGAGTAAGAAATGGCCCATCCTTCCCCGCCTCGGAGCCATAAACGGTTGTACAGCTGGTGAGGGCAAGGTAAACAGCAGTTCTGCGCTGAGGGCACGTGAGATTTTTGTCCCGTCCCGTCCCTTCTCTTCTCGGGAGAGAACAGTGTCTTTCTCCCTTCCCCCATTTTTCTCTCCCCATGGGTTTTAAGACAGGCACTGAAATCTCCACCTGCTCTCACTGCAAAGGCAAGATTTTCCCCTTCGTTCTGGTACATGAGAAACATGCAAGAAAAACGCCGACGTGTGTTCTCTCAGCAGTCCACCCACGCTCTGATCTGAGGAGAAAGGAATGGAACACTTCCCTTCCACAGAGGGGTATCATTTACTACACACAAACTGTACTTTGTAAAAGCAGTGAAGAGCTTTTGTCTTATTGTGAAGGCTGTGTTAGCAGTGTAATGTATTTGTATGTCCCCTGTAATCAAAGAGGAAAAAGAAGCTGTGCTGCATGAGAAATACAGATTGCCATGCTGGATTAGAGTCATCTGCGTCAGTATCCTGTGCAAACCTAGCCAGAAAAAGACATTGTGGAGGAAGGGCATGATTATCCCCTCTCTTCCTTTATTTCCTTCAAAAATACTGCAGTGTGTTACTGCATATTACAAATGTTACTTTCAGTAGTTAGCCTGCACGTTGGAACTGTAATTTCTAAATGCTTTTTATTTCAAGATGATGAGAAATACCCCTGTTAGTAATTTCAGTCAGAGCCCATTGAAATGTGGCAACAATTTTCCCTCCCCCAAGTTACTTACACATTGTCAGTCTGTTTAGAACAAAGGATGAATACAGTAAGCATCATCTCAACTGTCAGTAGTAGAGGAGATGGGGGGAGTGGGTGTCCACATCTAATGCTTTCCCTTTTGCAGGTCTCCTTTCAGCCTTCATGGGAAAAGCAGCAGGTTGTTTCCATTGTGTAGGACAGCTTCCCTCCTCCTTTACCCTGGAGCACAAGTTCCTGCATTCTGCTACCCAACCGCTTTTTGGCACCAGTGATATCTCTGATCAGAAACTGCCCCCCTGTGACGTACCTTGAAAACAAAGCCAGTTGCTTTAATGCCTCTGCCAGCAGAGCTGTGTTATGGCAAGTGAGCATGACTCAGTTTGAGTGAGTTGGGAGTGTCTTTGATACATTCATTTTCTAGCTTTATTGGTTGCTAGGGGATTTGCTCACTTTTCAGGACAAAGACTGGGCTTATCCCCCTACCCTTTGCTCCCAGCTCCTTTAATATATAACTAATCAGCCAGTGGCAGAGAGAGTTTACCTTGGGGGTGTCAGAGGTTGAAGAGAGCAAAAGTAATCTCTTAAGTGCAGGAACACCCTCATCACTTTAAACCACAGCATTAGAACAGGAGTCTCAAGTGTGCATTAGTAATGCTTTTGCCCTTTGCTCTCTGGGGTTGTGTGATTTGCTCTACAAATACTTTATGAACCTCTTGAGACTGTGGCACCATGTTATTCTTCAAAAGTGTCCCCTAGGAAATTCCCCGTCACAACATGGGCTTCTGTCACAACATGAGTAAATAACGACAGACAAATGATACTTTGTGGCAGGACCGATGTTCTGGTACATATAGGTCTCTAAACTATGCACACAAAAAAGGTTACATAGTTCTGAGACTTGATAAAATGATCAACATTGTTTGAAAACAGTGGAAGGGTTCAATGTCCCACAAATCCTGAACTGCACAGACAAAATGAGGAAGTAACTGGGGGCTGGAGGCTTAGCTTTGTTTGGATACGGGTGGTCTGGAGAGTCATCTTTGAATAGCTGACAAAGTGAAGGCAGCTGAGCTGAATAAATTGAGGGCTACATTATCTGCAGACCTTTATTTTGCTACGCAGTATCGGTCACTGCACTGAGGCTGGTCACCACAGTATGTTGCCAGAGAGGATTTATCTGCTGAAGCTGTTTTGAAGCGTGAGGAGTTTTGGTGCAGAGTTTATGGACAGTCTCTTGTAAAGCTGCAATATAAAATTCTATTTCATGAGTGTAGAAGACCTTACCTGTGACAATAAGAATACCTGTGCTGCAGGCCTGATTAACCTGCATACCTGTATGCTGCCTTTTGTTTCAGTAGAATAACAGTAACACCACCAAAGAGAAGTCAGGGAACTAACAGAGGAAATGCCATAAACCAAACTGTCACCCTTCAAAGGGCAGCAATTTTCTAGTACTTTCAGAAGCTTACACTCTCAGTTTTTGTTCTTGGACTCACTTTGTATTATTTGCTTTTGGACTACTCGATCAATTATTATTTTGCATACTATGAAAAATACTGCAGATGTCACTTAATATAACAGATGATATAAAGAGATCATCACTGAAATGTTTCTGTGTCATTGTGGCCCTTAGTGAACCAAGTGGTCCCACTAAATTTGATTGGAGTACACACACAAGTTAATTTGTGTCCATCAAAATTTAACTGCATATTTCACTGCAAATATTTACTCTTATTGATGTGTTGCACTTGACATTTACAGCGTAGAAGCTTTAGGGACTGGAAAGGTTCTTCAGAGTCATGGCTGAAAATATCTAATGAGAAAAAGATATTATTATAGTTGTGAGAAAACAATAAAAGATCAGAATTTCACAGCTGATGGTAGAATAGGCCATATGTCCTTTCCTTTTTAACTAGTGGAGATAGCTAAAGATTGGTCTTAGAATCTTTTTCAAATATGTTTAGTACTACAGAAGGAAAGTATGAATTTTAACAGTATCTGTCAGCATTTAACCTGTTGTACATAAGAAAGATACAGTGAGGATTTTTTTTTTTAATTATTATTATTAATCTAGTTATACAAGTTTGGAAAGGCTGGCTTCATGCCATGGGTTGTTTTTAGTATGTCTAAGACAGTAAATATATTTGGATAGTTTTGTGAACAAGTGGTTTTATGCCCCCATAATCTGACTAAAATTCTGCTGTTTCATTTGTGGGTTCTCTATGTTGTTATAATGAAATGAAGTGGATGTTGCATTAATGTAAATATTAGAGACAGAGTAATAGAATGTGTGAGGTATTCAATCATGTTGACTTTAATAAAAAACCCAAAAGAGATGTGCCTAGCATTCATTAGTTTGTTGAACAAAGCAACTGTAAGACACAATGATGATAGATGCATAGAATAATTTGGACTGGAAGGGACCTCTAAAGGTCATCTAGTCCAAACCCCCTGCAATAAGCAGGGACATCCTCAGCTAGATCAGGTTGCTCAGAGATTGGGGATAGCTGATAGGTATAGCTATGAGTGCAGTTAGAGCTCTTTTGTGTGTGTTTGGCAGTAATTCCATCCTTAATTTAGGTCTGATTGTAGTCCGCAACTATTCTTTCACTTTTGATGATGTGTATCAGGACTAACTTTTTTTAACTGAAGCCTTACATTTTTTCAAGGGTCTGATCTAAAGTAACTGAAAAGATTCACCTCTTTTCAGTGGGTAGTGAACAAGTGGCCATGTAGTGAAAAAGTGAAGAGTCAAACTTGCAAGTTGTAACAAAAGGGATTTTCCAGGTGTGGACCCCAATAGTTTTAAGTTCCCATGAAGTCATTAAATAGCTTTTTAAATATCGTATTTGTTCAAGAAACATGTAAGCAGTTTTGTTGAGATCCTTATGGAAAACAAATAATTGAAATAAATAATGAAAATGGGTATGTGGACTACAAAATCTCTGCCCACATGTATTAACTGCTGGATCTGCTCAGTTTTCTGCTCTTTAAGATATTTAGTTCAGTCTGGTCAAAATACTTCATGTAACAAATAATTTTTGAAAAATACATTGCAGGATATGATGGTATGTGCTCTTGTCACATTTAACAAGGAATTAATGATGGAGAAGTGAAGTGACTGCCCAGGTCTGAAATAATGTAGTAGCAGTATTGGCTTTCTAAGTGGCCATGTCTTGAACATCTAACTCTGTGTTATTTCTGACACTTAAAGCTTATCCTTTTCCTGACATAATTTTTAAATTTTTTTTTTTTTTTTAAAGGTCTGGATGGAAGCACAACCAAACAGAATCTGGGTGAGTTTTGTGAACAGAAAAGGCTCGTCACTCTACTGTGTCTTCCAGTGAAGCAAGTTGCTTTTCTACATGCTGTGCTGAGGGAGTACTGGGGCTGCACCAGGAACTGAGGTCAGAATTGTTAAATATTAACTTTGAAAATAAATGCATAGACCTGTGTTTGGGAACATAGGCTTGAGGACTGTTCTCTGGAAGTGACTCAGGCAATGTTCTGTTGGCACTCCAAGCAGTGCTAGATTTGGGGAATCATATATTTTCCTAGGCTGACTTGATTTTGGCCTGCAGACAAGAGTTTACTCTTGTTTCTGTATTTAGAGTGTAAGAGCAGACATGCTCAGAATTCCGAGAATTTTCTCTTGCTGGTCTTTTCCAAGAGTACAGCAACTTAACAATAGTTGTGCGGGTGATAGATTCCTAAATCAGGGAATCCTGATGTAACATGACTGCCTGTCTACTGCAGATTCCCTTGGCTAATTTTGGCTAGCTCTTACAGTGAAGCAGTGTCTGAAAGTAGGCTAAGTAGGCTAATAGGATGGAGGAGTCCAAATAATTTTCTGAGAGGGGGTCAGTGTCATAAGCTTATGTATTATTGTGCAGCAGTGAGGCTATAAGATAAAAATCCATCTAGAACTGATTTCATTAGTGTCTGTGCTCATGGAATTCATTGGTTTAGATATTGTTTGGAGACACTTGTCTTGAGCACAGTGCTTCTCTTATGTACTCTGCTGCAAGAATTAGGAAGCTCTTCTGCCCTGGGAATTACAGATTTTCTTGTGGTATCTGAAGCGTACTTGAACTGCTCTTAGGAAAGCAATGTTTTATATCTATGAGTTAAAATTTAAACTTGACTGTTGGCCTAATTGCCCTCAGTGAGTCCAACAGAAACTGCTGCTAGTGACTAATGACTCGTTCCAGTTACTGATAAGGCACACAGGCAGGACTCTGTTCCTTGCTAACTAGACAGTACTTGTAGTCTCAGGGAAGTTCCTATACTTGGGGAATCTGGCAACATGAGGCTTCAGGAGCATAATTTTTGACAGAGTCTGTGAGGAGTTGCTGATTGTTATGTACAGCCTGGTTCTGTTATTATATACATGTTGCACAGTTATATTCTAGTATCTGAGCTTTAGCACTGATTTACAGCATGGCATGTGCCACCTTGAAGAGTGTGATCAGGATGACACTGGCTTGTTACATCACAAGGCCTTTGTATACCTTAGCTCCCAATGGAATTGGCAAAATCCTCTTCCATACCCAACACAGACTGAATGTTATGCATAAATGCATTTCTTCAAAGCTATTTGAGACCCTAGAAATTCAGATAATATTTACTAGAATATTTCAGAATTGCAAATCTCACTAATCTTCAGGAAAGCAAATGGACTTAAAGTACACACTAGCATTTTTTATACTATTGTTTGCATTGTAAGGCATCTGTTGAAAAAATACTTGAACAAATCCAGCTCTAAGTATCCATTTATACTTATTTTGGAAGTTTGTCTTTGAGTTCAGTGGGAATGGACTGTAAAAAGAGTCACTAGTCGTCATCTGCCTTTATTATCAGTGTTGTTTTGTGATTGAATAGTTGCCTATAATAAGTGGTCTGTACAGTTTGTTTACTTGGTATTAGAAAAAACATGAGTATCATTCTCTTAGGAATTGTGGAACAGTCCTGCTGAGAAGAGATGTGTTTGTCCCCTCTACAGGCCTTCCTTGTCTGTGGTGTTCAGACTACATTTTCTGCAAAACTACCATGGGAAGAAAAATTGCATCTCCCCTATCCTCCTCCTCTTCTTTCCCTGGAAAGAATGTTCTATTGTTTGTGAAAGGTAGGTGCTTTGGGTAACAACTGCAATCAGTAATGTGATAGATAATGAATATTAACAGTGGTGTTTTAGAGCATAAGTCAGTATCTGACCATTTGAAAGTGAAATTAGAGCTCTGTCAGACCTTACACCATCCCTCTGATGACCACTGAAGATTTGCTAAGACATCTTTGGTAGCATGTTTGAGAAGCTTTTGGTGGAGACAGCAGACTAAACTTAAGGATGATCCCACACAGCTGCTTCCTTCCAGTCCCAGTATGGACCTTCAGATGTATTTCACTCCTGAGTGAAATGGCTTGTATTTCAGCCAAGGCACCAGGGCTGAGGAGTGCAACTTTGTGTGTCACCGTGTTTATGTACCAAGATTACTGAGAAACCAAGTAGGAATGCAGCTGTGAGCCCTTAAGGAGCATGCCATGGAAAACTAAAACACGAAGTGTGTGTGTGCTGCATGAGGGAAATGTACCCAGTGTTTTGCACATTCCAGCAGAGGCCTCAGTAAAGACTGGAATTTTAATTCTCATCTGACAACATTCCACAAAGACAACTTACATTCCCTTCCAACTTCCCCATCCCAAGAGATTAATTTTAAAAAATATTTTGGCTTATTTATTCTTCCTTAGCTATCAAGTAACAGTTGGAGTGTCAGCACTCAGAAGAGATCATCTGGGGAACTTTTGTTTAGTTCCTAATTTGGATTCTCTGGGGTTCATTAGCATTGTCTGTTTTCCTGCTTGTTGTTATTAGCAATTCAGCTTCTTACGTATTGTCATTCTAAATCAAGATCAGAAACATTGCATGCTGTATTGATATCACTGCAGGGACTCTTCAGCTTTCTCTTTGCTATATCCAGGGACCTTCACATGCATGCCTGTTGGTATAGTACAGGGCTGTTAGAAAGACAGGAAAGAGGAGAGGCAGTGACTCATGTTTACTTTTTAACAGCACGATTAAAGTACAAAACCCTACCTGTCCCAGTAGGAACAAAGATCTTGATCTGCACAACTCCTCCTCTACTATATTTATTCCAGGTTTTTAATTCTGAATGCAAATGTGGGAATTAATCCAGTGTTTAAGGAATTTGAATGAAAGATCTGTTGGCTTTGAATCTGACACAAATGTGAGACCAGGAGAACCAGACTGTGCACACAGTCATCTCTCCATTTTTGGTGTACAAGCTATATACGAAAAGGTGCAGAAGTCTCTTTCCTTTGTGTAAGTGGGCCTATCAGCATTGATAATATCCCAATTAAGCCACAGCTGATAGCTAAAGCCATGGTAGCTAGTTGTTTAGCTGGAATAAAAACAATGAGACTAATCACTTCAAGCAAGGAAGCTTTTTCTCTTGTTCTAATTTTAGTAATGCCAGTAATAGGCACAGTAAAACTTTTATTGTAGTAGCTTCTGTTAAGCATTGTTCAACAAATATGTCAGCTTGGGAGTCTAACTGCCAGTATTTTCTGTCTGTCTTTCCCTTTTTTGTTAAGAACCAACTTGCCTTTTAATTGATAGTCATGCTTTTTAGAATGTCAGTTTTGGCCCATACTGTGACATGGCCCTAAGAAGCAGAGCACGAGACCCACAGCCTAGCAAGAGGGAAGACAAAATACTTTTCCACTCCTATGATTCTAGACAGAAGGTTTACAGTATGTAGACACGATCTCATTTCTAATGTAGGTCAGCAACATTGTGATCTGTGGTCCTGTTCTATGCAGACCTCTTATACCTGGATTGTCACTGGGGTCCTCAGAAGCTGCCAGCTTACTGTTCTCTACCTGATCAGGCTTCTCTGGCCCCCTTTGCCTTGGCTAAATGTGCTAAGGTATGGGTCAGGATCTTTCTTCATAACTTTAATTACTTTCTAACACAGATTAAGACCTCTGAAGATTCCAAAACAGATGCACAGCAGAGATTTGAAAGCTAATTAGAGTGTAGGAGGCAGAGCTATTTTTTTCCTCTCTGCTTTATACTGCCACTGTTGATCTCAGTCATGAACTTTAATAGAATGGCAGGAGAGTTGGAAGGGACCTTAAAGATCCTAGATCCAACCCTCCTGCCACGGGCAAGGACACCTTCCACTAGATCAGGTTGCTCCAAGCCCCAACCTTCTACTAAAGAGAATGATGCATCTCATCATTCCTCACATATACAACTTACTATCACTGAACTGTGCTTTGGATGGGAGGAAAGCTTCCCTGCAGCAGTACCACACAGGGTGGTAGGGAGGGATCTTCTAGGCAGGAAAAGAAGCAAACAGTGCATTGACTGTCTCCCTGTTTTTTGTGCCATCCATTTTAGATGGCCTGGCTGCCTCACTGCAGTGGGGGTCACACTGGCTCTAATCAAATTCATTGTTATAAAATGATGCTGCGACCTTATGAAAAATGCCTTGGTCATTGCAGAAGCTGCCCAAAACCCTTCAAGACATCTCAGAATCCTCACTCCACCCCATTTCCTGCAAAGACATCACACACTTGAAAATACCTGGGAGAGGCACTTCCTTTGATATATCATCTCTCTGTAGCATGCTGGCAGCAGAGAAGGGTAATCAAGTGGAAGCTGTCCCTTAGGAAGACCCTTTCCAGAAGGAAAGTATTTTCCTTTGTCTCCTTAGAAAAGATGGTGGCTCTGTGCCAGTGTATCTGCCAGACTGCTCTGTAGCATGGGCCACAGTGGAGGTGTTCAGAACACTGTGTGCTCCGACTGCCTTCTGCTTGGAACACCAAGAACCTGAGCAGACTGCAGAAGTGTCTGTTTACAGCAGACAGAAGCCAAACTGTCCCTTCAGAGGAGGAAGACAGTGACTTTAAAAGTCTCCCCTGTGCAACCTCAAGAACAAAAGCATTGAGCAGTAGAGCTGATATATTGGGGAGCTGCCTAAAAGGTAGACTTGTGTTCCAGAAATAAATCATATGGTTGTGCCAGTAAGGTTTTCTTACAGAGATGTCTTCAGCTTAGCAATCTCCTGATTCCTTTTCAGTCTGCATCCAAATGCAGTGAAGCACCTTCTTCCCTTCTGGTAAGGAGCAAGATTAGCTGGGGGGGAGACTGATGGGCCAGGGTAGGAACTGGAACATTAAATGGCTTACTGGGAATTGGCAAATGCTCTGGGACAAGACTGAGGGCCTGGGGATCTTAACCTATTTAATTGCTTTGTTGTCCAGCATCCTGAGCAGTGGCTGGGCATTCTCTGAATATATCTCTGCATATCTGTGAACACTAACCAAAACAAAAAGAACACTCATTTCTGTCTTTTAAATTTTTTTTTACCTCCTCCTTTAAATTGAGCTAGTAAAAAAGCAGAATCTCAATCGAAATTTGGAATTTCTTTGCTTGGTTCTAGTTCAACATTATTTAATCCCTGGGTTTGATAATGCTTATTTGTGGTAGGTATAAATCTTGTGTATTTTCCAGAAGTTAATATAATAATAGTTTAAATAGTCTCTTATTACCAGCTGTAAGTCTCATTTTCTAACAAGATACTGCTAATGGTATTAATCTGGCTTCAGGAGTTTTCTTTGTCTGACAACCCCTTCAAGGGGATATGAATTCTTAGAATTTTTGTTTTGTTTCTGTAAAATGTAGTTTTGGTGTGAGAGGAGCTTGTTCCTAATTTTAGGACCAATATTTAGGAATATTTTATATTCCTTTCTTTCTTTATTGTTGTTTAGATTTCACAAGATCAATTACTCTTGCATTGCTGACAGCCTAACAGCATACAGTTCAAATCCATCACTGTCTGTAATCTGTCTAAACTGATCATAATTACATTACTGTCATTTCAGTTAGTGCAGCACTTCCTTCACCAGCTGATAAAATTTTGATTGTAATAAAAATAGAGCTCTCAAAGAATTAAATTACCTGAAAATTAATTTGGAAAATGTATCTCCAGGAATCTCTCCCGCTGTCCGCTTCTGTGAAATCTGCCTTTATCTGTATGGAGCCATAAGAGTTACCGAAGCAAGTGATCTGTAGTCTGTTGGCTGAACACTCTTCCTTTGGACCTTCCAGCCTTTGTTGGCTGCTGTCTAGATTTATGGCCCAATAGATCAAAGAGAGGAGTAAAATTAAACAGTATGAAGAGCAGGTTTACAGTCAGTTCTGTATAGGCAGATGGAAAGACATCTGTTTGGATCATGTTGTGTGATTGAACCTCTTACGCAGTTTCAATTTTTGTTAGGTAGAGGGAAATAATATTTTTTGAATGCTGACAGCTCATATTTTCAGGTAAACACTTTAAAGACCAGTGTGCCAGCAGGATTTTTTTTTCGGTTTATGGTATTTAAGAAAGGCTGTGTGGAAGGGTAGATTAGATATCATCATTGCTTTGGGAAATTTTGCAGTGTTAGCCAACGTCTTCAGAAAACTGTTACTGTAGCTTAGAAAGCAGCCAAGGAACAAGAACTCTCAGAGAGCACGTTACTTCCTCTTCAGAGTTGGAAGCTTCGTCTCATTCTGCAATAGAAAGATCAGTATCTCCTACAAATTCAGTTTATTAATCCTCTTCTGTCTCCTGTAATCTTCATGTCATTCTTGAATCTTCTTCTGGAGTGCCAGCAAGATGTGTCCTGACCTATTTATTTTTGAATTGTGGCTAGACTAGACTAAATGAAATGTGTCACTTCATCTTCATTTCAGGTGAAGATAGATCCATCTTTTTGCAGTTTAGTAACATCTGGGGCTGGTAATTTCTTAAGTAGGTTCATAGCTCTGGTAAACTGTGACCTTGACCATAAAAAGAAAAAGTACAGAGCCACCATGCCTTCTCCATCTCTACCTTTATCTTCCACACTTCTGTGAAGAAGGGATAAGCAAAATACTGGTATGAGGTCAATGATTTAAGTACAAGAGTAGAGAAGAAACTGCCTATCATATTGCTTCGAGAAGAACAATTCACGGAGGGATATTTGATTTGGACGAGAATTTAACAGCTATTTCTGCTAATAACGGTGTCATCTAGTGACTCCATGCCCTTTTCTCTTCTCGAAGCCACACGAGTAACTTGCTAGCTCCACCTGCTGGAGCCCGGTGATGTGAATGGTACCGGAAAGCTTGGTTGGACGCACAGGGAAGTGGTAAAAAAAAAAGAAACGTACTTCTTAAACAGAAGGACTCGGTGTGTGCCATCGAGACTGTGAGAAACCAGATGGGACCATCCATCTCCCATAAGCACGGAACAGGCTCCCCAGGGAGGTGGTTGAGTCTCCATCCCTGAATGTGTTTAAAAATTGTCTGGATGTGGTGCCTGGGGACATGGTTTAAGGGTGGGTCCTCAGGAATAGGGTAATAGAGTTAGGACAAGGTTGGACTCCATGATCTTGAAGGTCTTTTCCAGACCGAGCAATTCTATGATTCTAAGATCTCCAGGATGCATAAAATACAAAGAATAATACAAGTGGGGTTTTTGTTGTTGCATTAATTATTTTCTAGTTGCTTTAGGACATGCAGAGAAACTGAAAGCAATTCCATTTAGCATAGTGTACGAATCTGTGTCATGCTGTCTTTTACTTTAGCATGTGCCACTGTGCAGAAAACAAGACTCTGAAGTTGTTTTATTTAAACTAAAGCATTCTTTCAAAAGTAGCAGACCACAAATTGACTTCAGTTATAGAAACTGTCCTATTCTGGGCATTTCAGAGGAGTACCACGATGAGAGGCTGTATTATGTGAGGTACCAAGGAGAACAGGCAGCTAGACAGCCCCTATGATGAAATGCAGTAGTTCAGGTGAGCACAGATTATTTGATGTTACCTGTAGCTAATTGCCATAACATAGTTTGTTTAAACAACACCAAAACAAAAAATGCCTCAAATGCCTCTTTTTTTTTTTTTTTTTTTTTTTTTTTTTTTACATATGCCTTGGAGAATGCATTACTGAATAATGACATTTTCAGCTGTTTCATGAGAGTTTCATTATGATTACCAGATAAGTTGCTAGTATTTTTCTTTTCAAAGTTGCAATGAACATCAAACATGTCTCCAATCAGTACCATTGTTCTTGTTCCCACTGTAGATGTCAGTAAAAGGTGTTACCAACAGCTCTTCATATTTGTTCGATTGTTTGGTAATCAGCCTGGTTCTAAGTTAAATGATTAGGAAAAATAATTTGGTCTACAGCCCAAATTGAAAGACAAACACAAACACTCTTTTTCCTGACATGGCTTAACCTTCTTTGCTTTTTGTAATTGCTGCCATCTGGGGAGTAGTACCAGCCTGCTCCAATCTGTTGTCATTGATTCTTTGAGTGACAGTTTAGCTCATGAATGGAGAGAGCGTGTGACTTCATTGCTTATCAGCTAATAGTGGAGGTACCTGTGTGGTTTGTAGGCTTAGAAGGCTAATTAGGCTTAATAATGTAGTCTTTTTACTCAAAGCTAAATGTCTAGAGTCCCTTTACCACATTGTTTTCACAGTTACCTGTGACATGGCACTGTTACCTTGGGCAACCAATAGGTCTCTAACAGGAGTAAAGCCTGTAGTAGTCTGTAGCAGCAAGCAGGCTTAGTCAGGGGAATTAGGAATTAGCCTTTTCTAATACACTGAATAGATGTTTGTACATCCTCTAGCAGAGCTAAAAGAACCTCTGCATGCTAAGGGCTATGGGGAATACTTGTATTTTAAACTAGATATTATTTTACTATATCTCATTAACATACATTCCAAGGATATGGTATGGTGCTTTCTTCAAGTCTGGCAATTTAAGTGCTTCTCCTTCTTTTTCAAGGAAAACAGTAAGGTAGGTGAACAGATTGGGTGCTACTGAGAGAAGAAAATAAGTGTTGTCTTCTTTTCTGCTGTCATCTGAGTGGCTATGGAGCTGCCTGGATTTTTCTTCTGAGTGGTATTATCAGTTCTGATATGTTTTCTGATGCTTGAATTTATCTTAAGTAGTTTAAATCTGAGCTATTCTTTTAACTTTTTTTTTTTTTGTAGCTGGAATATGTTATTTAATGAAAGACACTAACTTTCTTGTAGTTAAAATAAAAGAGTGCTCCTTTGTTGTATCTTGAAATTGAATAATGAAAGTACATTTTTAGCCATCTGAAGCATGCTTGAAGAAAAAGTAGAGGTGCTTTTCATATATACTTGTTAAATGCTGTCTCAAAGTTCATGTTTCTTTAGTACTCAGACTTGCAGAAGAAAACATTGCTGATACATAGAATAGTAAAAGACTGAAAAATAGCTGTTGCTGTAAGCAAGATGCAAGACAAAGATTTGAAAATAGCTTAATTCTATCTAATTGGTGTTATTTTTGTTGTACTGTCATGATTATCTGTTTCAGTCCCTCTTGACCTGAAACAAGGGGATAGATTTCTGAACATTTGCAGTCCATATCACTTTACCAACCACATTGGAATCAAATATGGTCACCCTTATTCGAGATGAACACAAAAAGAAGATCAAATTGAATCAATACTGTAGCTTTCCTTGTATCTGTGTTGATTAAGGAGCTTGGTGGTTGGCTTAGTCACCAGCTGGGCCTTGACTGGCTCAGACAAGGAGCTGCCTACACTTCACTGTCACTAAGATGAGAGCCTGAGAATTTTGCAGGACTGAATCAGTGCACAGAGGACAGGAAGCACAACTGAATATGGATGTAGCAGCTCCCTGTTTACCTGACAAATCAAAGAGAGGTCGATGGTAGCAATAAAACCGTGATCACGGTTGTCTGGTTTAGTTTGTGAGGACTCATTTGCCAGGTATTTATGCAACAACAAACGTCATGAGTATACACACAGCTCAGACATTCTCTTTGCAGCCCTTGTGACCAGGTTCAGGCGTGTCAATGGGTAATTCTTTAAGGCACCTTTCTACTTCAAAGTTCTTGTTAATTTTGCTGCAGAAATCTTGTTTGGTGTATGCAGTTTTCTGCTCGTGATACCAAATTTGAATGGTATTAACATTTGCCTTCACCTTTGCTCAGACAACACAAATTGGGAAATGAAAAATAAGTTGTGAGCATAAGTAGTTCTTCCAAGAATCTATGTTGCAAGGACAGCTTGAGTAAAATGTGGAAGCAAGTCACACATGGTCAGGATAAGTGTCTGCAAATGGAGTCAATCAGGGAACTAGTAAGCAAGAGCAACTGTATGTGTATGTGTTCAAAGCCACAAATGCTTTCAGTCTTGTTTCCACTTCAAGCCAGTTGTCAGACTTCCATCACAACTAATATAAAATCTTTTGCATCCAACTAAGGCCAAGTTTTCATCTTAAAAATACTAATGGTTCAAGTTGCTGTATCACTACCTTTCTCTCCAGTTCACTCTGAGATTTTTTTTCATTCAGTTACAACTAGATGTGTCCTGATAAAATAAGCTTTTGGAGTTTTATTAGGGAATACTAATCCTATTAATGGATGCTAAAATACTACTTCCTCAAATGTGTTTTCTCTTTTTGGTACTAATATTTTTCACACGGTATTATGAGAGTAGTGGACAGTGAGAAAGCAGAGTACACTTACTTTCCCAGTGGATTTGCTTAATAACAAAAACCTGAACCACGTGGTAGTACCGATTTAATTATTCTGGTGTGATCCCAGAAAATTAAGGCATGGACCCTGTTGAGTGAGATACTGTACACAGAACAAAGAGGTGATTAATGCCTGCATGTGTGGATTTGACTGGATTTACATCACAGGTATACAGCCATGTGATAATGGCATTGATTCCTGTTATATGTGGTTATTCCGTAGTGAACCATATGTCAAAGTCCTGATTAAAGTCTGTGTAGGTTGAGGATTACTTGGCTGTCATTAAACAATATGGCATGGCAACAGTTTTATAACTCAGCAGTAGGCCCAATCCTGTAGGTTCTGGAAAAGCCTAGTACATATTGACTTCATTCATATGGAATTCAGTGGAAAATGCCCCCAGATGTATCTTGTTCCCCAGATGCAGGTGGACAAATGACATTGCTCTTACTGACTGGACAAGCAGCAGTTGGATGGGACTTGGCAGGGAACAAACACCCATTTTGCAGCGTGACGTTGTGGTGGTCACTGTGTGAAGGGACTGATGGCACAGCAGAAGTGAGCAAGGACACTTGCAGCTCAGCAGAGCCACCAGCTACTGCATTCATGGGCAGGGAAGTACAGTGGCTGTGCTGTTCCTTCTCAGAGCTGCCACAGAGCCTCCGGCTGCTGGCAGTCATAATGGGATAGTTCTCTGCCAGCCACAGGAAGTCTGTCCCACTGCCTGCAAGGCATCTTTGTGCTGATGTGCAGGATTTCTCTCTTCCGGAAGCTGTCTGTGCTGCTTTGCTCATACAAAAAGTTGACTGCCCAAATGTGAATTAGTAGAGTCTGTAAGAGCCTTTTAGTGTAACAGTGCTGGACTGACTTGAATATATTATATTTTTACACAATCACAATATAATTTGAAAAACTGCTTTAAGAACTTTTCCTTTCTGAAGCCACCTTAAGGCCAATGGTGCAGCAGTAAGCACACTAAACATTCATGTAGCTGCAGTCTAGATGGATTGTTCCAGCAGATATGCATTTTACACTCCTGAGTTTTTCCTAGCTCATTGAGTATATAGTCTTAGCTGACTGCAGAAAGATTAGTTTACTTCACTGGACTTAGTCTATGACATAGACCGTGATCCTATTACTGCAAGATCAGGTAGGATTGTAGTTTTTTTATTGCCTTGCTTTGCTCATTTGACTCTAGCATGGTTCTTTTGGAGCAGTATTTTGTCTTTATTGGTGTATCTGAGGCTTTATGGTCAGGAGAGGAAGAAAGTGAACTCTATTGTAGTTGAGGCCATGTGATCCCAACTACAGAATTGTTTGGAAATTGACTATGAAAGAGATAAAGAAAAGCCCTCACCCTATTATGTTCCCCCTTATCAATGTCACTTCTTGAAATTTAGGAAGTAGGGGAGAAAATACAGCATCATCTGTCAGATCTCTGGAGATCAATGTGATACACATCAGTCAGCTGGAATATAGTACTGTGATAAATGTTCCCAGCAGAAAGAAAGAACCTGTAACTGAAAGAGCTGGTAAAGGTGAGAATTCTCTCTCTAATTGCTTTTAGACAGAGATCTGCATAATGCATCTGTCACTGGTAACTTGCATTTGCCTCTCACTGTAAGAGGACATGGCAGGCTGGTGCCTGCTAAGTCTATGTTGAAGTGAACTGCAGCTGCTCAGAAGCTTTTTGTTTCAGAGGGTTAAGTTGGCACATCTCACCACTGAGCAGGAATTGCAAGTAGTGTCATAATCAACAGATAAAAGGGGTGAGATGCACCCCTTTAAGGTTAAAGGTTTTACCTATTTTCTATCAGCAAAAAGCAAAGTACATGTTTATCTTGTGCTTGGTAGGCAGATGAGAGCAATAATTATTTTTCCTAGTTAGCTTCTTAAAATCTCCCTCAATTTAATAAGGTTTCACTACTTTGATGCACATTTCTTAGCACATATCTGTTAACAGAAGATAAAACACTACAATGAGAAAGCATCAAACTGACTGGAGTGTCACAGAACTCGGTGAGATAAGCTTTGAGAATAAATAGGGACCAGTGATACAGCAAGAGGTTCTTAGCTCTGTCAGCCCAGCCCATCCAGGAGATGCTGGTTCATTGCTTGTTGGTGTGTGATAGACTACAGAATTGTGTATCATCTGTGACAGGTAAATTTATCTGAAATAAGGATATTTCTAAGTGCCAGAGTTATAATGCAGAGAAGGGGAATCAGTGCTGTTAGTCTTTCTTCTCCTTTGCTTTTCTTACTTTTAGTGCTGTGTGAACTCTGGAATGAGAGATCTCATTTATGTAGCTGAGTCTTCTAAATGAACACCCCTCCAGGTTCAACTCAGGTTTCCTTTTCTTTCTCTTTTGGCAAGATGCATTAATGTTGGCTCTGTACATTAATTAATGTTACATTAATGTACTTTGAAGATCTTGCAAAATTTTTTACCCTATTGCTGTGAAGAATTGTGGGGTTTTCAGTACAGTTGTGAATGTTCCAGTGAAAAAGCAGGGGTTATTAGCTGAAGCACTTTGCAAACAATAATTGTATTTGCATCTGCCCAAGGACTCCAAATGATTTTACAAATACCAGGGAGCTAAGGAGTCTTTGCATAGTTTTATATGATTGCTTCTTTTGTTCAGATAGAGAAACCAGGATATTAAAAATACAGGATGATGTGTGTGTGGTCCTATAGAAAACCAGTTTCCTGTACAGAGGTTTTTACAGTTCCTACAGAGGTTTTTAAGCCTCTCCTGGAAAAATAATTGCTAATAAAGATGGAAATTTCAGCATATTTTAACTTCCCTGCGTGTTGTAAAAGGAGTTAAAGATTAGACATATTGATGCTTACATTTCTAAAGGGAGCACAAAAAAATCCTGATGAAGAATTCTTTCCCTTCAAGAAAGTGTATTTTGCAGACCATCCACCAGATGGAGCTGGTGATACTAAAGAAAGTGCTGTGGGGGAGCACCAAGCATTTAGGGTTGAAGATAGGAAATGCATGTGGCACTAAAAAATACGTGTTTGGAATTTCACGATGGAATTCAAGGCTGTAAGAGAATTTGTACATTAACAAACCACCTAATGGAAAGCTGTCCTTTCTCCCTTTTAGAACTGATAGCAATTAAATTATCCCCCAATAAGAAGCAGTTTCTTCTGTCTCAGGAATGATGGAGCAGAGAAGGAAGCCTTGACTCATTATTTAGTGTGTTGAATAGGAGCATAGCTCCAGACCTTCCCTGCTTACCCAGGCAGGGGATGGACTTTTTTCAAGCCCTGTCGATGTTGTTGTGTGGTGGAAAACAGAAATAAGCTACTTCCTTCCAGAGTTACAGGCTCATTCTTCCAGTTGTCACACCAATGGGAAGGTTTCAATGGCTACTTGCATTTAAACACATTATTATTTAATTTAGCTCTCTCTTTTTCTTTACTATCCTTTCAAGTCTTCTGCTATTAGCTAGGTAATGAATATTATTTCTTTCATCCTTTGTTTTAGTTGCTGGTAGATGCCACTTAACTGGCTTTGTGAGACTGCATTGCATTGAAAAAAGTACAAACCCCCCTTTGCTTTAAAAAATGTGAGGCTGAAGCTGATTCTTTTCTGTTTTTATACAGTACACTTTAAAGTCATCTGGATTATTATTTTTTTTTTCTTTTCAATCAAGGGCCACAACTATTCTGCTACTGAAATAATTTGCTTTTGCATCCTGGATCTAGAGTCACTCTGCACATACCCACGAGGCTTTCAGCATCTTCCCAATCTGCCCAGCATGAGAGACTCTTGGTGCTCTCATTTAGCTCTAGTTTGGTGTTGTAATAACAGGGCTAAGCAGTCCATTTTTGTTACAGAGTAAAAGTAGCTTCATTAATATACAGACAGTTTCATCAGCCTTTTAGGCACAGGAAAGAAATGTTTCAAACTGTATTTAATGCGAAATATCTGCAAGCATTTTATTTACCACATCTAATGCTTGAGTATAAACGGAGTGTTTGGAAAATAATTATTGTGAAAATTAAGAGAAATCCTGATTCAAGCAAACATAATGTTCATTCAGGGGTGAATACTCTGTTAATACTTTTTTAATCATTTGTTCATCTAGGCTAATAGGTATTTTAATTAACTGCAACAAAATCATTGTCACGTAGACAAGACTGAGCTGAGTCAAGAAGGATACTGAGATGCTGGAGCAGGTCCAGAGAAGAGCAAGGAGGCTGTGAAGGGACTCGAGCACAAGTCCTATGAGGAGAGGCTGAGGGAGCTGGGGGTGTTCAGTCTGGAGAAGAGGAGGCTCAGGGGAGACCTCATCACTCTCTACAAGTCCCTGAAAAGAGGTTGGAGCAAGGGGGTGGTCGGTCTCTTCTCCCAGGCAGCTACCAGTTAAGACAAGAGGGTGTTGACCTAAGCTCTGCCAGGGGAGGTTTAGGTTAGATATTAGGAAAAAATTCTTTACAGAGAGGGTGATCAGACGTTGGAATGGGCTGCCCAGGGAGGTGGTGAATTCTCTGTCCCTGGACATTTTTAAAAAGAGACTGATAGAGCACTCAGTGCCATGGTCTGGTAACCACAGTGGCAGTGTATTAAGGGTTGGACTTGATGATCTCAGAGGTCCTTTCTGACCCAGATTATTTGGTGATTCTGTGAGTGAGAAGTCCTTCCTCAGGACTGATACTACACAGAAAATGGAGAAGGTTGCAGCAAAGCTGGTCTGCAAAATAATCACGTAAAGTGCAGTGTAATCCTTTTTGTCCTCTTTTTAAATTGTACTAGTATGGCTGTGAGGACTGGAAACAGTTGTGTTCATCTAGCTATCTAAAAGGAAAGTTACCTGTACGTGTCCTGAGACAAAATGACATAATTGTAATTAATTTGTTTTCATTATACTTAAAGGAAATGTGACATCCTGGAATGTTTTAAAAGACTTAGCTTTGTGTCCAGAGTAACATAGCACAGCATGACTGAGCTGCTGGCACACTTATGTTGTTCCATGCCAGTTACTGAGGATTTCCAGGATTTTCTTCTAAGCTTCCTTTCCTAAATTCTTGGGCTACTGAAAGCAAGGGGACTAGAAATGCACCTAGTTCAAGGATGATAACCTACCTGTGCTTCTCTCAAAGTAACCACAGAGATACGAGTCCTGAATTCTTCTCAGAGGTGCAGAAGGAAGAAACAAGGACGGTAATTTGTAGCACAGGAAGTTCCAAAAGGGCACAAGGAAAAAACTGACAGTGGGGAATAGTACTGGAGCAGGTTGCCCAGAGAGACTGGAAACAGTCCTAGGAGGTTTTCAGTATTCAGCTGGTCAAAGCCCTGAACCACTTGATCCAAATTTTAGGCTGGCTTTCCTTTCAGCAGGGGGTCAGACTAGCTGTGCTTGCAAGGGTATTCCAGCTATTTTTCTATGATTCTACAGATACAGAGAAGCTGAATCTATCCACAGGGGTGATGTGACAAAGAGACCTGATGGGTTTCTGCAGCTTCTACTCCCCAGGCAGGTTATGGAAGTAAGATTAATGGCATAAACGTTCTCGTTTATATAATCAGTACAGACTGTTTCTAGTATGTGAGGATGGTAACAGAGGCATCAATTTACAGGGCCACTGGAACAGTCAGAGGTTATTTCTTTACCTTTTCTGTCCACGTGTCTCAGGAGGCACATAATTTCACTTTAAACTTGCTTTTTTTCTTAACAGTCAAACACACTGTCCAAATCATGGACAAATAGAGCTGAAGTAAAACCACCACAAAGGTGGCTGCAGTCTTCCTCTGAGATTTCAAAGTGTAGAATTGACTAAATGGAATTTATTTTCTATAGCTGTGACCTGCCAGTCACATACTGTCTGAGATGTTGTGGGTTTGTTAGGGTTTTTTTGTGTGTGTAAACTGCTACGTTTTTAACCCAGATGTCCTTATCCCTAGGTTACTACAGCACTGCTTTGAGGATAAATAGTTTACAGAAAAAGAAGTCAACTTTCTCTGCCCAGCAGACAGCACTCCCCAGCGCCCTACAGTGTGCTTATCTCATGGTAGGTAACTAGCACTCAACAATATTCTGTCTGCACTTCATTTTGGGGAGAGAAACAAACAGTCAAGGACTGTTGAAGAGTGTAATGGCTAAGACCTGTAACTGAGATAAAATAATAATATAGCACAGTGTATAACTGAGGTGTGAACTGTCAAAGGGCATGATGCTCCTGCTTTAAGTTTTGTTGTTAAAACAGAAAGTTTTAAATAGAGTTCTGTAAAAATGGCATCAAATTCTCCAAGGGCTCTTCATTATTTGAGTTCTAGCTTTTTTATTTGGACCTGAGAAAGATGTCAAACTCTGCAGAATTTTAATCACAATTTCATGAAGTGTTCAAGCTTCTTCAGAACTTCAAAATTTAAATTTTTAATAATTTTTTCTCTTTAGGGACATATTTCTTTGGAATTTTTTCTTTGGCTGCTTTGATTTCTGTTCCACCTCATTCATGTTAATAGTTATAGCCCTAATTATAATGTGTAAAAGCAGCTCTTTAATCTGCAGCTAATGTCATCAACCTACTGAGGATACTTTTTGACTAAAGGGAAAAGGAAGAAAAATATATTTGGAAGCTGAATTGTACTAGCTGTAGCAGAGATTGTGATAAAAAACATTTATTTGATATTTGTGTATTTTTTTGATCCCTCAGTGTCTGGTCAATCTGTACCTCAATACCTTTTTCTCTAGCTTAGTGCTAAGTTACTTGACCCCACTGTGGAGCATCATCACTGCCTGCTCTGTGTTTATGTTGATAAATGCTGAATTTGTTGTCAATAGGTTCTCCTTTTCTTCTTTCCTCCATCCCTTCCTATCTTTGTTACACATTTGAAAGTACTTGTAGCAGAAATGAAGAAGCACTCAAAAGAACAAGAAGAAAAAAACTTCTCATTCTTCAGTTCTTGGTAAAGAGAAGGAAGAAACCATAAAAAATCTTCAGGAAAGAAAGAGGTGTTTTTTTGTTGTGTTTTTTGTTTTTTTTTTTCCCAAAAGCAATAGCCTTTATAATGGGCTATGGTGTTGCAGTGGAGTGTTTTGTTTCTTTTGGTTTATAATGAGACTTTGCAGTTGTTTTCTGTTCCTGACACGTAATGTGCTGCTTCTGTGATTTTTATGATTCACAACCAGTGCATCTGAATATCTAGATGTGAGGAGATGGAGAAGGGTGGCAAATACTGAGTTGTGAGAAAATGAGAAAAGGCAAGTGCAATGCTGTTATTAGAACACAGAGAAGGCAGTAAAACTGATCAGTGGTAGTTCTTCAGGTGTTAAATGTTTTTGGTTTTACTGTTTGAAGAGTGCAGGACTCTGGAATGAGGAGCATTTGTACTTAGTTTTGCTTTTATGTTTTTCAAAAGTGAACCTACTGCAAAATTGTCTGATTTGGAAAGAAAAGCACTTCATCAATACTAAGGAAACTTGTTGCTCCCTACTTTTACCTTGACTATAAAATGATAGCTAGTTTGATTCTGCTTATCTCATTTTGGACAGGCCATCCCTCATCTGCTTTGGAGGTTATTGTGAACAACCATGAGCTGTTAGTCCAGTTTTCTGCAGTATTTTATGTTTCTTGCAATGAGACAGAAACAGATTAGAAGAGGCTGTGTTTATGGAAGTTAGAAGTACATTAAATAACTGAACTGGATTTCTGAATCTTGGAGAGAGTACTTAAATGGATTAACAGGATTAAATGATCTTGAAGAGTAATTTTTGCCATTTCCATTTATTTTCAGCTTGAGAGAGTAACAGGTTTATCCTGCCAGTAATAAGAGAATGGGTAGATTTCTGAGGAGTTGAAGGACTACAAAATTACAGTAGTTCACACCATAGTGACTGCAGACCACCCAGGCATGTGCTCATGTCCTTATGCAAGAAAATCCTTGCTGAAGTGTAAAATGGATTTGCTTGTGGGGACACTCGTTCAGAAGTTTTGGTAGCAAGCACAGTGTAACTAATCATGACTATCTTGGAATAAGCCTTTTTGGAAAAGCATTTATGCAGCACATAATGCAGTACCAGCAGCTCTTGTTCTTAGCCTAATTAATGAACAACTTTAATGGAATGTATGTGGTTTTCTTGTTAAATACATGACTGTTTAAATATTCTCATTGTAGGAGAAATGTCAAAGGACATTGTCATGTTGTTTCTACAGAAAATACTCTTTTAAGACACTTCTTCATTAAAACAAGAAAAAGTGCTTATAGTTTTTGTTTTGTAAAGTGTTGTCTGTGAAAGAAACTTGCCTTTAGTTTAATACACTAAATGCAAAGTGAAGGAAGTCATACTTCTCTATGGCTTTTGCATTTAAATATTTATATAGGTACAAGCCTCTCTTGCTCCAGCCTAAATTCTGAGGATTATGCACTACTGCTTTCCTTATTGAGTTTGATTATCAAAGTGAGTGAAAACTTTTCAGTGGACTACAAATCAAAGTTTTAATTCAATCGTGTTGCTTTTTGTTTGGGTTTTTTTTTTGAACTGACATCAAACATCTAATGTGATGACACAGAATAGCTCTGACTGTGAACAGGAAGAGCAATGTAGTCTACTTCAGATTTTCCATAGACTGTAACAACTACAGCTACCTTTAACTTAACTGTTCAAATTTTTACAAACACATTGTGGTAGGGCTCTAAACCATACATCTTTCCCTGACTGCAGATGTTAAATTGCCACAGCGTGGTATCTATAGGATGTACAAGTACCTCTGTCTTACACAGTGTGTTACTTTTGTGTACTTTGAAATGGATGCATCCTGCTCATCCCAGGGAGTAGGCTGTCAAAGATCTTGTAGGAGATCTTGCAAATGAAATTTGCCTGTACTCTCCTTGCTCTTTTTTGGGGATATATGGTCTTGAGTTTTTCATCATTTAAGTTAGACCAACTCCATTTCCTTGCAAAACACAGAAGGTGATGGACAGATGGATCACTGAGTTCTAGAACCAGTTTAAAGGTCTTCAACTTCTCTACTGTGCCAAATACTCATTCATTATCAACCACATTTGGGAGATTTCTACTCTTTCTTCCCCCAGTGCTGATTTAAGTTGTGTAGTTACACAGTTTAAGTTAAAACATGAAACATTGGATCAGCTCAGCTGGTGAAGTGGAAAACTCCAAAGGGGCCTTCAGTAGAAGTGTTTTTCTAAAGGTTTCCTAATGTGGGACTGCACTCCTAAAACCACAAGCTCTTTTAAAAAATCAATTTACCTCATGTGTCTAAATCACAGAGCTGTTGAAAGTGCCAGCATGGTGCATGCTTCTGTTCCTCAAGTTTAGTGGAAACAGCCTGTGAAGTGCTATGTAAATGCAGTGGGGACAAGAACTTCAGCAGAAATTAGTTACTTGATTTTTCAGCTAAGGTTAAAATTCAGCATCTTCTGCTTCATTGAGTCTTGGAATACTTTAATCAGGCTCTTGGATGTGAACACCTCCTGTGTACTCATGACTTGTGAAAATCCAATATGGTCCTTAAAGTGTATCAAAAACAGTTACAGGGAGCCCAGACAAAAGTCTTAGTATCACAGATCCAAAAGGACTGAATTAATGAATGTAAATTTATGTATTTCTGCAGTGTGTCTTGGAGAATAGATTTCTATTCTGAATTTCTGCTTTCTGAAAAGCATGTCCCTGTTTTGTCTTGTTTTGTCTTTACTAAAATACTGTTAAGTCATCTCTTCTGAGTAATGCAGCCCAGCATCACATCAGGGAATTGTGCTGTCATAACATTGTGACACCACAGACAGTGAGTAGGATGTTTAATTCTCTGCATTCAGGTCTGTGTTGTAGCTGAGGAAGAGGAGCTGCACAAAGAAGCCTTGAATTATTTTTTTTCCTTGACAGCATTCATGTTGGATTTGTTTAAGCTACAATATTAAACAAAAATATTCAGCATATGCTATTATATGAATGCCTTTCAGCTGTTTTCATAATTATCAAATAAGATGCTAGATTGGAAAGACAGATTCTCAGCACATTAGATCTGTCAGTGATGATGGAAGTGGCTGCTGTAATAGCTACCACCACTTGAGACTGTGTCCCAGAACATAGCAATGACTTCTATAGATGAAAAAGGCAGGATTAGTCAAATGCAATTCTGGTATAAATAGAAATATTTTGGTTTATTTCAAAGATAACAGTGTAAGCTCACAATAGGGTAGTTTATGACCCAGATACTTTATCTTCTGCAGCTAACTCCATGATAAAGTGCAGAAGACCATGCAGTAATTGCAGTGTTTTGCTGCTAACTGACCAGATATAATGGAGATGTATTTTGGAGGGCTGTGTAATGTACATGGAATTTATGAGGCACTACTTGCTGAAGTAGCTTGTAGAATTAAAACTCCCTTCAAGATTATTCTGTCCGTGCTCTATCAGCTTACTGTCCTTGTCACAGTTTTATATCCCAGTTGCCAGTTTCTGTCACAGCCTTGTGTACTTAAGCCAAGCCATGTCTTAGAACATCATCATATAACAGCTGTTGTCTTCTCAAAAATTCTAATTTTATCTTGCTTGGTTTTGCCTAGGTTTAGTGAAAGGAAGACTTCCCTAGAAAGGAAGACCTCTTTTGTGACCCTCTTTACATTCCATTAACTTGATCCCACAAACTGTTTGCACTAATGTAATAGAAGTGATTCTATTACAAGACTTCTACTCTCCCATTTCCCAACACAACTTTAAGTATGTTGTAAGTTGTCAGCTACTTATTCTTGCCTGCTTGGGAAATTTCATCAAGTAATATTATGGCTGTGCTGACCAGGACAACAAAACCAGAACATCTTTGTCTGTCAGCCTCTTCCACTTCGGTTTGTTGTGGTTTAGGTTTTCTGCACAATTTGCTGTGCCTCCCCTAACCAGCTGCAAGCAAGCACCCACTTCATCTTTATCAAGAAACAACAAAAGTGTGAACCTCAAAAATAGTAAAGAAGTAAATGAAAAGTTTGACACTGTAACTAAATCCTGTAAGTTAGTGTTGCTTCTGACTTACCTCACAGTTAAAAATCAGCAGTCCCTTTGTATCTTTCTAAAAGGTATCTCTAGTTTCCCTGTGCTCTCACCCATTTTTTTTAATATTTTTTTTTTTTCTCAAAACAGGCTCTCTAACAGATTCCTGGCTTATGTCTGAGAAGGCAAGTCTTCTGGAGCCAATGAGCTGTTTTCTAGTTAATAGTAATTTTATTGTTCTTTTAAAGTACCCTTTCTCTTCCTCATTTCTTGTTTAGTTTAGCATAACTGCCTCCTTTTGCTTTCACTCTGTGCATTCAGGCCCTATAGTACAAAGTAGCTGAATTGAGATATTATTAAGAACTCATGAAGGGAGTACACAGCCTACCTTACTTGCCACAACTCATATTCCCTAATTAATTAGAATCTATGATCTTAGGGGTTGTTTGCTTATAAAACCTTGTCTCTCTCATCCCAAGACCTGCTGTAGGCACACTCACCATCAGCAGTTATCCTTTAGAACTCCACCAAACCTCTAGCTCCTAGTCTGCTGAGGACCATCTGCTCTTTTCATGTGCCTTTCTACTGATACCCAAATAATTTCCATCTGACTGCCCTGTGCTTCGCACGAATAAAAACCTTTCGAGCTGCTGCGTCTAAAGTAGATTTACCTTCAATCGCCATTTATTAAATCTCTGTCCATTAAAAACCATAGCTTGCAGAAGCCGTGTGCATTAAGCCTGATTATAGAGTCAGTAGAGAAGAGGGAGGGGGGACAGCAGTTTGTGTCAGTGTATTGCCTTGTTTTCCTACTTGGCTGGCTGGCTGGTAATATTTGTGACAGGGTGCACATCAGAACAGTAGTTTCATAATTTGGCTTTGATTTTTGTTTTAGGCATCTCTCTCTCGCTGTTTATTTAAGCTGTAACAATGATTGTTGGCCTCAGGAAAAAAGTGCTCAGACTGCATGACTAAAATCAGAGTTTTCTTTAGTGCTGGGGTACTGGGTCCATTATGGAGGGTAAGGGCCAGGGGACTAAGAAAGGAAGAGGAGGAAAGCTTGCAGGTTCCTTACGGAGGATGAGTGGCTCCTTCAAACGTACTTCATTTAAGGGCTCAGCATCAGGATCACAAAAGGTAAGTCTGCAGTTACCCAAATCTGAGGGAAACAGCCGGATACAGTTTGCACCCTTTTTTGTTTTCTTTTTCTATTTTTTTTTTTTTTTTTTTAGTAGGTGGACAATTACAAAAGAGGACAAGTTTGTTTCCCTCTGTGCTCCTTTAAGTCTCAGAGGTATCAGTCATATTCACTGCACTGGTCTGGCAATGAGTTTTACTCCTGTCACAGGAGGTGTTTCACAAGCTTAAGGATCTTTGGGTTAAAAATATCACCAAATGGGTCTGGCCTGTAATTATACCTATTCATAGCCAAAATCATACTTTGACTGCTATTGATACTTAGTGTTCATGCCAATTTTTGATACAAGCAATGAGAAGACTGATAGGATGTATAAAAGGTTTTGAAGTGATACACTGCATATTTATGGCAGACATAGAGTTTGTGGTTATATCATGTGCTATGCAGTGTATGAATGAAAAAGACAAGGGAGAGAAAGAAGACCTGAAGTAATTGCTTTGTAATGTGTAAGTTCATTCTGTTGTCGTAAGCTTGGATGTTGTAGCAGGAACTAGGAATTTGTTTCTTAAATCAGATATAATCTGTCAAGAATTCACATAGATCTTTTGTCCAGGGACTGATAGATTAATTTGGAACTGACAAACTTCAGCTCAGGATTACTTAGATTCCAGCTCAACTCATTTTTTTTTGATCTGACTCCGTTTTTGTCTTCTCTTCCAACTCCTCCACTCCTCTTACCTTGAATATCTGCCGGTCACCACCATGTTAGACAGTCAGATTATCCTCAAAGGGGTGAAAGGTAGTCACAAGGAACTTAACTGAGAGAAAAGATGTCTGATGACATCATGCAGGGAATCAGTCATTGACACACAACTGTGTATTAAAATTTTTCTTTAAAAATGTTGTTTTATATGATAAGTTTGTCATGGACATCTGAGAATGCAAGAAAGAATATGTCTAGGTTTGGGGGGCTTCTTCATCAGGGATTGATGGACATGGACCATAATTAGGTGAACTGCAAAAACTACCTAGGCATAAAGTATTTTACATTGATGTTTTTTATGTACTGACAGGGGCTTTTCTTCTCCAAAGATTGTCAAGTTTCGTGTAATGTCCTTATTACAGGCTCAGTTACAGACATTGAGTGGTAGGTGGGGGGAAAAAAAAAAAGACTGCCTCAGTCCTTGTTGCCAGGGCGAAGCTTAAACTCTTAGAAGAAAAAAACCATAAGGCTGTGTCATTTTGCAATGGGGTCTGTTTGTTCTCTGCTGATAGGTATCAAGCAAAACGGTGTATTTAGATTTCAGACAGTACTTTGAAACAGTGTAACTTTGTGGATCTTTTCCCATTACTTGCACAGTTGCTTCTGAAGTGCCTTTTGGTTGCATCCAAATAATGTGAAAAGCCAGGCTGCCCTCCAAGACACTTCTATTTCATGGAGAACTGTGTATTGTTTGCTTTGTCAACCAAATGACATCAAAGATTAGCAGTAGTTTTGTAGGATGGTAGTATTAAGATTATTTAATACAGCTGGTTTTAATTAATTGTTTTAAAATATTAAGCAATAATAATTCATAAATGTGTTTATTATGTTTATTATAATTAATTTCTTCTGAGAAACAATGATAAAGGAAATTAAAGATAAGTGTTTCCACTTTAAAATGTTTTCTCTATTTAGGGTCACTTGAATGGGACAAATCAGAATAGGGAATCCGTAGTGGCCCAAGTTGCAGTTAGCTTTTTTTTTTTTTTTTTTTTTCCTAACATCCCCACCAAGCCTATCTTGATACTGCCCAGCATACAGAATTTTACTTCCTGAATGGAATGTAGTCAGAGGTAAAATACCCAGATAGAAACTATTTAACCTCTTCCCACTAGTCCCGAAGGAAAGACTAGTCAAATGAAGCTAAAAGGAACACAGTACAGATTTTCTTAACAAGGTTCAACATCTGATTAAAAAAAAAAATTAATTGTCTTTTAAGAGCTATAAATTCCCTTCATGGCTTTCTTGCTTTTTTCCTAATTTTGGTGTTTATTAGCTTCATTTGGGGAAGAAAAACTTTATTTTTAATGAGAAAAGTATTTCTGCATTTGACTTTAGAAGTAGATGTGGGGTTTTTTAGTCTTTAATATTAGACTGGAGATGCTAATAATGAGAAATTGTGTTGGGTGGGCCTTTGAGGTCAGTAGCATGCTGTCAGCATACAGGCAAATGGAAGTGAATGTCTTTGGAGTCAGGACACCCCATTGTGCTCGAGAATATTTTGCATTGAATGTAAACCTTTGCATATACAGCTGACTGAAAGTAGTCTTGACTGTGTGTGTTTTGTAGGGTGTAGTGCTTTGGGATATATCTGGAAAACCTAGGCAGGAAATGGTTACAGCCACGTGATGTAGCTAGGCATAGAGGTTTAAAAGGAAAATTTAGCCCACCACTCACTGTAATCATTTTTCCCTTTCACCACTCTTGACAGACCTTTTTCTGAGGAATGTGTGACCATGTGTGGTCCTGGTCCACGACTTTGACTCCTAATGTTTGCTGCAGTAGTGCTGAATAGCAAGAGAAATTGAAATGGACAAGTATCTCTCCTCACCTCCCTACTCTGCTTAGCTTTCCAATGTTTACCCCTGATTTTGACAGCAGCATTCTATAGGAAGATCCCATTTTACTTCTTGAGCAGTTTTACTGGAACACATCTCTGGCTACTGGCTCTGTAATTAAAGGTGTGATTCTCAGCCTCAACAAGGAATGCTGTAAATGACACGTGAAACCTGTAGTGTTTGAGAAAAGGGGTATGCTTGTGTGTGTGCTCACTTAGATCTGTGTTTTGGTTGTGTGGGATTTTTTATATCTCTGTTTACTACAGCTTATCTGGATATACATCACTGGTCTGTCATTCCCACTGATAGAAATTACTTCAGATTATTTTTGTAGCACTAAAAAAGCTCTGTTTACTGTCTCCATTGACTTGTTCTAAATGTCTTTAAGATTAACTTATGACTCATTTTCTGTTCTTCTGAGGAGAAAACCATTTTCTTGAAACAGCTATTCTCTACATAATATTCCTGTTTGCCATTAATTCTTCCATGCTTGTAAATTCTCTGTGATTATCTCTGTAAGAGCATATGCAGTACAAGTCTTCCAGATGCTCAGATTTAAGCTTTTATAGAGACACTAATACATCTGAAGTTGCTTTATTGCTCACATCATTGTATTCCTCTTGGCTATCAAATGTAGTGCAAGAATGAAAAGTAGATTTACCCTAAAAGAGGGTAGATTTAGATTAGACATTAGGAAGAAATTCTTCAATGTGAGGGTGGTGAGGCACTGGCACAGGCTGCCCAGGGAAGCTGTGGCTCTCTCTTCCCTGGGAGTGTTGAAGACCATGTTGGATGGGGCTTGGAGCTGTCATGGATGACAAAGGGGGAAAAGATGTTAGAACTTTAGACTAAAACTAATAACTTGTTCTGTGTTTTGTAAATGACCAAACAAATCAGAGAAAAGATGGGAGAGGATGGACGCATTCTCTTAGATCAGAGAGAATTTATTGGTTAGACAGGAAAATTACTTTGTCTCCCCTTTAAGTCACTGTTTTGATCTGTCTTACCATTTCTTAATGAAGCTTGAAAATTTGTATAAAGTCCCTTGAAACTAGTTGCAGTTGTTAATCTTAAATTTTTTTGTGTGTTTGTTCTTGCTTATGGTAATGCTAAGCTTCAAAAAGGAAGAAAATGATTAACTGAATTTACTTTCTGCTCCTAAGGTTTTTGTCAAGATGCTGTACTTTCTTTCAGGTTATGATACCTCATCCCTTTTGATAGTTTATGAAAGATGATCTCAGGGGAAATAATTTTTATACACATTACTTTTGAGGGTTTCTAATACAAACATATTTTTTCCCCAAATTTTTGCTGTGATTAAGAAACTTTGTGCAAACATTTTGGCTGTTGTGTCAGTTGTGTCAATAGCTCAAGAGATAACACTATTTTTTTTTTCTTTTTGCATTTGGGGGGTCAGTTCAGTGATAGTAGTGAGAAAATAACCTAGATATAACAATTTATTTGTAAGTAAAAATAAGTAAGTGGATAAGTAAGCAGAGCAGGCTCTGTATCTTTAACTCTCAAAAAATATCAAGGCAGTAATCAAACTGCAACCACAGGTTGCAGACTTTCATGGCACTAAAGAGAGAGAGAGGCAGACCTGTGTCTGGAGAACAGCCCAACAGGTTATCCATTGCCCCTTTTTATACAAACACAATCTGCTTAGCAGCATCTGATATCTGGTACAGCCTCCCAAATGCAGAGACAGCAGCACAGCCTGTACTCTTCTGTGTAATGAAAGAAAAGAATGTCAAATTAGGATAATCTATGGCTATCACTGCAGAATAGGTACTGCAGCTGTGTTCTTGAAAGATACTGAAAAAATGTTATAGCTGAGTATATAAATTTGTAAATTTTTGACCAGTCTTTCCTACCTGTATATGCTGCTTTACAAAGAGCATTTTAGCAGCTCTTCTCCTGAACTGCCTTGCTCTATAGACACTGGATCAGTTTAGTGTTGATTTGGTATCTTAATGTCCTTTAACAAACTGGATCAGAACATTGAGTAAAACAGTCTGTAATACAGAATGTGTATTATATACTGTAACATATTCAGTGCCAGCTGATCTGAATAGGAATTGGAAATAAAGCCTTTAACCTTCTAAGCAGGATGCACAAGTGGCTAAGTGAATTATAAGGCTTTTTTTTTTTTTTTCTGTGACACATCATCCAAAGAAAGGATATCAGGCTAGTAAAGGATTTCTCACTTTTGAAATGTAGAATTTCAATGTTCTCCTTGGGCATAGCCATGACATTTTTCTTGTCATCCTGTAAGGTTCTTCTCAAGCAGACATTATAGGGTATGGCTTTTATCCCTTTTTTGTAAGGAGCTGGGTTATATTCTGCATCTGTGAGTCCCCCAGCATAGCTCACCATGAGCTGCTGTCCTGAGCCCCTTCTTTACAAGTCAATACACTGCAGACACCCAGCAGAAACAGATGGTGTGTGCATACAACAAGCAATTTGTGATCTGTAGCATGAAGGAAAGGTTACCACGAAGGCATGGAAGCTTACTGTTCAGGCTAGGGTATAAGCATGGAATCAGAGACAAGAAAGACTTCTTGGACTCTGTAGATGTTACAGCTTCATGTACCTCTAACCAAAATGCAGCTCACAGACAACTCATGTCTTGATGGCTTACAGCAGTCACAGTGTTGTGAGTTCTGTGGGTGCTTGTGACATTCTCAGTGTGTTTAAGCCCAACTGTTTGCCAAATTTTTGAAACTGCTAATAGCTGCTACTTGTAGGGAACACCCATATATCTCGTCAAACATCTGTATGTCTGGACTGTGTAAACCCCACAATTTGCACAAACGTGCAGTACAACAAGTGCAGACTGTCCAGCAGAAGAAGTGCATGTATTATGAGTTGCAAGTGTCACGGTAGGCTTGGCCTGGTGTCCAGCATATAAAAATCATGTACATACCTCCTCAGAGTAGCCAGGCACTTGCTGTGAAAATGGGAAGTAAGCTGAACTTTGGCTATCCAAAGGATGGGAAATGACTCCTAATTAAGTGTAAAAATGGTTTCTTTTTCTCATGGTATCCCTTAGGATTTCAGATCTAGTGAGGTGGCAGAGAAGAAACAAGAAAAAAAAAAATCGCACAGCTGTTAATTTAGATAAAAAGCAAGCAATGAGGAACTGCTTAAAAGCTTACATTTGGACCCCAGTTTTACCTCCTAATATGTGCCTTGTCTTTTGTGTTCTACTGCCTCTGTCTGCCCTGTACTTCTGACAGTTGTTAGCAGCCAAATTATCGACAAGAAGTGGCTAAAGTGTCATTGAAGGGTTGGAGATGGGAGAAATCCTGTAGAGAGGACATTATCAGTGTGGCATGGGAAAGCCAGTTTGTCCTGGGAGGTGGGATGAAGGGAGTGGAACAACAGGATTTTCATGTACTTATTTGGAAGGAGAGGAAAAGCCATCAAAACTAGTGTTACATAAATAACAGCTGGTTCATCAGCAGATGAGGATGTGCTGAAGCAGATCAGCTTGCCAGGCAGAATGTGGGCAGACTGAGAAAAGGGAGACAGAGAAGGAATTTTTAAAATTTGAGGAGTCTGTATGTGCAGTAGCTGCCAAGAAGCTACTCTGTAAATTGCAAGGAAGGGTGGGAGAACAGGGAATCATACTGCCCTAGAGAGCTTCTTCCTCACCATTTAGGCTGCACTGTAAAACTTACACAGGTGTAATCTGTAAAATGAGTCTGAACCTGTAAAATACCAGATGAATAAAAAGGAAAAGAACCCTGAACAATGCTGGCAACATATTCAGAGAAAAATCTTGCAGCTAGTAAAAGGTACAGACAATGTAGTTTTCCTGTAACTGACAACAGAATTTGCTATTGCAGCAGGTGAAGTCTCATCCAAAACTAAAGAAACTGATGTGAAGCTTATTTTTGATGGCAATCTCATGATAATTACTAGACAATTCTAGCCTTTTCTGCAATAATTTTAATTTTTCAGAACAGTGTGATACTCTGTGATTTTAATGGCATGTGATCAGATAGGAGTTTCCAGTGGAGTCTGCAGATGCAGTTATCTATGAAGTTTATCCAACAGTGAAAGCAATTGCTCCTCTAAAAACCTGGCTCACCCAACAGGGAATCTATACTTCATTAGAAAATACTATGGTCACAGAGTTGATTCTGTTTTGTTAAAATTATGTTATAAATATTCCTCATCAAGGCTCCACCAACTAGGCCATCTTGGATATTTGAAGCTGGATTCATTCCTTGCTCCTGAAGTTAGGAAACTTCATAAGAGAACATTCAATATGACTAAGAGAATATCCTTTTTCTTTTGATGTAAATAGCAAGCTATAAAAACTATTTTTTTTCAGTCACAATAAAAATTAACTAATCAACTGATTAGTGACAGTGTCTCATCTAAACACAAGTGTCTTAGATTTGAAGGATGAAGTTGAGTGAAATTTCACCATGTAGTCATTATCTCCTGCTTTGTTTGAGATGTGTTTTAAAACAGTCCCACCATGTATCATGTCCTTTTGGAAATGACATGAAAAGGCAGCCTTGTTCTATAAAGATTAATCTCTAATAATAGCCCAGTAAAAGATGTAACAGCTGGTATGGATTAATATTCCTTAATATCTGCTTTCATGTGATTAATAGCTGAATGGCTTAAGCCTCTACCAGTGGAAAGCAAGCAGTGGTTACTAAGCTATACTAAACGTAAAAAAAAGTTCCTAGTTGATATTAATTTCCCTCCTTCACAATTTTTTTTGTCGCAGGTTATGTGTTGCAAATTTTTTCATGGAAAAAAAAAAAAAAGGGGAGAAGTTGTTCAGAGGTTCATCCTCCCTTGTTTCTTATACATGGTACCAAAGACTATTCCCAGTAAGATTCAGCAGTGAATCATTAACTTCTGCATTGGTTTATTTATTAATGTGCTTTACAGAGATTGGAAGGTGAAGAGGAATGCATTAAGATCGTGTCTTGGGGTTCACTTTAAGTAGTAAATACCCTTGTTCAATTCTGCATTGTTGGTAGTTATTTTTATATTATATTTTTACAAAAACAAAACCTTTTTTTTCAGTTTGGAATTGAAGAACAAAGGGTAAATTCCAAAGCTTTATAAAAGATTTAATCAGCATGTGATTAGCTGGATCAGTGCTTATAGTGCTGCTTTGAAATTACATCTTAATCACTTAATATTTTACCTCAGTTTTATTGAAGTTTGAGTCGCCCAAATATTTTTCAATTATGGAGATGAATTTTCTCATAAAAGTTATGATTAAAAATCCAGGTGGGAGTCGGGCAAACTGCTTGTGAGGTTGACAGGCTTTTTCCATTTAATTTCCTGTTAAATTCAGAGACAAGCATGAGAATATAAGAGCAGCTGTGCTGGGTCAGAGCAGAAATCTGTGTTGCTCAGAGATGTAACAGCACATTGAATCAGTGCTGTAGGGAGAGGGGTAACATCTACATCTTCCCTCTCAGAGTTTGCTGTTGTCCAGCAATATTTAAGATAGGGATTGTCTGGATGCAAGTTAATACTGGTGGGTTTTTATGTGAAATTATGCTGTTGCCTTTTAGTCTCTGTAGCATCCTTCACCAAGGAGTTTTACAGCTTAGCTGCAAGTTGTATGAAAGCACGGAAGCCAGCTTGAGCCCATTGGTTTTGGAAAACAGTCTTTTATGTCTGGGTAAGATTTCTTTAACCTGATACTTAGTATCCCAAGTTGAGAATCTTTTAATTTTGCTGTTGGATTTTGTACCTGTTTTGGTATTTGGTTCTAATTTCACTTCACAATTTTGTTGTGCCTTTCTTACAAAATCCTTATTCTTCTCATTCCCAGAAGTGCACTGGACATGGGGTGTTTTTGTACTTTTTCAGGCCTAGGTTTGATGAAAGGACTTAAAAGGTGAAAAGTCAGTGTATTTTCCAAAGTTATTAGCCCTGGGTGTTGAAAAGCTGACATGATGGCTTGTCTTCACCAAGCACTAATAAGTGTGGCTCTTTAGCAGTGTCATTCATCCTAAAGAATTCCAAACTCCTGTATCAGCATTCTGTCTTCAGAATACTTGTCTCACCAGAGAAATGCCTCCACCTTCTCAGACGAATATTGGCATCAAATAACACTATTTTTTATTCAGTTTTAATGGTAGCTCTGCTGTTAACTAGTTGTTACATGTAGAACTCCTTCTGGTAAGCTAAAAGGTTGAGAGAAGGAGAACTCAGGAGTGGCCTAATCTCATCTGAAAACACTTTGTTTTTCTCACAACTCTATTCATGGCTCAGGCAGAGATGATGTTCTTAAACATGCCCACAATAATTCTGACAAGTTCACATCCTGGTTTAGAGGGAGTAGTGTGTGTATACAGTTAGTCATGGGAGATTCCCAGGTGACATGAATGGGTTCACCTGTCAAAATGGTATTTTATGTACCCTATTTGAATAAGGATTTGAATTCCTAGTATGTTGCTGCAAATTGTACTGGGAAAAGTGTTTATTATAACACTTTAATATAACACTTATATTCCTCTCCATGGAATCCCACTAATCAGTGTATGTCAATGTAGGATTTACCTAGTAGAACAAACTGTCCTGGTGTTCCAGACTTTAGTGAGGTGGATGACAGTAGAAGAGAATAACAAAATGCCACCTTCCTAAGAACTTTCTGGCCTTCATCACATTCAGAATTGGGTCTTGTTTAGTCAGCTGCACTTGGCGTAATCAACCACTAGATGGAGCTGTGCCACATAGAAAAGACCTCCCTACTAATTCTCACACTGAAATTCACATTTTCCCTAGTAGTGAGCCCAAATGAGGATCACTTGTTGCAGGAGAGAAATATGACAGGAGGAATTCTTTCTGCAAGATACACTAAAATCCCTCCCTGACCTTAATAATACAACCAAGATCATGAGTCTTTTGCTGAATGTACCTTGTAGTAAGAGTTCACTGAATAGTCTGATTTAATTCACGTATATTAATTATTAAATAAGGCATATCCTTCATTATCACAGCAATTAATTTTTAATTAAGCAGTCATAATAGAGCTGTTTTATCAGGACTGTGGACAGGAACCTTGAAAGCAAAGGCTGCATTGCCTCTTCTTTCTTCATTTCCTGTGCCCTCCATCTCTCACTCCCCTTTCCAACCCCTGGTGCTGACAAATGTATCATGAACATGAGAAAAACGAATTGCCTATAATATTATCTAATAGAACTCTGAACCAGCACAAGATTGCTCTGCTTAATGATTCATGTAAATTTTTTTCCAACTTAGATTAAAACTTACTCGTGAGATTTTTTTTATAAAAGCTCTTTAGCAAAGCAACTTCTTAGTGTGCCTAGGATTTCCTTGCCAAAGTTGTGTTGATATGGGGCAAAAGCTACACTAAATACATGAAGCTGTGGAATACAGTATAATTCAGACAGAAAAACGTGCATAAGTTGGTGGGGAGTTGAAAATGTGTGAATTTGACATCTGCTGGCAGTATATACCACTATGAAAAGGACAAAACCTGCCTCTCTCCAGCAGAAAAGCGTTTAATCACACCTGCTAATAGATATTGGTAATACCCTGCCACTTTCAGCAGGTACAGGTATGGCACAGACATTGATTGTGGAGATTATTCCGTGTTTATTCTGGCAGTGTACCTCAGCCTTGAAGAGAAAGAAATACATCTGTGTACTTCTTAGTGACAAGTTCAGATCTTGGCTCTTATTGAATCTGTTTCAAAGTGCAGGATAAAGCTTGCTCAGTTGGGTGTTTTGCAGCATTTGAGGACATAAGAATGAAACTATTTTCTAGAAAATTCCTACATTTAGCTTTGGTATTTTTAGTTTGCCTTTTTTTTTTTTTTTTTTTGTGGCTGAATTAAGCGAAGATTCCTTAATACATACTTTATCAGACTCAAGCAAAAATTTTAAGACTCAGTATTATGAGTAAGATTATTTGATTCCATTTTGTTTCCTATTCTTGCCAATAAAATGGCACTCAGCCTGCTGGTTGAGTGGATTTGTGATTCTTTTCAAGGATTAGCCATGGATTTGTGAAGTACAGCTGGTATGCTTCTCATGCCAAGTGGTTTCAGCACTTTTTTTTTTTTTTCTTCATTTTTAAAGCCCTTCTCTAAACAAATCCTGTCTCTTTTCTTCCCCTTTTCTGGGGACGTGTTCTTGTTCAGCAGCAAACTTCATCTTTCACCAAACTGTATGTTAATGAGAGAACAAACGGGTGTTGTTCATTTTATCAGATGGAGGAATTTAAAGAAATGTTTATAGTTTAGCTTAACAAGTGAAAGATGATTGTTGTTTAAGGAGTCTAACTCAGTGGTGGGTGAAGCTTGGTAGTTAAGCTACTGGTCTAAAATGCCAATGATTTCTGCATGTACGTGGTAGATACTAGTGGGTTCTTGAAATGCAGAATTCATGGTACTTCTGGCTACTAAAGTTGTCTTCAGTGTGATTCTGGTAGCAACCCCAGCTGTTAGTTCTTCTACTCCAGTTCAGGACCCGTATCCATATCGTGTCCCCCAGTTCTGCTCATGCACAGCTGGGACCAGCCCTAACTGGGCACAGGTGGGCTTAACAGGAGCTCATGCCTTCCTCCTCCTGACTGGCAACACCTGGTTGTGTTCACCTGGTTGCCTCTACAGTTTATTCAGATATATACAACTTTATCAAAAAGCTCATCCCACATCTCTTCAGCATTTGTTAGCTTTTCTATAATTACAAGATTTATTTTTCTGTGAATTAGAAATTTGTAGTAATGAATTTAGGGAAGGATTTTATTTCCTAGCACATAACTTTAAAAACACTAAGTTGTGTTTCAGCCACGTATCTCAGTTTTGCCTTATTTCCTTACAGTACTAGTCAATGCTTAAAGCATCAGATATTAATTATTTTATTCCCCATGTAAAAAAAATCACTGAAGGATCATGGCAACCTCAAGACAAAAGCAAATAATTGCACTTCAATCATTAAAGGGTACAGACTCATCTTTATTTGCAGATTTTTCAGTCATTATATTGTTGTTACAGGTAATAGTAGAAGCTTCTGGTGACAACCTGAGTGGACAGATCTGTTTTATAGTTCTCTGGTTATAGACTGATTCTGTTCCATCAGAGCTGGTGGGATCAAGGGCTCCATTGCTGGGCTCCTCTATCACCTGTGATCTCTGTTAGTGACATTAAAGTCAGTTTTAATTAGGAACTGAAATAATGATTCCTCCATGTGTGTAAAAGCAACCCAGAGCTGCAAGGATGGCACATGAGCATTTTCTGCTGGAGTACCAGTCATCAGCATTCTCTTCTCTGGGTGACAACAGTGAGTATTTCTAAGAATGACCATTTTTGTTTTTACAAGCAATGAGTATATTGGATGGATGATGAAAAATGCTGGTAGCTGCTGAAATATCTGGTACATGTACTACAAGATAATTTAAAATTGGTTCTCTCTGTAGACTTATGGTCCATTAAAATTTCAGTACAATTCTTAAGTGACTTCTTTGAATCTTGGCTCCTGTTTGGATTCACTTGTAGTGAAAAGAATATGCATTGACTTCCAAGAGGTTCTCAATTGATATTTTTCCTATGTTTTGCTGTTTCTGATAGAAAGCAGCTTTTTGTTGGAGAAGCATAGAATTAGACATTTAAAGCTGTTCACAAGAAAAGACTGGAGAGAAATGTAATAAATCCCACATTTCACTATTGGAAAATGGAAGGAGATGTTTGGTCTCTGTTAACTCATCTGTGCAGCAGAGCATATTGAATTACTGTGCACTTTCATCAACTCCTGCTTGTAGCTTTGCACTTTGCTTCTGTTTTGTTTGGTCTTGCATTTCAGTCCTTGAAAGCATTGATTGTAATCCTTTCCTTTATGAAGGACTCATTTAACCTGTCATCTGTAGTTTTTTAATCTTGAATATTGCTTTCTTGTTAAACAAACAAAACAAAGCAATGCGAAGTCCTGCGACTTTCATTGCTCTTTTTCTTGACAAAAACCCCACGTGCTGTTGTGCTCCTTTTTGTTTATTGATGGGCCTGAAATAGCATTCTGGTAAAATGAAGATGATAGGCATTATTTTCAATTACATATGTCTACCCTTGAATGTGTCTCATTTTAGAATGCCATCTTCACTCCCCTGTACCCTGCTTGAAGCTTTGCTAGAGCGAGGGGTGGGGGGAAGAAGTAAAATCTCATGCTAATGCTTAAGGCCAGTGAGCTGGAATTCTATAGCAATCAGTGTTTCATGGAACTGCACATTCAGCAAAGCTGAACAGTCCTGAGAGCACATCCTGAGAGTGTCCAGCTTAGTATGAGCTTTGCATCTAAAAGGCACAAATCATCTTACCTAATCCTTCATGGGAACTTTCTGCCTGCAAAGCCAATAAAGTAAGCACACTGATGCTTCCTAACAGTCCTTGGAAAGGCATTTTTCATCTTTTGGCATAAATGGAGTATACCAATGTAGATTATACAGATGCCTTTATTGAAGTGTGGACAAATAAATGTAGTGAAGAGAGGTATACAAAACACAAGGAAGAAAATAATTTGTATTAGTTAACTTGAATTACTCTATACAGTGAATAATACACAGGCAGTACCTTTGTGAATTAAAGCAATAGGCAAGCCACTCTGCTGAGCAGGTAGGAAGACATGATGAAAGCAGAATATGCACTGATTAATAACTATATTGCAATTCTTGTGACACCTCTAAGACTGGACTTTGTTCTGTTTTTTAATACTTGGCCACGAAGATCTTCTGTCTCGAGTCAAATACTGACATAAATAAAAACTTCCACTACTGTGAATAATGCTGATGAGGAAATGCTAGATTCCACCTAACTATAGAATTGCTGATGATGGCTCTACTGCATGCACCAAGATTTAACAAGTATCTCTGTGCCTTCATCTCACAGGGATCTAGTACGCTTCTGGACCTGTTCAGGAATCCATCCAAGAAAGAATGGATTATTCATTTCATAATGTTTTTGAACTGTAGTAGTTTGGGGATAGAACAGGACTCAAGACAAGAAGATACTCTATCTTGTGTCTCCCAAACTCCAGTCTTAATACTGATAGGCTTGGAAAATAGTGGCAAAGTACTTCAGAGAACATTGAGATAAATACTGTGGGATGTAGAGAAGTAGACTGAAATCTTTATTGTAACTATAAGGTAGAGAGCTCTTGTTCAAGCCTAGCTACCATGTATTGAGTATAGCAAGAAGTCATGTGCAAAATTTATTGGTTCTCTTTTACTGAAACTCATCTGTCGTACCAGAGAATAATGTCCTAACCAGGCTCAGCTAGCCACCTTAGCTAGGAAGCCTCAGCTTCCCCTTTTTTACAAAAATAGCTAGCAGGAATGCTACAAACCTTCACTGAAAGAACAAAAGTCATGACAGTTGAGATAACTACAGTAAGGAAAATTGGTAAGTGTAAGGTCCAAACAGAGTGAACTCACAGGCTCCCAAATGAAAGAGAAAGCAAGCAGGAAAGCTGTCTAAGTGAAGTTTTCATGGGTTCTAGCTGGAGAAGGCAGTCACCTCAGAGAATCAACCTCCAATTAACTTGATAAACCAGAGCACAGCAGTTCTGTAAGTTTAACTTGCTGTGGTATAGCTTTGATGAAATATGAGAAACATTCTCTCCTAAAAGGCAGGGTAAGGTGATGCACATGGCACATTCCAGCAGGATTACCACAGAACAGGGCTTGTAAAGCAGATAATGCCCCAGATTTCAGTCTGCCACATGGAAGCAGCATAGATGTAATTGCTACAGCTAGAATACTAGAGGATTTAAACATTTTTTTAAGAGGTACATATGATATATTGCACATGTATGTTAATTTATAACTACAAGGTCTGTATTTATGCTTTGTGCTTTACAGACTAAAAACCCCATCTTTCAGACTTGGCAGGCTCTCAGTCCTGATAGAAGTGAATGATTGGAAGTTCAGATCAATGGTTTTGAGCATGTATTTTGTGTTTCCATATCCTCAGTGTCCTCATCCTCATGTGAGATGCAGGAGAGTATCAGAGTTTTTGTAGGGAAACTGTATCCCTTATAATCCCTTCAGATTAAATTACAGGAGACAGCATGGAAAGAGGTAAAGAGATTCTTCATGTGTAAGGCCTGTAACAGAGTTATTACAAACTCTTGACTGCTTTCCAAGTGTATTTTAAATTTCTGAACATTTTCTTTAGTGTAAAACTGTCATCTCTGTTTAATACTTCCCTCCCATGCTAGATAAGTCCGAAAAGCATCTTGTGATGGGTATGTCATTAGCACTGACTGGAAGAAATAACAGAAAACTATGTTCTTCAAGCTCAATTTTAATTTTTGCTAAGAGAAACATCTAAGCTAATCAATTAGAAAGTTTTCCATTGAGAATAATTAAATGTATTGCAAACTATAGATTTGTTCAATATCAATTTAAGTTAATAAATGACCATGAAATCATTAGATATATATTAGTATACTAAGCTGTTCAAGATGTATCTCTTAGGGCAGTAAGAGAAATACTTCTTAACTGGGAGTTCTCTGTGTTTTCTTGCTGAGTGAACATATTGTATGAGTAGAACTCAGTCACTGGATAAGTCTCCTCTTTAAAAACATTTTTCTGATTTGACTAAGGCCAGCTCAGAAATGAAATACACACTCTGCAGTGTGAACAATTTTCTTTACTTTTATTCAAGATTCATGGGAGCATTACTAATTTGCTTTTCCTGCTATCTGTGTTACTTAAAGAACATACTCAGGCATTTTGTGAGTGTGTAGGAAAACTAAGTGAAATAAGTCACTTGCCTTTCATTATAAAATAAGAAAACTGTACTTTTTAAAAAAACAAACAACATGAGAGCAGTTTGGGTACCTGAGTGCAAACATACACTCACTTTACTTTGGAGCAGAAGGATGTTTTTGAAGCAAATCTTCCACTCATTCCTACTTCCTTTGCTTTGGTTCACAGTATGAAATGGTCTAACAGGCTTGAACTGGATTCCTCGTAACTGGAAACGAAACCAGAATTTTCAGAAGGTACATCTAATGCACACTGGATACTGCTGGATATTCAGTACGTAGGGATGGAGTTAATCCAAGAAAATGCCTAAATTCTTTTTTAGTGATTGTGCAGCTGGAGATTAATCAAATTAAAGATACTGAGATTACCCCCATCCTTTCACTCCAGTAATTATAAGAACAATTAATAACTTCAGAATCTCTCTAACAAGAGTATTTGCTTCTTGTTGGCATTTCTGTTTTAATTACTGGGAGGCACACATTGTGTTTGACAAAGCTGAAAGCTGCAGTGCCTCATAGTGTTTCAGCAATTTAGTGTGGTGTTAAATTATCTCAACCCATGTGTTGGTCAGCAGGGGCTACATTTATGACAGTAGCTTTCTAATCAAATGTTCTGTGAATTCAGAATGCCTGTAAGCTCTTTGGCTTGGAACTAAAACTACACAAAGTTTTATGAGCAGATAAATAGCTGTTTCTGTTTCAGGCTGAACAGGACAGTCCATGTTTGAGCATTAAACTATTCAGATGAACACTGCTAGCAAAGCACAGAATATTTTCTTCATTGTAGAAGGCACTGGTTTATGCCACTTTAAAATTCTTTATACTGTGCATACTCAGACACAACCTTGGCTTTAAGCTCCTGAATTGTCTCATTGGCTTTCTCTGAACAGCACTCTGTGTAGGGCACAGTGTCACAGAAATCAGGAGGGGCTATTCATGGCTGTAAAATCAAGCACGTATGAACAGTTTTACAGAATTAAGAGTAAAGCAAATGTCTTTGTGTTATAACCTGGACGTGAGCAGTCGAGGTAGGAGAGGAATTCAGCTCCACTGGGAAGGGGGTGGCATGAATGGTATTGGTATATTGCTGCTCTGAGTGACGAGCACTTTTTTCTTCTTTGTTACAGATCATCTTTGATGTCAGTTGTGCTTAGGCAGAACACACAGCTCGTTGGTGTTTTTTCTGCACAAAGCCCCTTCAAACACAAAGCAAAGCAGGAGGTGGGAGGGAGGTTGGGGGAAACTGGGAAACACAGAGAGTTGGCACCGTCACTATGTGAAGTTTAACTGTTTCCATGAGGGAGGAATAGTACCTACAGTACTTGACTGAATTACAAAACAACTTTTCAGTGGGTTAAATCCTACCAAAGATAACTCCTTTGCCTTGCACTTATCACAGGATAGAACAGTCTTTCTTATATTTGCACCATATTAGAAAAAGTTGTGTTGATTTTTCTCTGTTCTGCCTTATAATTACCCTTTCAAATTCTAACCACTTGCTGAAACTCTAGAGGAATGCTGTGGATGAGTTCTTAAATAAACCTGGGCATTAAAGAAAGCAGTGATTTTATTTAGTTATACATGTATACCATTCAGAGAAGAATTGCAGTGATAATATACCAGTTGAAACAAACCATCCAATTTATTTTAGAGTTTTAGAATTCTGTCAGAATTCTTTAGAATTCAATTTTAGAATTCTGTCAAACTAAAAGCAGTCATTCATTGCAAAAGAGGCATTACATTTCTTACAGGGACTTGGTGTTTTCAGTGGATTGCAGATTGGGACTTCACACAAAGGAGTGAGGGAAACGTGTTTTACAGCTGATGCACTGCATGGTTTCATCAGATCCTACTCCAGGTCATAATAAATGTTCTGGGGATAATAGCTTGTACTTCAAACTAGGCAGTTTGTGCCTCCAAATCCATTTTATGCAGAGATCATCACATTTCAATAAATGTACCTTGCTTAATGGGAATAAGCTTGGAAACACTGCCATTTCTCAACAATTTTGTACATGGGTTACACCGTTTGTTGATTGTACTTTCAGGCTATCTGAGTTGCTGTTTATATTTAGTTTTTTGACAACCAGATTGACTGGGTAGTTCTTTATTGGCATTAAGTGGTTCATGTGAAAATGTTGTTACCCGTCTATTTTTTTCTTTCGGGTTGCTTTTTGACTTTTGTGAACTCGTTGTACCCCAGTCACCCTGCCAACATTTCCTCTGTCGCAATGAGATCTTGGGCTCAGGAGGGGAAAAGACCAAGTGTCACTCCTGAACAGAAATTCTAGTTGGTTTTGGTAAGAGTGTCCTCTCTTGGATGTTTTGTCAGCACTTTGAGCTTACACAATCATTCCATATAATCCTTCCATTTGTGCTTGGGTGGTGTATATCTGGACCAAATGCTACCTGCTGTCCTCAAGCACAAAAGCACATAAGCAGAGCAAGATGCACTTGCAATTTCATTCACCCATTCAGTCTTCCACAGCATTTTTAGCTCAAGACACTATAAAATGCTCTTCCAGTGTTTTGCTTTTGAGTTTTTCAAGTGGTTCATTTAGTTGTAGATTTGATAGTGGCATCAGGTGATATTTGTTGTACCAGAATCTGCTGGGACATGCTCTTTTTGAAATTATAACCTTTTTGAATAACGAAGAGACCTGTAGTTCAGGGGTTGCTTTTAACTTTTAATATGTGCTAGTGCTTCATAAGATGAGTTCTTTGTGGCCAAAGTATTGTAGTGCATGGCTGTGTATTTTGCTGCTACACAGTATTATTAGGATGGCTATGAATAATTAACCCTATTCTATATTCACATGAACAAGCTTGTCATGAGCAATCCAGCCTTCCATCTTTGTCCATTCCTGACTCTCAGCTAGTTTATTTTTCCTCACAGTCAGATTGCTATCGTGTCTGCTCATCTATTTCTCATCTGCTCCCACATCCATATCCATGACATGTTTATTAGTGCTTATTAAAAATTTCAGCAGTTCAATATCATTGCATACTGTAAGTCCTACTCACTGGTTCAAGATTTAAATCTGCTGTGAAAAATATGGGATTCTTTGAGCTACATTTTGTCTTGATTATGATAACAGGCTTGGCTTATAAGTAGTGTTTTGTTCCTCTCAAATGTTGAAACTAAGCCTCCAAGAGGATTTTGGGTACTGGTTTTTGTTGTTCCTTCACCCCTCCTTCTTCAAAATTTTCCTAATCTTGTCACAATGTAATTATTTCTCCCTCCTTAATGAATTTCACATTTGTAGTTCTCTGGGATACTTCAGATTTTGGGTTGGTCTGAGAACGACTTACAGGAAGATTACAATATATTTCCTATTGCATTCCCCATGCATTTTGCATGTAGTCTAGCTTGATTCCTACTCATGTCAAATTTTATATGTGGTTTTGCAGAAAAATTCTTGGGTATTGTATCTTTTTACTCTGCATTTTGGCATTTCAAAGTTCAGCTCCCACGTATGCTATCCAAAAATGTTACTTTTGATATATGAATGCATGGGTTTCTACACAACATGGCCTGTTAGATGTTACAGAATGCTGCATACACAGTGCAGAATAAAATAAGGGGGGGAAATATTTTCTTCATACCAGGTGAATTATTTTGCTTTTGTTACGGGAGTAGTTTCAAGATGGGAAATTATCTGAAAAGAAATATGTTCTCTGTCTTTGTGTTGATTTCACTGATACAGACAGATTTGGGAGAGACCAGCAAATGCATCAGGGAAGAGTGTAATGCATTTTATCTTCTTGTTAAGAAGACTCTTGTCTTATCCCTTGGAAAAAAACTTGTGGTTACTGAGTTTTCAATTATTCATACATAAATATAACTGATTACCCAGATATTAGATTTGCAGCAGTTGCAGTGAAACCATGGCAACTTGTTATTTTTTTGGAGATAAGTTGTTGGCTATCAGTGAAGTAAGCATATTTTATTTTGGGGGTAGAAGTAATAAGGGCGTGTGTAGCCAATGAAGGTTGTAAATAAAACCAGTAAAACTTTTTTTTTTTTTTTTTTTTACATGGACTAAATGCCTCTATATTGTGTGAAGCTACTGTTTAAATGGGTAAAACTAAATGCATCAATTTTTCTTTCTTGCTTACTCCCTGCAAGCCTGTGGGTACTGAGTACCCTTGCAAACAGAGGTGTTTTTTTTTCTGAGACAGTCACAGTGAGGGCAGCAGAGAGATGCATATCTTTATCCCTTTCCTTCACAATGCATTTACATCAAGCCATGTCACAAAACAAGCTCCAAGTACTGTGAGCCTTCCCATAGTATGAGTGCAGGCATCCATGAAAACTGTCTTTTGTGTAGTGGCATTTTCTCTGAGATTGTAATTTTTTTCACTCATGTGTGTTATTCCTTTGAACTCTGAATGAGCACTTTGGCTGAACTTGACAGAATTATATAGTTGGAGTTAAATGCAAGTGATTTCTTCCTCTTAGCATGCAGAATTTTTTCACAGGGATTTCAAATAGCAAGCACAGCATAATGCAGGCTGTTGGCCCTAGACAACATTTTGCATTTAGGAGGGTTTTAGTCAACTTGGTTGAAGTTTTTTTTATATACTCTTTGTAAGTCTCATTGCTTTTAGGTGGCTCTTCTCTGCTCCACCCCACCCTTAGTTATATGCTAGTTAATTCCTATTATATTATACAATCTTTATCTTACCATATTTTTGTATATATAGAATGGTATTTTGTGTAATCTGAACTACTATTCAGGGCATTCTCATTAGAGTGTAGGCATCCTGACAGACTTTGGCTTTGCTTAAAATACCTAGTCTTAAGTTAGTTTTTTTTAATAATTTTCAGAACTTACTCTTTATTTATAAGAAATAACAAGTGAAGAAAATGTTCACATTGTTTGTAGAGGTGGTGCTCTGATCTCAGTCACCTTAAAATGAACAATAAGTTTTTATCTTTTGGGGTAGATGCATATGGCCTGATTATCTTTCACCAGTCTCTTTTATTAAACTGAGGTGCCAGAGCACCTACAGTGTTGTAGAAAGGATATGCTGGCAGGCTTGCATGCTTACCAAATTTCACTTCAGGGTAAGGGAAACAGAAACTTGCATTTGATTTTAAAAAATACTGTCCTTCCTCAGGTGTGCATTTCTGTCATTGCAGTTTGAGCTAAGAAATGGAAGCACACACAGGTGTGATGTTTCCAGTATTGATTCTTAAAATGTGTCCTGTCCTACAAGTGCAGGTTCTGTTAGTACAACCTGCATGCTCACACAATGGCTGGCCAAGGAAAACTCATTGTCCAGCAAAAAGGCATTAATTCCTTTTTCACTTCTGTTGCTATAAAGAACCAAGCCAGAGAAACATACCATCCTGCATGTCCATTTTCAGAAGGGAGTTAAGTGCCCAAATTACTTGTTTTGGTATCTTTTTTTTGGCTTGTGTATCTTTGAAAATATTTCTTGTGGTTTGTCCAATAGATCCACTTTTTCTAGCTCGCAGAGTACACCACGTTCCAGATAGAAGAGGGATCCATAACAGCCACTGTGTCTGGGATCTGGTTTTCACTGGAAAAAGAAATATCTGTTGACTTTATCATATAGTCCTCCATTTCTATGCTCACCTTGCAAGAATAGTGAGTAGTGTCTTTGAAACAATCCTTTTCCTGGTACAGGATGTCACAGCTTCCCAAGATGTCTGGGACATAAGCTTGATGTGATTTCAGAGGTCAGAACTAGTAACATGATCAGAAATTAATGCAACTTTGTCATACACCTGTGACAGGCCCTGTTTTCAGTGCCTGTTCAATACATTGGTAGAAAGCTTCTCATTAAATTTGGTGAACTTTGGATGAAGGCTTCAAGTGAAGATTTCTCTAAATGAAGGAATGATCTGTATTTCCTTTATTAATGGAACGCTCTGTGCCACAACAGACTTAGTTGCTTGCTTCCTTTGACTTTTTGCTTTCTTATTAGTGTCTTGCTTTCTTCAAAGTTTCCTCAAAGAAAAATAAAGTCCAACATTTTTTTGGCATTGTGGTTTCCCAGAGGCATGTCTAATTCTTCCATACCCCACTGCTGTTTCTCCTGAAGTCAGCAGGATACTGGTCTCATTAGGAAGAGCAGGGTCTGGTTCTAAAACAAAGCTGTTTCAGCTGCATGCTTTGGCATTTAGGGCAGGATGGAAGTTGAAAATTATGTCTGTAAAATATTTCTGTGCCAACCACATATGTTTGTGCATTATTGGAGAACAGGTACAACAAAATAAGGTTAGACTCTAGCAGGCTACTTGTCTGCACAGTACATTACAGCAGAAGCAAAAAGAGTTAGACTGCCTTCTTAGCTTTACGTAGTATGATCTTTACATGGGATTCTAAATGCCATACTTAGCGCATTATGTTGGCACTCAGGAAAACAAGACAAGTCAGATATTTGAAAGTTAGAGCAGAAAAAAAAGACTACCTGCAACATATGTTTTCTTTTGCTGTTGGTAGTTTTAAAGTATGAGAAGATGGAAAACGAGCCCTTTGGAGCAGAGTTCATTAAACTCACAAAAGCAACAGGGTATGAAAATACATGTGATACGTAAAGTTACAAAATGAATGGCTTATTTACAGCTTCAGCTGGTTTAGTGCAGCATTTTGCCCAACTTCAAATTGTTCTAAAACGGATTAGATATAATTAATGCTGTATGACCTCCTTTTTTCTTCTTTCCAAAGAATGTAGAGCTGTACATCTAATGAGGACCCCTGAAAGGACTATTATGTCCAATTGTCTCAATTATGCAAATAACATTGATATTTTAGCAGAAGGGAGGGGATACTTCAAATTAAAAGTTTGGGCTCCCGTTTCAGCCTTTCTGCAGTGCCGGCATTTTTACAGCAAGTACATCCGCTGTTTGAAGAGAGTAAAGGAGGTTTAACAAATTGGAGATAGGGGCACTATCAAAGTAGATTTGTTGTGCCTTGTTCCACCATGAGATGAAAATACCCTCTGGGCAGGGAGATGGGTCATGAGACTTCTAAAGGATTACCTTCAAAGAGAGTCATGAGATTGATTTGAACAAAGAAGCTGCTCACATGCTTATCATATGAGATTCTCTTCTTAAAGTGGTGGAAACCCTTCTCCTTGGGAATTCTCATGAACTTCAGAGAGACTGGAAGTCCTAACAGTAAGATGAATGAGAAGTCTGAACAGTAAACAGAAAGATGGGACAGAAGCTCAGAGTTAAATGCAATTTATTTATTTTAGATGCAATTTGTTTATTCTATTTTACTCTATTCATCTTTCCAAACTCTGAAACACTTCCAGTGACAAACAGGTAGGACATGATTTTAAATGCTTTTTTGTTTCATTCCTAATTGTCATCTTTGTTACCTCTTCTAGCATAGGTCTGCATAATTGAAATATTGAAATTTGAGCTGATGAGCTCTGTAGTGACCTACAACTGATTGGAGAAAGATAATTCAACTGAAGTGACAGTATTCTGACTTGACTACTTCCTAGATTTTCCGTTTACTTTGGAAGATGTGAAACTAAAAGGATGAATTGCATGAAGACAAAATGAGTTTTGAAGTCCAAAAAAAAAAGATGTTTTGAAACATTTCATAATTAGAAAGTTGCTTGGGTACTACTATAAGAAGTAGAAATACTGTCAAAGACAAATCAGGTGAAAACATATCTTGCATATTTCAGTTGTTTTGAATGCTAGTTTAGAGCTAATTCTACAGCAAAGGGGGGTGGGTTGTGTTTTGTTTGTTTTGTATGTTGGTCCTTTAGGTTTTTAGGTTGTTTTCAGTTTTCAAAATTAGCCAGTAATACTTTCTGGGGTTTTGGCAACAAGCCTTCTGATAAGCAAGCCTTGTAGAGTTTTTAAGATCCAGTGGTATGTCAGTTATTATGGAAGTCTTAGAACATAAAAGGCCATAGTTTATGGTGGGTTTTGTTACCCCAGGGAGGATTGCCAGTAAAGGGGGTTTCATAGTGCAAGGCTTACAATGTTTACCAGCAGACCCCATCACATGTATCCTCAATGCTGCTGCTGTCATTTGAAGTAAGGCATTCTGCCACTAAGCATATTGAGCTCTGAGGTGAGAAGTCTCTTGGAGAACTCCCTCACCAAGATCCAGCTGAGTATCCACATTCCAGTCTTTCAAGTGATTGAGGGGCTGAGGAAGCTCAGTTTTGGCCTTTGCTACTTGTTAGAACTTCCAATCATAATTCCAGTAAAAGATGCTCCCATCCACTCTTCTGTCATTCCTACCCTTCTCCTGTAGTGCAGTTGGGGTCTTCAGGGACATCTCAGAGTAACAGTAGGTCCTAGAGGGCATATCCTTGTCTAATTCCCTTGTTGAGCTGGGGGCAGCCATGAAGATAGCTTCTGGCCTCTGAGTCTCCTTTAACTCCTGTAATTCAGGCTTTTAATTCCTCGCTTTTGATAACAGGTTCAAATCCAATAAAGTGAAACCTTCATCCTAATTTTTCGCCACAGTTCTTCCAACTCAAATGGCAAACTGCAGCTTATATTTTAAAGCCAAATATGTGAATAGGCTGTACATATCTGACAACTGTAAATGATACAGTATACCAGTACAGGCAGAGTATTTCCTGTATTCATTTTCCGGATCATATTATGATTTCTTGAAGCTCGATACATTCTTTTCTCTCTTTACAGAAGAACAACATGTTGCACACCATTAAAAAAATCTGGAAATGGTGTTTTCTGTCTCTATGGCACATACTAATTTCTTTTACTCAAAGCTTCGAGGGTATTACAAGGGTAAGGACTGAAAAGAAGATTGACTAAATTTTCTGGAAACTGTTTTTATCTGTCAACTCATTTGCAATCATCTCCCATTGCCCTCTCCATTTGTAAATATTTTAGTCCTGAAGTACTCAGCTTTTCAGTAAGTTCCTAACAATGGCTGGCAATTCTCAGGTATATATAATATCTTCTACATCCATATTTATTGTCTCCAGAAAATAATTTAACTCTTGAGTTCAAATGCTTTCATTATGATTTCTAAAAGATTGCAAACCCTGCAGTTTACGAGTTAAATTAGTTGGAAATTCTGTTTGAGTTTTGGTTTGTTGTTTGTTTTTTTTTTAATTACAAAAAGCAGCACAGTATAATATGTGGCTGATTGTGGTATATTCTGTTAAAGCTTACTTATTAGCTAATGCCTGAAAAATAATTGCTTTACTGAGTGTAAAATTAGCCACAGCAAGTTGAAAATTGTCAACAGCTCAAACTATTCAACTAAGTTCTACTTGGAGAATCTTGCTTTCAGGAAAACTCCTGCAAATTAATGTTAATATCTTAAAGGACAGATTGGCTAACTAGGTATTACATATCTTATGCAAAAAGAGTGTATATTTATAGAAAGCAGAAGAGGGAAGTAAATATTTATGTTACCTTTTCTCAAAATATGTATTTATTCAGCATCTTCATATTTTAGACACTGATGAGATGCATATAGTGTAGTATATTGTGAACATAGAAATTTTGAATTGGAGTAATGTTGAAGTGTGTTTTGTTATCATGCCTAGCATTATACACTAAACAGTGACTTTCTTTCACACATTAATATGCCAACATAATAAATTTTCTAAGCCCACCTGTTCAGTGCACTCTGCACTTCAGGTAAAACTAAGAAAAACTTGTCTAAATAATAATAAATAATACCTCACAAAATATGTAGTCCTTCTCTTAACATATTTCTCATTCATGGTTTGCCCTGTTTATTAAAGAAAAATTATTGTAATGTTTCAAACCATAATACTACATCATGTATGAAAAATCTGTTTCACTGGCTTCTCTGAAGTTTTGTAGACACCATTTTTGAACTAGTTGTAACCTCTTACACCAAAGAAGTGCTTATATTTAACTTCTTTTCAAAACAATTTTTGATCATTTCTACTCCTTGTAGTCATTATTCTTCATAGTGTGGACTTGAATGACTCAGATCTCTCTCAGACAGAGGCAGCAATCTAGTCCAATTCAGTGTTGGGGTTTTTTGCATCGAGTCATTAAGTGCAGGTTAGTCTTTGTTTGCCTGTGTAATTAACTTCTAGAGACACAGTTTTCTAAACCAAAAAAATAAGCAGGAGAATAAAGTGCAGGGGTATTTTGAGTTAGAACTACTCATTGACTTAATTTGGTCACAAGGGGCATCCTTGTTATGCTGGTTAAGATTTCAAAGGTATTGATGGATTTCACAAAGGAAGATCTGCTGTTGAGGGTGTTGAATCACCTGGGGAATCATGATAACAGAATTTTTCATGTCAGGTCAGAACAGCCTGAATGAAAGGCTCATGGTTAGAAGTAGCTGAAGAGAAGTGTCCCATGTGCCTATAATGTGGGAGCATCCTGAATTCCTTTAAAACTGTGTCTAGCAAAGAGTCCTCATTAGGCAGAGCAGGTAACAGTTACAGTACAGAAATCATTCTTGAGCCTTACCAGAGCTAGAGATTAGAGTCATCTCATATCTTCAAATAAGAATTATTAACAAATTATCTTGTAGAAGAAAGTGGTGGAACCAGCATCGTATTAGAGGCTGCTGGCTGCCTGTTCTCCTCCTCTCTGCAATATTGGGTCTCTTGAGAAACAGTACTTATAGCATAATTCCACTACCCATAGAGAAATTTTACAGGTCTATAGGCTTGTTTATGTGGTGAATGGACTTGTACACACACCATGCACATGTATATGGTATGAACTTTGTAGCACCTCCACATTGCTTCTTTCTCTCATTATCTCATCAAAACAAACATCTCACTGCTCAAATTCAGCATAAATAGCCCAGTTTAATACTGCAGAGCATTCTAATTAGATAACAGGGCAAGGCAGTTGAGATTTGACTTCCCTGATGATAACACCTTTTTCAGCACACTGCAAGTTAAGGGAGGATTACCAGAAACTCTTGGTAAGATGATGTGAGCATCTGTTAGATTGGAATATTTCCATAAATTAAAATAATCTATCCACACCCTGATGATGTTGGTGAAAGTCATCTACATTATTCCACAGATGTGAGCCATGCTGTCCAGCCAACTCCATTTTCATATTACTCTGTGCTTGATTTAGTATGAAGAGCTTTGTCAAACCTTGTGTTATGCATGACATACACTCATTTGGTCCCCTGCCTGCTCCCCTTTGGCACCTGTGTCTCAGGCACTGCCTTCTGTGTCTGACCCCTGTGCATGACCGGGTGCCCCAGCACTGCTGTTTGCATTGCAGCCTGCCAAGCTGTGCCTGGTGGAGGCAAGGCTTCACTGGAGTGCAGCAGCTGGGGAGCGTGGGGTCCTCAGAAGGGCTCCAGGTGCCAAGAGCAGATGCTGTTTAGCTAGAAGATAAGGCCCCATCCTATCCTCTGGCCAAGCAAAGCAAACCAAGCCATCCAGCAAAGATTTGTTTCAGTTGCAAGGAATATCTCTCTCTTTGGGGACCGTGGCAGTTGAGAGTGCTGAATACACTGGCTGTAGGTCTGGTTTCATTTGGGCTTTGGATGTGCTCCAGTGACACTGTGACTCTCACATCTACCCTGCTTATGATTCTCAGATTTTTCACTTATTTCACTGGTAGTTTTATCATTATGACTATTCACAGACCCTAATTGCTGCTGCTGTCCTGCAGAGGTGTGTGACAGATGAAACTCACACTTCTGGTGACAGAGTGGCATGTGAAAGTTTGTGGCATGGAATTTCCAGTGGCTTTGCTGTCCTATGTTGATTCCCACCACGGATTTTCATTAGAAATGCAGTTGTCCAGAGCCTACCTGCTGCTCTTGCATGAAGCTGCAGTGAAACAGAGCTGCAAGATCTGTTATTATACAGCCTGAAATTCACGTGTATTGCTTGTCCATTGACTGGTTGGTTATATGAATCAAAGTATGAAAAAGTAGTGTTAATTTAGCAGCAAATTGGAACTGTCTGTGAGTGGTAGTGATGGAAAATTTTCTCTTCAGTTACCACATGTCTGCAACTGTAGGTACGTGTTTCTCAGCAAGTAAAGTAGTTAATTTGTGATAGTCAAAGGACAACTGGTGTTTGCAGAACTAGTTCTTATGTTTATTAATGACTGTATTAGACAGCTGTTTATTTGTTTAGGGCCTTGATTTTGTTAGCCCATGATTTACAAACCAAATTAATTCCTTTCTGCAGGTGGACCTGCTACAGGAGGATACCTTTTGTTAATGCTATGGAGATGTAACAGTTCCATAAAGTGGAGTAATACAAATCCTGTGTTAGTTTGTACTGTTTCTTGCCAACGTAGTGATTTGTAGGCTGAAAGCCAAGAATTAGCAGTGATTTTGGTTTGTATTTATTAAAATTTAGGAGACCCATTGTCAGCTTTCATAAAGGAGAACATGCCACTGAACATCTGAAATGTTTTTTCCAAATTAGATTACTAGTAGGACATTCAGGATTGGCAATAATAAGCAGGTTTGAAATTCACTACTGTCAACTAGTCACTATCCTGCTTTTTTTCTATTTGTGAGAGGTGTATGGAAAACACACGATGTTTTTTTAGCGCTGTAATCTTACTGGCAGCAGCTATTGGGCAGCCTGATACTCCCACTGGTTGTTGGTCTGAAAACTGTAGCTGATCTGTCATAGTTCCTTAACAATTTGTCCATTCCAAGGCTGTTAAAAAGTGCTTTTTTTTTTCTAATTCACAAGAGACAGTATGTGTACTAATATATATGTTTATTTGTGAAACCAACTAGTTTTCAATCCACAGAGAGAATCCATATTAAATAAGTGGGGAAGGCGCCTGTTTTCCAACAGTGAATGTTTCTGCTCAAGTTATTTGCACTGGACTATAATGAAGCTTTGGTTAAGCAGATTAAATAGACAAAAAGCAGTGGAACTTCAAAGGCTGACCAAATGTGCTGAGGTTTTACTTCCCAGATCTGTTATGCCTGCTCTTGCCTTCCTGCCATTAGCACAGATAAATAAGCCAGTGGAGCATAATGCGTTGTCCAAACTGTAGTGCCTGTGTTGACTGACTTGTAATATTGGTTTTGGGTCTGAGTATCAAAGATGTTTTTTTTCAATGTAGCAGTAGTTAACAGACCTCCTTTGAGAGGGATTTTAAGAACAATTGCATAGCTGAAAGCTCAGCTGTATTGTGGAGCTCATTTTAGATACCAAGATGCGAAGTTTCCTTCCAAACACAGATACTAAGTCTGTGATTTAAATCTGTGTAATTAACTGTTTTTACATGAAACAGATAATAATAGCAAAGGTATCTGTTATTTAGTAAGCTGCTAGGAATATTACAAGGCTGTACATAATGATGTGGTTTAAAAATGCAACATGTTTTGATATTTCTTGGTTGTATTTGCCAATATTCTCTACAGAACAGTTAAATATGCAGCATGTGTCAGCATTTACATATTGAAGAGTTTTTCCTGCACTGTGGAATTGATCTAGGCATTTGTGTCACGCAGTCAAGGAGTTATTGGAGACAACACAGAATTGTCAGATTTTTGGGGGGGGGGAAAAATGAATGTGTTTAATGTAAACAACATGATAATAAAATCCACCATAATTAAATAGTAATCAGTTACATTAAACTCTGTAGGGTCCTGTTAAGATCGTTTGATAACATTAAACGTTAGAAGCTAGTATGGTGTGTATAAGCATAAGTAACAACATTGGACATAGATGTAACACAGCAGTGAGTTTGAACACTGTATGATTTTGGATTAATATTAAAATAATTATAATTATTATTATTATATAATTATTATTATTATTATGTAATTATAATTATTATATAATTATAATTAATATTAAAATAAATATTTTGAACAGCCTGAATACCTGTGAATTAGCAAAATCATATCCTGAAAAGATAAATGGCATGAGTTTGATGCAACCACTCACCTCTGCATACTGCAGAACCTCACAGCTGCTCCCGTCTTGGGCTTTTCCTTTGTACTTTTCTAGACCTGCACCTCTGCAATTAAACTCTGATGCTCTTAGACTGAAGTGTTTTTCTGAGCTCTGCTTCTAATGATACTGCTGCTAGAACCTGCCATCTTGGCAGAGCCTTGCCAGAAAGCATGTTAGAAGAACCTTTTCATTATTCTGGAGAACAAAGGGATTTTTCGGTTCATTTGAAGAAGGCATGTATAGAGTTGAGACAGGAAAGCTTGTCCAAGTCACACAGCTTTTAGATTTTAAATTTAATAACTCTCTACATTCTGCATTTGCTACATAATAAAAGTCCTTATGCTAAATGCCTTGTCATTTAGTAAGGAAGTGACACTGTAAGCTACATGAACTTCTTAACGCTTCCGCACTCTTTGGTGCTATGAGCTCCAAAATAAATTTTTAAATTAAATGGAGTAGTTCTGCTCTAGTAAATCAGAAGCGTATTAAAGTGCAGAGCAGAAGGGTAGGGTATTTCAGACCTCTGGCTGTCAAGGCATTCCACCCCAGAGGCAACAAGACAAACATTTATGTGTATGGGCAGATTACAGACAAGTTTTTGATGAAGCAGAACTTGGGTTTGTGACTTATTTGTAATTATTTGCAATGAGGAAACTTCAAGTAGTATCCTGTTATTTCATACATAGTGGAGGAAACTGAGAAGGCAGACAGGAACTAACAAGTCAACAAAGAAACTTTGGAGACAGCTCTTGGTTCACACAAGAAAACAGATGAACTACCACACCCTCTATTCATCACGGTGTAGACTGTGCAGGACTTAAAGGGCTAGTCCAGTCTCACAGCCATCAATGAACAGGCTGACAGAGCATTCATCTGACAGAAATATGCAGTTGACTTCCTTAAGTTAGAAAATCATCAATATTTTCAATTCTTTCTCTAGGAAAGGCCTTTTTGTTATTGTTGTAGGCACCTTGAAAGTTCTTATATCATTTTTAGCCTTTGTCTTGGGAAAAATTTCATTTCGCTTCCACAGAGGAAACTAAAGCAAAGCATAGGACATTTGCTTACTACTTGAAAAGTGACATAAGACACAATGCTGTAAGTCAAACTCAGAAGGAGCAGCTTTCATCAGTGTCATCAAATTGTGAGTCTTTTTAAAATATTTTTCTATCCTTTAAGAATAAATTACTGCTTTTGAAGACAGACTTTAAAATTTGCCACTAATCATTGGTTTATTATAGCAGTCATGGATACTTTGCCTTGGTGATGGTTGCAGGAACAGAGAAGGCCTGGGAGCTTCAAGAATGGAAATATGGGAAAGTGTCCTGCAGCTGTTTCTGACCAATTTTGTTGTGGCTTAAAGGTTTTTTTCCTCCTCCTATTTCACAGATACACAATACTTGAAGAGCTTGTACTGTTTCTGTCAAACGTTCTTCCAGTTTAAGGAATGCCTCCTTCTGAAACATTTCTCATGAAGAGTTAGATGCTGTGGGAATGAATAGAACTTGATTGACAACAGGAAAAAAATGGTTTTGGGAAGATTGTTAAAAAAGTAGGGAGAGGTTTTGGGAGGCCATTTTATACATATAAAGAATAATACTGGAGTATTGTGTGGAGTTAATGTTACCAATCTATATCACAACTTATGCTGGTTACTATATTATGCTGGTATACTGTTTTGAGACCGTTCACTGAAATAGGAAGAAGCAGCTGTAGACCTTCAGATAAACATTGTAACTTCAAGACCAACATGTCCTCACTTAAAGGCTATTGCATACATTTGAAGTTTGAATTTTACCCAAGTCATGGAAAATTTACATTGCCTACTCGCTTCATGAGTAGATGTTTCTGGCACTTACAAGTGATTTAATGAATGCTTGTTTTCAAAACAGTGGTTGAAAATAGATGGCAAATGTTACTGTATCTGCTACACAAAAACATTTCTTATTTTTTTCCTCCCTTTTAAAGGGTCAAAAGGCTTGGATAGAGAAGACCTTTTCGAAAAGAGAATGCATCTATGTGATTGCCAACAACAAAGACAGTAGCAGGTAACATTTTAAATTTTTCTTTTGGCCAACAGAAAAGGTTAATACTGAAGAAACTGAACTTGATTTGTCTTTATACATGGGAAACTGATACCCAGTTTACCCACTGCCCTTAAAGGGAGATGACAGAGGAACAAAAGTGCCAAACATGCTTGCATTGAAATCTGTATAGAGCTGTGGAACGTGTCATACAGAAATGGTCAGGCTGGGCAGCAGGAGAGGCAGTGGGTAGTTAGTTCTCAGGTCTGGAAACCAGAGCATAAGTTCATACTGAATCCTGAAAGCAAGGCTGTAATAATGTGCACTGTAATTGGTACCATTCCCTGTCCTTGAGTCTAGAACAACTTTCTGAAGTGTTACAGAAATTAATTGAAGATTTCTTGCTTAGAAACAACTGTGGGCTGGGAATTCTGGCATATAGGTGTAGGCAAATATAACACACAGGACCTAGAGAAGGAGTTTCTATGATTGAAAGCCAAGGCATGGTCAGTGCGAAAGCTCAAAGTTGCTTTCAATTTTAACTTACAGGTGCTGCTGTGGTCAGCTCATTAGCCAACATATTCCACCTCCTCCGAGTATAACAGCTAATAAAAATGGAGAAGAAGCAAAGCAAGTGGAAGCTCAGCCGGAGAAATGGTCTGTCAGTAAACACACTCAAACATACCCAACTGATGCCTATGGAAACCTTGAGTTCCAGGGAGGAGGACATTCAAATAAGGCCATGGTAAGGAGCATAGGCTACACGAAGGTACTAATCTCATATGCTAGTTTAGCAGATATATGTCAGGATTCCAGCTCACTCATTGCATAATTTGATTAAATCAGAAAATTTGCTGTGTCCACGAGCTGTGAGGAAAATGCTCAAAAAGAGAGAGAGAAAAGGCAAGAGAAAAATAATACCTACGAAGTGCCTTACAATATCTTGATGGAATAGTTTGATTTAAATCACCGTTGATTAATATCAGCTAAGGAGGAAGCTGCATGTATTAATACCCAAGATTCTATCTGTTTGTACTAGTTTTGTGGCACAAAAAAAGAGTATAGATAAAGATTCTTTTTTTCCTAAGGTTTGAAGTTTAATAAAAGTAGAAATTAATCATGCCTCGTAAAAGGCAGAGGCCTGACAGAACTGGTAGTTGGACTGTCAGGTTTTCTTAGCAATGGAAGTAAGAGCAAGTCAACCTTCTTGAAAAAATCTCTTTGTGCTTTGCCTGTCTTCTGAACAAATACAGACCTAGGTTTGGTTTTTTGCCCATTTGCTTTCCCATCTCTCTGCTGAGATGGTCACTTGAGATAACTGTACTACAAAGATTTGTACAAAATGTGTGGGAGAGGTTGGTGGGCTTTGTTAGTGGTGGTTGGTTTATTTGTTTTTAAAGCAGAAATAAAACAAATTTATTCCATGTTTTTCTTTGATAGAGTAGTAGTTTGAAAAGAAATCACAAGAATGGAACTAAACTGAGACAAATGTAAATCGTTTGCTTTGGATGCAGAAATACTCACATCACCAGTGAATGGGATAAAATGTAATATAAACCCCCTTTCTCTTATGAAGGTCGTTGTTTCTCTTTGGCAGTCAAACCAGGGCTTTAGGAATAATGCAAAGCACCTTCCAGTCATTTTAAGTAGGTGGATTCCAGTAATGCACTTTTGTAAATAAGAGGTTAGGGTCACCTAACTGCAGTCTCTTTTCAGGTGAAGAGAGGAAAGTGCTGCTTTTAAAATTCATGAAGCAAATGGTAATTTCTCAGTTGCACAGTGAAAGTTTTCAACCTTGTTTTTCTTACCATAAGCAGCAGAGAAAGTTAGTAATGTGGTGCTTAAAAATTGTACAACTCTTGCTTCAAGGTGGAAGGCTTAATATAATCATTCTTTGCTCAGTCAACAGAAAACTTAGAGAGCAGATGGAGTGATAACATTCCATATTGCTCTTTGCAGTATATCCGTGTGTCATATGACACTAAACCAGATTCTCTGCTGCATCTCATGGTGAAAGACTGGCAACTGGAACTGCCCAAACTTTTAATCTCTGTCCATGGAGGCCTCCAGAATTTTGAAATGCAACCTAAATTAAAACAAGTATTTGGAAAAGGTTTGATAAAGGCTGCCATGACCACAGGAGCTTGGATTTTCACTGGAGGTGTTAGTACAGGTAAGCAATTACCAGCATTTTTAGTTTACTTAAGAATTCATTGATGTTCATTCATTAATCTTTCCCACAGGCAGAAGATTTCAGTCTACATGAATGAGTCATTAGCCACTAGACCAGAAAAAGAGCATTGTAATAATTTACTCTTCTGCCAACCCCATAAGATTTTTCTGGGTCAATATAAATTTGCATGACTCAGTGTGTCCCCTGAAAAAATTCTCAGCCTTGGTTTCAGAACCAAGTGATCTGCCACTAGTCATAATACATTTTTTTTTAAGTGGTTGATTATGCTTGTAGGTAAGAAATCTGCTCAGAATTTGCCTGCCCTCGGCTTGCTACTCTTTTTTGTTTGGTTTGGTTTTTGGTTTGTTTGGGTTTTTTTGTACAGAGATCTTTCTGTTACTAAAGGTATATTTTCTGCATATTTTTTCACACACAGCACTTTTATCAAACTGTGCAGGCTGAATTCTATAAAATTCTCAGAACTAAGCATGTTTTCCAGTCATTATAACACCTCTGCTTTGAACTCTATTTTTGTAACAGTCTTCTTGAATTTTGGATGCTGCAATGTTTGAGGCAGTGCTTGATGAAGCTTTTCATGCCTGAAGTAAAACGCCCTTTCTACTTCCATTTGACAGTTCCCTGTTGATGCAGCCAAGGGCTGAATTATCCTTTAGGCTGCGTGATCTGTCTGAGAGTTAGTGATGAATTGATAATCCACCTTAAATGCCATGTCCCTGAGTCATGGGCTCCATGGGATCACTCACTACCACATGTGCATGGCTCTGAATTGTAATTATATGAGGTTTTCTTAAATGAACTACTTTAAATTAGTAATCTTGAAATGCAATTGTGAATTCAGGTACAAATGTCTCTACCTGAAGATGTAGCAATCTCCTGTTTACATTTTCCTCCAGTCTTCTGGCGATTTGGAACCATACTAGTTTTATGTTTCTGTGTGTGTCCTTTTTGACTGTCACTAAAACATCACTTGTACAGCAATTTCACATAGCTCCACTAGGAGGATTTTGGGACTGTGGCAAGTCAAGAAGCTGTTACCTAGTCTTTCAAAGACCTCATGGAATACATGCACTGCAGTACATTGCAAAAAGGCAAAAGGATTTACACTCAACTGTTACAAAATAAAACCATGGATTTGTCTCCATTGCATGTTCTATTGTAGAGATACCAGCGTAGCAGTGTAAGCAATCCAGAAAAGCAGGTAGCTCTGTGGGACACAAGAAGAAAATTCTGTTTTTTAGTGATCTGTCAAAAGTGACAAGAAATTGTATCTATAGGTGTCATTCGTCATGTGGGAGATGCCTTGAAAGATCATTCTTCCAAATCCAGAGGACGGATATGTGCCATAGGCATCGCTCCGTGGGGCATTGTAGAAAACAAGGAAGATCTGATGGGAAAAGATGTAAGTCTTTAAGGAAACTGCTGTGTAATTAGCAATGGCAGCTGTGTAAAAAAAAAAAAAATAAAACAACCCTGCTAATCTTTTGGCAGTATAAATATTTTCTGTGTTTCTAAAGCATGCCTAAGAGCTGACATAGAAGAAAAACTGTCATTTAAATGTATTTGTCAAGTTTTCATGTATGACTTCGAAGTAAATAGGGAGCTAGTGAGGTTTCCATTGCCTTCAATAGTAGAGATGTCTCTGTGGTGACGGTTTTAGGCCCTAACTTCAGTACAGTGTGCTCAGACTTCTGTAAGTCATGTACAGGCTGTTATGTGTGCAAGTGTGGCAGTTACTGTAGGTGGGCACTCTGCAATGGCATATTAATTAATAGGAACTCCAAATGAGAATGTATTTTCTAATGCAGTAAGAGGATTATGAAACCCAGTGTGTGATCAAGGAGACTACCTTAATGAGCTTAGGGTAACATGCAGGAGAATGCACAGATTTGACTCAACTTCCAAGGAAAACACTGCTGTGAAGAATTCCATTTTTGAATGTAAAAGCGAGGTCCGTTTCTAATTCTTCCCTAATTTTTTGTTAAAAAGGTCTGGTGAATTGATTTCCTCATAAGGCATGTGTTTCTGCTGGGCAGTGTGGGGTATTTTCACATTTAGTTCTTAGTTCTAATCCGGGTTCATCTGCACTTTTGACACACAGGTAACACGGGTTTACCAAACCATGTCGAACCCTCTAAGTAAGCTCTCTGTGCTCAACAGTTCCCATACCCACTTCATTCTGGCAGACAATGGCACCCTGGGTAAATATGGAGCTGAAGTAAAGTTAAGACGCCAGCTGGAAAAACACATTTCCCTCCAGAAAATTAATACACGTAAGTACAGTGCAGCACACGCTAAATATAACACCTTAAAGGAAGGGAGGGAAGAAATGGCTTGCAATACTTCACGGTATTAAAATTAACTCTTCTTCCAGCTCTTTTTAGCAGGAATTTGATCAGGACTGTGTGACTAAACTAGAGCATATGCTGTCTGATAAGTGGTGAAAGAGCCCACATCTAACAGCATGGAAAATCCAGAAAAGTAAGGTTTGCGTAAAAGAAGGAAGACAAGTTGACAAATAATAGTGAGTAGAAGCTTCAGAGCAGTAATGATTACAGGAAAAGGAGTTTTAAAATATTAGTGCACTTGTAGCTAGAATTCTTGAACATCAGTAAATGCACCGAACTGGGTGATATTTTTAACAGTTCCTGTCTACAGCAATCCTGTGCAGCTCAATGGTTTCTGATGCCAAAACTTCATACCAACATTTCATTTTCTCTTTATATTAATTTGTTTCATTTTAGATACCAAACTCAAAATTCTTTGACCTTCCAGAAAAACTCAGCTGGATTTTGATTTTTAGTGAAGCCATTGTTATGATAATTTCACATTGTTGCTTTCATATTTACAATTCCAAATTTCTGTCAGGTATCACAATATCTCTAAAACAAGTTTCTAGAATTATTTTGTGTTTTTTCATTAACGCTTTTGTAAAAAAACTTTTTTTATGATTCAATAAATAAAAAACTTTAGCTATAGTGGTTTTCCATCAGCTTGAAAAAAAAAAAAAAAGCTACAGGAGTAATCTCATTGGAAATAGCCCCCAAAATTTAATACTATTTGAATCCACCGTTCAGTTAAGAGCTCTCAGAGAATAGACATTTTTACCAGTTCTACCAGTTGCTGTTCTGAGTTGTTACAGATACTGTTGTAACTTGTGTAGGCCAGTGTAAATATTGAAAAGCAAACATTCAGAGTGGCTCTTGCATTGAACTCTACACAAGTTTCTAATAGGTTTTAAGTGTTCTTATGAGTAGAGCACAAAAATGTAGTGGTGTGCCAGGTAAAGCTGAAAGGCATAGCTAGAGGTGAGCCACAAGATACCTAAACATTTTGGAAAGTCTTGTAAATACTACTTTTTGCCTCTGGTAAGGTTCAGAAACTGAACTCATCGAAAGTATGCCCCTCATCTTTGAGTTTGGAGACAGTGTCATGAATTAAACACCCACAGACATTAAAAGCGGCTAACCTTGGCTTTCCTTGTCTTCTGCAGAAGGGCTGGGAGAGTTGTAACATTGTAAAAGAGAACACTGTCTTGGAAGATAAGGAAGTCAGGGCCCAGGGACAAGATGACCTTTATAATTTCCTTTAATACCCCTTGGGCTGGGGTTATTGGTTCTTATTTAGGTAGTGTTTGGTGATTTTTGTCATGAGAAGGGTAAAGTTGGGAATACAAGAAGGCATTGAGAGCTGCAGTACACTTACTAGTAACTTGCAGGGAGTTGTTTTGTTTCTTTTTAATCACTTCTAGCACAGGCACCTCTTCTGGAAATCTCAGCAGGAATCACTAAGGATTTCATGGACACACAGGCCGGCCCATGCTCCTCCTTATCAGAGCTGGGGTATCCTGACAGGAGGATGTCAGGAAGCTTCTGCTGTTATTGTGCATGGTGTTCCTGTTCTTCAGACAGAAATGCAGGTTGAAAATACAAACTATTTTCCATGTTCTCAGCTGTACAAAAAAGTGCATCTTCTTTATAAGGAGGTGGTCATGTCACAGATTAAGAACTGAATGCAAGTGCTTATGATAGTAGGATTAGTCAGCCTTCAGGTAATGTTTTATCCTTCATTTCCACAACTATCTTGTGACCAAGGCAACAGAGACCATGTGACCTGTGGGCTTCCCTTTGTCATCCTATGCCTGGAGATCACAGTGAGGCAGGGACAGCAAAGGGATGCTCAGCTGTCGTCTCTTCCATCGGCCAGCCATTTCAGCCTCATGATACAGACACTAATTTCATTTTTTTTTAATCTTAGAAGAAAGCATAGGTGTATGTCACCTTACTGAAGACTTAATGTAGGTAACCAATGAAGGGTTAAAGCATCCAAGACCCTATCTGGGAGCCATCCAAGAAACAGTGAACCTAATGAAGTAATAGGAGAATCACATTAACTGTTTTATCTGTGCATGGTTTCTGTTTAAAGAGATTACAAACTCTTCACCAACATTGAGTGAATAAATTATGAGTATGGAGCTCATGCAAAAGCAAGGGCAGAGACCCATCTAATTCTTTTCCTTTTGGGGCTATGAAATGGCATATAGATATTTTCCTGGTGTTGGCCATGAAATGGCCATCATTTTTCCTAACTGCTGTGGTTTGAAGTGATACTGTAACACAGAAATTACATTCTCACTTGTAAGATCTCAACCTCTTAAACCAAGTTTCACTTACACTTCTTGTTTTGTTTCTGTCCTTCTGTGTTTTGCAGGACTGGGACAAGGGGTACCTGTAGTTGGGCTCATAGTAGAAGGGGGGCCCAACGTGATCTCCATTGTCTTAGAGTGTCTACGAGAAGAACCCCCTCTGCCTGTTGTAATATGTGATGGTAGTGGACGAGCATCGGACATTCTGTCATTTGCACACAAGTATTCAGAAGAAGGAGGGTGAGATTTTGAGATCCCCATGAAAGCTGTCTTGCTCAGGAGGACTATATAGGACTTTGCTTTCATTAAAATTTCATAAAACCCAAAAGAAAACACAACACCTCTGGGACAAAATGCTACTAATAGACATGTTCTGGTGTCAGTCAGCTTTTGTTGCCTGTTTGATCCTAGCCTTGGCATTAATGAGTAGAAATTGTTACCACTTGGAATATATTTGATGGTCCATGTAATTAAGCTTGCTCTTAGTGCTGCACACTGTCAGGCAAGCTCCATCAATATTTGCTGCGTTATACTTGGGCTGGATTAGGCATGTTTGAAGCAAGGAACAAGTGGTTCCCAGTAATTCCTCTTTTTCTTGGGCCAGGGCTAATTAATGCATCTCTTTGCAAAATGTGGACTGCTGGATTCTAGTGTGTTGTGTGAATGAGTTTCATTCTCCAAGAGTGCCAGACTAGCTGAAAAAATCTTGGGCTTCTTACCACTCAGTCTTGCATCTCTGATTCTTCATCTGTGATGCTGCCTAACATCATGAAGAGAGTGGAGGATGTTGTCTGGAGTGTTCTGCTCCACAGCCTTCCTGCCCATTGTTGGTTGGTTGTCTGCCTCTTTGGTTGATAGAAACTATGGTTAATTTAAAGATACAAAGCCTGTACTAGAAGCATAAAGATGACCTGCTCCACAGAGTAAAAGATCTGTCCTGACAAATACTTCAAGTGGAAGCAGAGTATCGTGTTTTTAAAATTTTAAAGTAATTTGTCTCTCAATTAAGTAAAATACATCCCCCACTGTCCTTGTTAATAGCAGGATTTTATTTTTAGTAGCCAGATTGAGGCAAAAACCTGATATATTGTCTTGATTAAGGTATGACATATCCATCTTGCACTGAAGAAACAACTTATTTCCTTGACTGAAGCTGGGGCTGAGCTTGGATTAAATACTAAGCAAACAACTAGTGTTGTCAAGCAGTGCAGATGTTATTTGCTGAACTGGGAGAGCAGCTCTGATGCAGTATTTTTAATGTTTACACATAGCACATATTTAATCCTATCAACATTTTTTATGTTTCAGCAACTTTCCTTTCCATTGATCAAGACTCCTTTGTTTAGATCAAACTATCTTTTATTCTGCTTTCTCATTCATCCTTCCTGTCAGCTCACAGGGGATAACTCATACTACTAAAAGCTTATCAAGGTCAGCTTGTATGAGATCTGCTCAGCACATGACTTTCTCTCACAGTGCACATGATGCAGTGTCTGATTTTCCTCTCTAACAATTACGGTGAGATAAATGTGATCATCTGGTGCGGCAGGTCTGTAGTGAGAAACTTCTGTCAGCTCTACTGTCTAAAAGAATCATTTTCTCACAGTGAACTTCAAATTTTCCTACACTTTGCAGGCTCAGCTGTCTCTCTGCTTTGAAATCCTGCTGGTAATATTTGCCATCATCTGAAAATACACATGTATTAGGAAAAGGATGTGAGCTGAAGGGCTGTTTCATACAGCTTCAAGAGACCTGACCTTTCTAGAATGTTTTCAATCTAGTCTCATCAATCACTGTTTGGTTTGTTTGCTTTGTAGTTGGGTATTATGAGATGTCAGATACACTAGCAACTTAAATCTTTTGTTAAGAGGCTAACCAAGCTGACATGTAAGTAGCATGAAATATTTTTTTATTTTTAGCTCTACGCAAAGGGCACTGCAACTACAGAGGCAAAATCAGGGGTCCTGTAAGGTGTACTGCTGAAATCCTGAAGATTGAACTTCCTTAAAAAAATAGTGTCTATAATATATAAAAAAAGTAAGAGATGCCTGTGTTATATTCTAGGGTGAAAGGATAGATCAAGTTCCCTGCCAGTTTTTAAGTCAATGCTGAGGTACTGAGACACATAACAGCCAGTCCAGATATGAATTTCTTGATTATTGTTAACTCTTCATCAACTCCTTGCCTGTACTGAATGCAAAGATGCTGTGTGTTTTCATTTATTTTCAAAATTAACTGATTTCACTGGTTGGTATAAAGTTGTTTCTCAGACAGCAGGCTTTCTGAATATATATTAATTCTAGCAATCTCTTCTATTATCTCTTATTTTTCATTTAGGATAATAAGTGAATCCCTTAGAGACCAGCTTCTAGTTACCATCCAGAAAACATTTAACTACAACAGGAATCAAGCTAATCAGTTGTTCATCATTCTTATGGAATGCATGAAGAAAAAAGAACTTGTAAGTGTCCTTAAAATAGTTAATAAAGATAATTTCTGTGACCAAACTACACAGATCACTTTCAAATATCTTTTTTTTTTCCTTTTCATTATTTTTTGCAAGAGCTGTCACTACAATGTACAGGCATGCTTCTGGTTCCATCTTTTTCTGTTGTGTGGTTTCATATTTACTTGATATTAATAGTGAGTGAAGGAGAAAAGTAAGATAGATAACACTTGATCACTGCTCTAGAATAGTAGGATACAGAGCTGAACTCAGCACAACGGTACTTTTTCACGAGTTTTGTGTTCTTCACACCCTCTGCTGGCCTTTTTCCAGAGATGTTACTTGGCATCAGCTCATACCTCTGTCTCTCCTTTATAATGTAGATCTCAGGTGCCAAGGAAGTACCTACTTACATATCTATACATTTCAAGATAAAAAAAAAATACTCAAATGCCAACGAGTAGTTTTCCACTTACTATATACTATCTCAGAAGTAATTTCCCCTGATTGTGCTTCCTTTCTTCATTCTCTCCAGTGCCTTCGTTTCCAAGGTTAAAATTACATCTGATGCTGAATTCCCTTTAGTGTGGGAGGGATTTCTGGAAGAATAGAAGGTCCCTTTTGATTTATCTCTGCTCCTTGATTTTTTACCAGATATTGATTCTACATATTTTATGGGTTCATAAAAGCTAGATTACACAATTTTGAGTTTGGTTTAGCAACGTAATAATAATAATATTTATTATTATTAGTTATAGTAATAAAATGTAAATACCTTTGCAGAACAAAATTCTCTAAGAATGAACCTGGCTGCAAATGGCACTTGGAACTGATATGGCAAATGCTGTATTTTCTAGTAATGCAGATTTATACTGCAATCAAATAGACAGCCATCTGTGCTTTTTTTCTTATGCATTCAGAAGTATTTCCAGCATGCCCAGTTGATTATATGAAATCTTACTTAAGGGCTCCAGAGGTCAAGTTTTTAGATTGTCTCAGTCCTGTTGATATATTTACATTTGTATAGTGCCAAGATTAGGTCCATACATACTCCTTCATTGGAAGTCAATTTGGTAATAAGCATGACTATGATAAGCTGCCTCTAAGAGACACTGCCTGCCTAGAAGAATTGATTGAGAGAAGAGAGCTCATGGCTGCATTAGTCAAACAGCTTTGGATGTAAAATGCACATCAGAGTGGGCCTGTTTTACTCAGCAAAATTCAGATACTGTCTGTGCAGCCAAAGCAGGCTTATGGCTTGTATTTGTTCATACTTTTGTCTGCTTTCTTGAAAGGAAAAAAATTTTAATTAACGTTCTTCTCTCTTCTGATATCATGTATCTTTACATTCATGCAAAATCTGTTCTAACTGTTGAGAAAACTGCTATTCTCCATACTTAATGCTAGCATTTGCTGTTATGAGTTCCTTTTGGCAATTTTTAAATTTTTGTCTGCACCCAGTATCAACTTAGTTATAATATTTTATTAGGTTATTCTTCTTTAAAATTAATCTTTTAATATCTAGATCGATGGCTAAGCTTTGTACAAATTTCTGGGTTTTTCTAAATCAGTGAGTTTTAATGGGCTAAATTAAGCAAATGTGACTTGAAGTAGTTGCTTTTCTGTACTAGTAGATTCTGCTTTTATGGTCGTCAATATTTAGCATATTCTGCAACTCAAAAATACTTGAATGTTATTGTCAATCAAACTTATGTCATGATAATTATCCCAGGAAACTGGCATTTCAGTTTCCAAACTGGCATTTCCAATAGTGCTAGAAACTAACTGTCAGATAACAACCTGTTTGGCATGACAATTTTGTCACTGCTTTGGAAAATTCATGGGTTTCATGAAGAATTTCATCAACTTTTTCATGTTCACCTGTATAGGGATATTTAAGGATGATTATTAAAGAATTTAATGAAGTGCTTTTTAAAATTTCAAAGAAAAATTATTTGAACTGCAATTTTTGAAAAATCCCAATTCTTAGAAAATAATAAAGCTTCACCATTCTGTTTTTATTTCTATTTACATCTTTAGTCTCTCTCTGAACTGTTTTGTAATTTTGTATGTTTGTTTTCATTCTATCCTTTAGATTACTGTGTTCCGTATGGGGTCTGAAGGACAACAGGACATAGAGATGTCTATCTTAACTGCTCTCCTCAAAGGTGGGTTTTGCAAGCAATTAGAAAGGATGCACAAATAGATCCTGAGAAGGCAGTCCTATACACTACTATCTGAGGTTCACTCTGAATGTTTAATTTATTTATTTTTTTTAATTCTAAGAGGTAACCTGAATGTGCTGAAAGTTTTGTGTGACTTTCCTTACCTAGAAGCCTGGGCTGGGAATGCTGCAACAACTGTACTACAACACATTTTATTGTAGTTCCAGCATATATTTATAAGTTAGAAAAAGAAGTAGGAAGATGAAAAGACTATCTAGACTTTTTTTTGAAACTTCTAATTGTGTTCTTTAAGCCTTAAGACAAAATTTAGGATTGGTTCCAAATTTATTTGGAGTTTATAGAATCCTAGAATCGTTTGGGTTGGAAGGGACCTTAAGGGTCATCTAATTCCAACCCCTTTTCATGGGCAGGGACACCTCCCACTTGGCCAGGTTGCTTAAAGCAATATCCAACCTGGCCTTGAGCACTTCCAGAAAGGGGAAATCTACAATTTATAGTTGATGAAACAACTGTTTTTTATCTGCAGGTATATAGTAGTTGATATGGACTCAGTATGAGATCACTGTGAGTCCTCAAAGATTAGAATTATTAGGAATTAGAGAGGAATTACTATACTTATACCTACAGCATCATCCAGAGGAGCTGAGAGGAGGATTCTCTTAGAACCTTTAAATGTCTATCTTTACCATCAGAATATAAAGTCAGTGGGGTAGCTTTACGGAGAAAAGGGAGACAACCTGGTTAATCCTTTTCAAATTCGGATTATGGGGATAAATGAAAGATGTTATAAATTGATTTTATGAATCCACAGCTTGTGCATTTTCCAATCGTGTTTCATCACGCATGAAATACGGAACATCTCTGTGTTTCTCTTTAGGTACCAATGCATCTGCTCCAGACCAGCTCAGTTTGGCTTTAGCCTGGAATCGTGTAGACATTGCACGGAGCCAAATTTTTGTCTTTGGACACCACTGGCCAGTAAGACAAAGTTTTTTTTAGTCATATTGTTTGTTAACAATGTAAAATAAGTGATGGAATATTCACAGCCTTCGATTTTGTTGGCAGGAGAAACAGTGCTGAATTCTGTTTTATGTCAAACTGATGTAGGATGTCTCATCATTTAAGAATTACCAACTTAAAGCAAGGTAATAGCAAGTGTAGCAAGGCAAGAAGGGGGAGTTGATCTTTACAAAAGAGAGCAACTTGAATGTATTGAGTTCTGTCCAGGGGCATATGAGGAGCAAGTTGAAAGTTTGTGGGTTAGAATTAAGGGGCAGGCTAATGTGGGGGATACTGTGGTGAGTGTCTATAACAGACCACCCGAGCAGAAGGAGGAAGTCAACGAGGCCTTCTACAGGCAGCTGGTAGCAGCCTCAGATTTTAACTACCCAGATATTTGCTGGAAGGCCTACTCAACCATTTACAGTCCAGGAGTTTCTTCCAGTGCATTGATGATAACTCCTTCATGCAATTAGTGGAGGATCCAACTAGGACTGGAGCATTGCTGGATCTTGTCCTAACCAACAAGGAGGGCCTGAAGCAGTGAAGGTTGAGGGCAATTTTGGGTGCAGTGACCACAAGATGGTGGACTTCAGGATCTTCCGTGATAGGAACAGGATTCCAAGTAGAATCAGAACAGGCTGCCCAGGGAGGTTGTGGAGTCTCCTTCCCTGGAGACATTCAAAACCCACCTGGACATGTTCATGTGTTACCTGCTGTAGGTGACCCTGCTTTGGCAGGGAGGCTTGGACTTGATCTTTTGAGGTTCCTTCCAACCCCTAACTTTCTATGATTCTATGATTTATTTTGAAATTTCTTTATACTGTCATTTGTGAATATTTATCAATCATTTAAACTCTGTGAAAGAAAGGAAAGTGATTTCATGACAAGCAGAAAAATAACCTTGTGTATGATTCCCTTAATGTGAGATTTGAAAGCAAAAGCAGTCTGTGGCCTTGCATACAGTGGGACAACAGCAGTCCTTGTGACCTCTCCAGTGAACCTGTGTGATGCACTAGCATCACCTACACTTCTGCCTGGCTGTGCAATAGACACATGCTAGTAGTTGGCAAGGTCCCCAGCTACCTATTAAAATATGTGGCCAGGAAATTCACAGAGCTGCTTAGAAGAGATTGTGTTGCTCACTTCATTAACAGCTATGAAAATCTCTTTTAAGATCTCTTTTAATTAATGGAGCAAAATTCTGATGGCCAAGTAAAGTTTTGTAGAAAACAGGGCTCTGGCAGGCAGAGCTGTGCCATGAACTAAGCAGCAGATCTTCAGGAAAGTTGGAGGTCCTGAAATTGGATTTTCTGTTTCAAATTCTTGGAGTTTGATGCTACAGTAGTTGAAGTCAGTGATGATTATTTATTAATCATCACTTTATTAATTATTAAATATTATTACTACAAAACATTTTTTTGGACAGAACATTCCAATCTCCATATTAATGTGGTTAGAGTCGGAAGTACCACCTAGCAACTGAAGCCAGTTACTGGTTTGGCCTATTTCATACTCTGCAGTGATTTTGTGGTAACAGTAGGAGCCAATTGTGATTCACTGTCATTTCAAATTCATAAAGATTGCTTTTGGGCTAGCATCTGCTGCAAGCTGTCAGTTTCAGTTCTGTCCAGGCTTATGAATGGCTTCATGGTAGCAAGGCAGAGACGATTTTTTAAGATGAAAAATCAAGCCTTGTGGTCATAATCTCTGGGGGTTGTATAACCCAGGCATTAGCTGGAGCAAGTATAGCCTCCAAATCACAGACAAGTAGTGTCAAGTTACTTGCATATGTGCCTGCTTGTTTTGGGTAGATAGGCTGGAAAAGGGAGGGACACTGGGAACATTAAATGTGTCTGAAGAGGCAGAAACAGAAATATAATCTGCATAATGTAAATGAACCTGGAAGTGATTCTCTTTCCTCTCCTTTTTGCCTCCACAGTATGGATGTTATTTGGCATCATGCAGTATTTTTTTAAGCTCTTTCTGCCCAGCTCCTGATGCTATTTGTTGCTACTGATGTTGAGGATTATTGCTTTCACTGTGCAGAGAAACTGAATCGGTGCCACAAAATTTGGCATTGTCTCTTCCCAGTCCTCTTACACCGAATTTATTTTGCAAGGGAAATCCTCCACAGCCTACCTACCTACTTCATGATTTTGACTTTCAGTGTTATTGACTACATTAGCTATAACAGCTTTTAGGAAAGTGTGAAAGACTATGAAAAAAGGTCTTTATGCTTAAAGAAATTATGATTTTTAGTTAACTGCATATGAGAAGTGGTGACTGGGGAGCATCTTCAGAAGGAGTTTATTCAATGACATCATCCCTATACAATCAATTAAGTTGCTAATGCTTTAAATGCATTATTAAATACAGCCTTTAGGAAGCCTTACAGCTCCTGATGGTACAGCTCCAGAGAAGGAAAAGAAATCTCCAGCACCTCAGACTAAAGGAGCCAGAGGGAAAGGAAAAGGGAAGAAAAAGGGAGGAAAAGTAAAAGAAGAGCCAGAAGAAGAAACGGACCCAAGAAAGCTTGAACTCCTGAACTGGGTGAGATGAAAATACTTTTGTTAAAACTGTTACAGAATATTTTTTTTTCAACCTGGGGGGACAAAGAGAGAAGGAAAAAAACACATTTTCATTCTAAAGAATGCTCATTTGTACATTCTTACAAGATCAACAGTAGATTCTGCAGGAATGCTGTTCAGTCTTTGAGCCAGGAATCCCTCTCATCCCAAATGCACCACAAGCAGCCATACCACAGAAGTACAGGTCAGTGCTTATCTGCTGGATCTTCTCTCCTGCATTTGTCAGAAGGAAATCAGAACACCACTGAACATATTCATCCTTCTGTGTACAGTCTAGTGAAGGCAGTTCAAACATCTCATTTTCGAAGTGCTACATTTTCCAGCTGCAGTAGGTTAGGTTTGAACCCTGTCTGGATTTGAAGGTCATGTGTCCAAGAGAGAGCTGCTCAAGGGGTTATCCCCTCTTCTACTTCATTCTAACTGCTCCGAACATATTAGAAGAAGACCCATTAGGCTTCCTGACAACATTTTCTCAAGGCAAAGCTGTTGGTGGAGGAAGAGGAAATGCTTCTTCCCAAATGGAGTCTTTTGGCATTATATGTTGCCTTTTCTCTGTGAGGCTGCAGTTTGAGTGAACAACACGTGAGTTACCAGGTTAAATTCTGTCAGCCTCTCTTCTTAAACATATACAGTATGTTTTTTTTTAATGTTAACTTGCCCCTGTCATGGTGAGCAAGTGAATCTTTTTCACATGTCAAGCATGGTACGCCTGGTTAAGTTAAAAATAGCAAACCAAGTGTTTGCAAGCTACGGTTGTATTGCTAAGGGTTTGTTTAGCTGCTCTCCTCTTGCCCAAGACCTCATCAGAAAACTCCATCATCTGTATTGATTTGCACATGGGTAGAACTTTTTCAGTTTCTTTTCACTTGCAGATTAATCAACATATTTGGGAATATCATAAGTAATGAAAATGTGATTGTTGTCTGGCCAACTCTTGCGTGCCCACGTAGTCTCACATTCTCTGTTCTGCAATTCAGGTGAATTCCCTGGAGCAGGCTATGCTGGATGCACTGGTTCTGGACCGAGTGGACTTTGTAAAACTACTTATTGAGAATGGAGTGAACATGCATCACTTCCTCACTATTCCTCGGCTGGAAGAACTTTATAACACTGTGAGCAAGCACAAATTAAAAAATGTCCTGTGATATCTTTACTACTGTCCTTAATAGGAGTGTCCCTTTTCTCCTTCTTCTGAGATATGCTTGTGTTTCTAAAAAGCTCTGAGGCCTGAAATAGATTCTTGGATAGTGGTAAAGGAAGTCATTCTTATTACATTCAGCATCTTATTGTTCCCTTACATACACACATTCCTAATTAACAAGTCTACAGCAATTTTCAGAAGCTATTGAAGTTTGTTATGGAAATATAGTGATGTATTTAAAACGCACATTCGGAACACTTAAAGAACTAATGCAGATAGTAGAAGTTTAATAATGACCAGTAGTACTCACTTTTAATCTCAATTACTTTTCAAATCTGTGTACTTTAATATTATTTAATTAAGCCTGTAAATCTGGCTAAGTACTTACACAGAAACTTTATTCTTAGCACATTGCAGAAATTGGTATCATTTTCCCTTGTCTCCCAGCAAAAAAAAAATGTTTTTCCCAAAGCCATGGAGCATCATGCTTTCTAATTCAAATTCTCTCTGACTCAACCCATAGCAAATTAATCAGGAACATAAGTATTTCTGGACTGTTTTTCTTCCCATCATTTAAATGGTAGGTAGTCAAGGGCAGCATTTGTACCTCCTAACCTCAGTGCAGTGCCCCAGTCCCCTTATGGCTCCTGCAGCAAATACATGTTTGGAAAACACTGGAAACTGCTGTGACTGGAATCACCACACAGAGGATTATAAGAAAGGGATTACACAGCTCAGCAGGAACGTGTTTGTTATTGTAGCCAAGTTCCTTTTTGGTTTCTTAAAATTTATTCTTGGAGTGCCAGATCATTAATTACATTTGTGTTTGCAAAAAGTATGAAGAGTTGAAGCTCTAATGCACCAGGAATGGTTTCTGTTTCAGAGATTGGGTCCTCCAAATACACTGCATTTGCTAGTCAGAGACGTGAAAAAGGTAAGCCTGACTAACAGCAGCATTACAATCACATGATGACATGAACCATGTGAGTCAGCAGTAGGAGTAAGCATAGCATGGGGGAAAGCACACATTTGAAATTAGATGGTAGCTGTTAAGAACAGGAAAGTGAAATTACTTCTTGTGATAAGCAGTGATGTCAGTCTAAATTGAGTATGGCTCTCCTGTTCTCCTAGTAATTAGGAAACTTCAGGAGAAGGAGGCTAATCTCCTGATAGCATAATGTATCATTTGGGATTTAGATTGATCCTGTTTTCTCCAGAAGCTCTCAATGCAGCATTACAAAGGAGGAGTAGAAGGAAAGGCCTGATGGGTTAACTGGAAGCCCCATTCATGAGCACTGAATTAGTTTCCTTTTGTTTGTTTCCTTCTGTATGTTTTAGTTGCTTTTCTCCCAAGCTACCCTACTTTTATGTGCAGAAAATTTGTTCTTTTTCTCACTGCTACAAGTCCTGAATTTGTTTTTCATTAGTTTCCATTACATGTAAATTAATTCATTATATGTGAGTAGTCATTGTGAAATTTGCTGTTGTATTTGATCTCTCTGAGGTTTTTTTAGCTTGTATTCAGTATAACTCAGCTACATGAAATAGCCTGTCTTCCATTTTGTGAGGTAGTCTCCTTAATTCCCAGAAGGTTTAGATGTGGGAATTACATGGTACTGTGCTTATGTAAAATTCATGTTGATCTGCTTCAGAGCTTAACACTTCTCTCATTGTTTGTCTGTTTGAGTGTTACTAATGTTGTTCTGCATGCCATTTTCTGTCTGTCTCTCCTTTTTCATTGCATTTTCATGGCTCACTCATCCAGCGGCAATCTCGGGGATTCGGTTGGGTTAACATGGAGGTGATGTGTTTGCTTAGGATATAGTTGTTTCATCGCAGCTTCTGCTCAGTGGTGCTGTAGAATCAGTTACTGTTATAGTACCTAGATTGAGCAATGAAGCAGTTTTCAGCTCGTGATCAAGCAGAGTGTAGAGCACTATCCAGTTTTTAGTTGTAATGGTGGAAATTTTAGTTTGTCTTTACTTTGATTCTGGGCAGCACATTTATCTAAGACATGTTTTGCAAGGTAGTTTTAGCTCTGTAGAATATATTATGATGAAATGTTGTAAAGTATGCCTAATATTCTCCATGAAATTAAGTCATGAATTTGTATTGGAATAATGATAATCGGTACAAAGTTATTAAATTTCTTCAATAGAACCCTTGCCAACAACTCAGGCTTGTGTGGATGGATACTGATGTGGATATTGTATGACTAGATCAAAGGAAAATTCATCCAAAACTATAAATACTGCCAACAACAAAACAAAAAAAACCTGCCTCCCAGAAAGTTTCATTACATTAATCAGTTATCATTAATATTGTACAAATATTCAGAGACTGAAACCAGTGGCTGTAAATAATATAAAATACCCGTGTGTCAGTTTAAACATGACATGATACATCTAGCCAGCCAATTTAATTATGTTTTCTTATAGAAGGTACTTATTGTGTTTATTTTGTGGTTGTGGTTGTTTGGGTTTTATTGGTGTTTGTTTGTTTGTTTTTTGTAGGGAAATCTTCCACCAGACTATCATATCAGCCTAATAGATATTGGTCTTGTACTTGAATATCTCATGGGTGGAGCTTATCGCTGCAACTATACTCGAAAAAGTTTTCGGACTCTTTACAATAATTTATTTGGGCCAAAGAGGGTAAGAATGAGTTCATTGTGTGGTAAAAATTAAGGAATACTCTGTTACTTTGTATTTGTGAAAAACAACATGTTAAATTTTAAACAAATGATGCAAGACTGAAGCTGAAACTCTGGTAGTGAAGTTATACAACTAACTTGTTAAAAGATGGAGGACCCAAGAGCTGGTAAATGCATTGATCTGGAGGTGTATTTCCTCTCATTTCAGTAGTTTACAATCCAAGTATTTCTCACTGTGGAGTCTGCAAATTTACCTAATGCTGCTTGCAGCTGTAGCTTGGTCTTTTAGCTGTCTAAACTCTATAGGCCAAGCCAGGCCAACCAACTTAGGTAAGGCAGAGTTTAGTCTGAATACAGAAGAGCCTCAAACCTGTTAGAGTAAGGCCTGTGAAGAACTGCTCTGAGCATAAATTATACCCTTTGGAAGCCACTGCAACCACAATAAAGCATTTCATAGTCATGTACCAATCCTGTGAAGATCAAAAAATCTGTTCTAAGCAAATAGAATAATTTTCTTCTTTAGCTTATGTATTTTGTTGGTTCAGCTTTTGAAGGTGAAATGAAGCTTCCTAGCCTGATTTCAAAAAGCCTCCCACTGGGATAAACACAAGGAAAGCAGCCCAAGAAGTGGTCAGGTCATGAGAAGCCCAAGTGTTCTGTAGCCAATATATAATATCTATACAGTGTAGTACTATCACACCAAGTAAACCTTTTACATAAAACATAAACCAGAGATTTCACAATAGAACAGAGGTATTATTTTGACAGGACATTTTGAGAAGTGTGAAATGTGATCATATTTGTTTACTGTTTCCTATTAGTATCTTTACCCTGCATATGCCTAGAAGCACTAATTTTTTTAGTTTTTTCGCCTGTGTGGTGAATTTAATTCTCAGAGCAGAGTCTTATTGAATGCTTCATTTAACTCTTCTATCTGAATCACAACATTTCACTGGAGTGAAGGATGGAAAATATTTTTGTAATCCATTGGCTTCCTGCAAAAACAATGAGGGGCATGAATTAACTGTATCATTGTTGGTACAATTATTTAGAATAGTAAGCGTAGTAATAAATACTGTACATTGGTAAATGAAAATGCTTTTTTCCTTGGTATTGTTTGGTCCTTGAACCTTCCTTCCCAACTAACTGATTTTCTTTTCTGTTTTTAATATTTAGCCAAAAGCTCTTAAACTACTAGGAATGGAGGTAAGTTTGACTTATTGTAAAACACTGTTTTTATCAGAGCATTTCTTGGTACAGTTCTCTGTTAGCTTTTTGACTATTATTGTGGATTGAAGTAAATGCCAACTAGACAGGACCTTCCATTTTGCAAGCAGCCTATGAAGTATTTCTGACAGGATTAATTTATGGTAGGATCTTGAGAGCTGCTTAAACCTTTGCTCAATAATCTTCAGTTTTGTAAAAAAAAGTACTAATCTAGACCAGGAAAACATTTACACAAAGAAGCTGGGTGTATTTCTGTATGAAGTATGCTTTTAGTAATGCCATGATAGCATCTGAACACAGTGTATGTGTCAGGTTTGATGTGAACTGTACCCGCACACAAAAGCCTCCATTTCTCTAGGCAGATGAGCAACTTTCTTTTCCACAGGCAAAGTCCATGTGATGTTTCATCTCTCTGGTCAGATTTGTATCTTCTAATTGCTCAGACTCAAAATCTCAGATCCTTGGAGGTGTAGCCCTCTTGAATCAGTGTTGACCACACAAAGGTTGCTTAGTGCTTCTTCAGAAGCACATTTTGATTTCCCTGTGTCTTTCAGTGATAAATGTTTTATGTGGGATGAACTGAAGTGTTCTCCTCACTTGGCAGTGGGTGTAGCCCCCTCCCTTCTTCCAAGAGAAAGAAAAGGTTAAAAGATATACTAACATGACTTTTGCTTTTACTTTGGGAACTTGGAGTGTGAAACTGAACCTTTAAGTTCATATTTTGTCAGAAAACAGTGCACTATGCTGAGCTTGCTTGAATGGCAGCTGATTTTGTAGAATGGTAATTGCTTTACTTGCAAACCACTTGTGAGATTGGAATCATGGTCTACAATGATGATGAGGTCGGTCTACACCAGTGTATGCAATGTTCTTTCTACATTCTTTAAACCCTAATTTTGCCAATCGTGGCTTTTCTCCCTCTAGGATTGTCAGTACTTCCCTTCAGTTACTTCCATGTTGGTTCCTGTAGTAATGGCTTATCCTCTCTATCCCTTTAAGAAATGGGATATTTAAGCCTTCGATTTGCTCTGCATTCATAAGAGGAGATTTCTTATCCAAAGGTGAAGACTCACTTTAGTACCTTGCTGTTCCTAAGGATGCTATCTGCTTGACTTTTCTACTTGCATGTTACTACTCTCCCCACCTGCATGTCAGTCTGAAAACTGCTTTAGTACCTGTAAGATGCAGCATTGGTCTTCAGGAATAAATGCAGGTATCATAAATAGGAGATTACAGTGGAACCTAATTTTAGTGACTTCAGGTGTGATAAAGCTCCAGTGACAAAGCAGTGGAATTCAGTAGCTTGTAATTCACTGCATATCAGCTTGGTGCAGTTACAGATCTACTTACAGTGTAGCGTAAAGTGATGCCTTTGGTACAACAGGGTTCTACTGTACTTTTCCAAGAATGAAGACTTGTAATGAACTACTCAAGAGATGGTTCTGTGAATAAAATTTTAACCTGTGTGTGCTATCCCAGTGCATGCTCTGTCACATGTTCTTTGTAGTTTTACCACTATTGACCTTAATTGTAGCAAATGGCATAGCGAATTAGAATTTTAACTAATTATCTCTTCTCAATACTTGTTTTGTAGATGGTGTCATTGTCTGGTAAGCAGTTAAAAATTGATGGGAATATTTATTTATTTATTTTTCTTTGCTTTTCAGGATGATGAGCCTCCCACCAAGGGGAAGAAGAAAAAGAAGAAAAAGGAGGAAGAGATTGATATTGATGTCGATGACCCAGAAGTCAGCCGCTTTCAGTATCCCTTTCATGAACTGATGGTCTGGGCTGTGCTGATGAAACGGCAGAAGATGGCTCTTTTCCTTTGGCAGAGAGGGGAGGAAACCATGGCCAAGGCACTTGTGGCCTGTAAACTCTATAAATCTATGGCCCATGAGTCTTCAGAAAGCGAGCTGGTGGATGACATCTCTCAGGATCTGGACAACAACTCTAAGTTAGTAGACCCAGAGCTGAGTATACATCTACTTTGATATAGGGGCTTGTCTGATCTCCTGAGAAGCTTTACCCTTATTAAAGTACAATTGATTTCTAGAATGTAGGTCCACAGACTGATATTTGGAGCCTATATCTCAACAAAAAAACAAACCAAAATGCGGTCTGGGAATCTGAAGGCAATGCTAGCAAGGAGATGATTAATTTTTCTGACAGAACACATCCTTTCTTCAGCTTCTCTCTGTAAAACTCACTACTTTTGAATCACAAAGTTGTTTTCAGGATTTACTAATGAAAATTAAAAGGGAATCTGATGATTTATCTTAAGTGGCCTTCAAATGTTATCAGTCTACACTAACTCTTTTTGGTCACTAAAACTTTTTGGGAACTTTCCTAGACTATCCCAGATCAAGCTTGAGACTCAGTTTTCTTTTCGCTGTTTGTGTGTGTGGAAAAACAGGACACCCTGTGAATTAAAACCTGAAATACAAGTAGACACTGATTTCCAAATAAAACTTCATTGTTCTTATCTTGAATTTTTCAGAGATTTTGGCCAGCTAGCTGTAGAACTCCTGGACCAGTCCTATAAACACGATGAGCAGATTGCCATGAAGCTACTGACCTATGAACTGAAAAACTGGAGTAATTCCACCTGCCTGAAATTGGCTGTGGCAGCTAAACACAGGGACTTCATTGCTCACACATGCAGCCAGATGCTTTTAACGGATATGTGGATGGGGCGACTACGCATGAGGAAAAACCCAGGCCTTAAGGTATTTCTGCTCTGCAGTTGGTTTCAAAGGTATAGTCTGTAGCCTGTAACACTGCCTTATGTAGACTTATGTATGCATAGATCTAAATGGTTTCCTGATTATAGGTATTTTAAGAACATACCTGTTCTAAAGCAATTTTTTTGTTTGTTTCCAAATTCAGGATGTCTAAGGAACATCACCCCATCACAAAGGAAAATATAAATCCATAAAAGGCTCAGCATGATTGGAATCTGAGATCAAAGTTGTCTTTTAATGAATTATAAAATCTGTTCATTGAAAACATATGCAGTTGATTAAAAATCAGTTGGATACAACCAAAAAGTTCTGCATTTAGGGGTTCACACAAGGGGAATGGAGGGAAAAAGAACCAGAAGTGGAAACATATTTCTTAGATTGCTTAATATTGTACCAGAAGACAGAGTCAAGACCCACTGTTGAAAAGTGTGTAAACTGTGCAACTGCATTGTGTGGAAATATGCAATTTTTCTTTCTCTCTTTTGTCATACGATGATAAACTCTCTCTTACTGATTTTTCTATTTCCTGGTTGTTGGATTTATTGTAAGACAAACGAGTAATGCAAGGAGGCTGGCACAAAAGAGAAGTGTGAGTGAGCCAATGTAAAGGAAGCAGAGCAGTGTTTGCTTGTATGGATTTACATTAATATAATCCTTTCTTTGTTATATCATGCAGTTGCTATCATCCATATTGAGGCCCAACATGATGGTGCCACACTCAGCCTTGCCTCTTTATTTCCTCACAATTCCCTGTTTCTGGCAAACTGCCATGCTTCTCTTCCTACAGCATATTCCCAACATTACTAATGTACACATTGCACTCAGTCATTCTTGATTTTTTTATAGTCGTTCCCTATGTCTCCCTCTTAAAGGCAATTGTCTGGCCATTCAGACTGCATTATGGTGCCTTCTAACTCTGTTTATTGATTTCCTTTCTTTTCCTTTCCTTTCTTTCCTTCAAAGGCTTGACAAACCTGTTAATGTTCTCCTTTCATTGCCTGCATTTTTTTTTGCTCTTCTTATGTACTTTGACAACTTGTGCTTGTGCTCCTGTATCTCAGCAATCTTATACAATAGAAGAACTCTTCTGGTGCTGTCTGCAGTGCTTCTTTTCCCTTACACAAGTTTTTTTAATCCTTAAAAATAAATATACTAAGTGACTAAAGTAACCATAAGCTCCTGTGGCAAATCTCAAGCCCTTTTGCAACCACCACTGTGTCCATTCCATGGAATTTCTCAGCACAGCTATAATTCTGGAGCACAGTTTCTTAACTGCAGTGTACTCACAGAGATGGGAAGCCTTGCAAGTGCCACCTTCACATACAAACACTTCACTGACAACACTTCATAAATACTACTTACTAATTTTTGTAGATTTGAGAATAGCAGAGTATCATGAATACTATACAAATTAAAATGTTCTTTATGGAATTTGTCTTACTATGGAATCTATTAACATGAATAAATATTGCCATCTGAGTATAATTCTTTCTTGTTGCACAGGTTATAATGGGGATTCTCTTCCCTCCCACCATCCTTTTCCTAGAGTTTCGGAGTTACGATGATTATTCTTACCAGACATCAAAAGAAAATGAAGAAGGCAAAGAAAAGGAAGAGGAAAATGCGGTCAGTAATGCAGATTATTGGGAAGTTTCAGTATCTCAAGCATGCTGTTTTCCAACTTCTTTCATTATGCTATAGGTTACTCAGGTTAAAATCTCAACTGACTCTGTGGAATAAGTCAGCAAATAGTTTTGAGAAAGAGTAGCCTGGATTCTTGGGGCATGTCAATTATCTGTGTAGTTGCACAGATTTCTGGAATTTGTATATTTCCATTTTTAAAAAGAGGTCTGTTCCTCAGTGAAAGCATAGTGTAGTTCACCGTTGGCTGGGGCTGTAGTTGAGGAAAACTTAATATTTTTACTATTGTATATTGATGAAAACTGACATCTTGGGTCTTCCAGGATGCAAATGCAGATGCAGGCTCCCGAAAAGGGGATGAAGAGAATGGAAATAAAAAACAGAAAAGCCTTCCAATTGGAACAAAGATCTACGAATTCTATAATGCACCTATCGTCAAATTTTGGTTTTACACAGTAAGTCATGATGATAAAGCTGCTAGTGATTGTTTTTCTCACTCCTTTGAAACTTAAAGTGTTCCAATGTATGAATACTTAGTAAGTAAATAGTACTGATTTTCCTGGAATTGATGATTTCATGGAATCATCTGATCTGATGAAAGTACTCCCTTTATTCAGAGAAAAATGCACAGATGATGAAACAGAATGAAAAGCTGACCCTTATGCTATCAGCCTCTAAAGCTTCTGCGCACTTTGAAGGAGTCCCTGCCTGGCTAATCCTATGCCAGACTCAGTGCCAACTCCACGATCCAGTCTCTCAGTTGAAAATAGGATGGATTATCTTACTTTCTAAAGGCTCTGACCCCTGTTTTGCATTGAAATACACTTTAGGACCTAAGAATTAACACCCTAGTTATCAGTATCAGTACTGCCATTTGCAGTCTCAGATGACTGCGACTTAGATGGAAGCACAGATCCAGTCTGTTAACACTTCATAGGTACTTTTCTCTTATTTAAATAATTGAAACCAATCTAAACGAAAATATTTATTTTTGACAAGTGTCTGATTTTCTTTTTAGTGCATCAAAAATTATCCACTACTAAACTGCATTTTAACAAAACAGAAAAAGTAATCATGATACTGCTCATAATTTTTTTGTGCCCTGTGAAAAGGATACTGGTTTCTTTTTTATTCCAAGTTGGGAATTTTGATACCTAGTATGTTGTAGTATTAGGTAGGCTTTTAGTTTTAGCACATCATAATCACAAAACATCATACCAATCCCTTTCTGCTGCCTGAATTAAGAACGTAAAAACAAAATCCCTGTTTAATTTCAAAATAAGGCTTAAACATGGTTTCACAGTGTAAAGAAATGAAATTTTAGTACAATCAAAAAGCCTGAGGCACAAAAGGCATGATTTGAAGTGGTTTGGAATTGTTGCTTCTTTGAACAAATGAGATAATTCAGCTGCCTAGATCATATGTTCCACATCATCTGTCATTCCTTCTGCTACTGGAGGCCTGTGGCCTCTGTCAGTGTGCATGACAACTATAGGAAGGGCCTTAAAGTGGCAATATTATTCCTTTATAGAAGAAAACCTTATTTCTTGCCCAAGTAAGGGTCTTCAACACCTGAATCTTTCATACATTGCCTCAATGTAAGTGTTTATACATGTTTGTATGAATGTCACAGTGCAGGAATGCTTTGCTTTCATGGTTTATGGAGGCCTCAGCTAAGAGGAGCTGTTTGGTGTTTCTTTGACTAGTTGATGCATTCCTCTTTGCTCTTCCTGAATTAGGCCTCATCAAGAAACTTGGTCCTGAGTCTAGTGGCTACTTAAAGAAAATATGTGCAAACCTACTGTTAATGCAGGTGGATTTAAGTAACAAGCATAGGAAGAGGTGTTCTAGGGAGTAATATATGAAATTTTTATGCCTCTGGCTTCACATAAAGAGCATATTCTGCTTAGGTGATCTCAACCACATTATTACAGGGTGGAGGAAAGAAATGGCTATTGTGGCTCTTTATTTCCCCTACCCTCCACACAGGTACTGCTCACAGCACTGCCTTCCTGTTCTGCTTTAGATCTGTTTTGAAATGGTGCATAAACATTTCAAACAGAAATTAGTGGAGACTGATTCGTGTTTGTGTGTACAAGTCATCTGAATATTGCCTAACTGTGAAAGGATCCTGGGATTCAGAACATGAAGACCATAAAGGGTTTGGTTTTGTTTGTTTGTTTTTTAGATATCATACCTTGGTTACTTGATGTTATTTAATTATATCATCTTGGTGCGGATGGAACGGTGGCCATCAATCCAGGAATGGATTGTCATCTCCTACATTGTGACCTTAGCTTTAGAGAAAGTAAGAGAGGTAAAGTCTGATGATAACAATATCTCACAATGCTCAAAATGAAGCTCACTCTGAGAGGTAATAATGGCATGGACTTGTGCAAAGGCTTGAGAAGACACACATGACAGAGAAAATTCCCATATCCACAGAGTCCCAGAATGCCTGTCACTGTAGAGAGTATAATTGATAACCCATTCCTGTGCATTAAAACCTTCTCTTACTGGACAGAAAGGTCAAGCAAAAATGTCCCGAGGTCAGTAGTAAAAATTATTGCTGTCATTCTCTTATGCATATTTTCAAGGAAGGACAGGACAATAACCCATGAAGAAAATCCCAGTAGGTGTTGACTTGCTATTACTAATGCAGTTCCTGATGAGAACTGTAGGCAAAGAGATGTTTAGGGAAAATAGCCAGGAGTGCTCTCTGATCTCTTTAAGACAGCATAAAAACTTCTAGTGGAGTCGCATGCTGTAGTGTGGTTTGCACTTAAGGCTGCCCTCCACTAATGTGCAATTCCTGTAGCTCAGACTAACTGCATTTGGAGATAAACATGGATGCCAAGTTAGTAAGTCAGGTCTCTCAGTTGAAGTATTATTCTTTAAAACCTACAACACAAAAAAAAAAAAAAGGTGTAATAAAGCCAAAATAGAAGCAAACATGGAAAGGTGGTCAAGAGGAGAGTTACAAATATGATCAGAGAGCTGGAACAGGTCTGCTATTAAGACAGGCTGAGAGAGTTGAGGTTGTTCAGCCTGGAGAGGAGAAGGACTGGGGGAGACCTTATAGCAGCTTTCCAATATGTAAAGGGGGCTTATAAGAAAGGAAGACTTTTTGCCAAGGCAAATAGTGTCATGACAAGGGGCAAATATCTTAAACTGAAAGAACATAGGTTTCAGCTGGACATGAGGAAGATGTTTTTTATGATGAGGGTGGTGAGGCACTGGGACAGGTTGCCCAGAGAAGTTGTGGATGTCCAGTCCCTCTAAGTACTCAAGGTCAGGTTCAGCAGGCTTTTAGCAACCTGATCTAGAGAATGGCATCTCTGCCTATACCAGGGGGCTGGAGTAGATGAACTTTATAGGTGCTTTCCTACATAAACCATTCTATATTTCTGAGAAAAGGAGGGTTTTCTTCATAATAGCTAAAAATATTGCTGCATGAGACATTTTGGCAATGGAGGAGGTCTCAGACACCTACTGACTGTGTCAATATTAGTTTCATTTTCGTGACTTACTTCAAAAATGTAACTTGGAGTTTTTCTTAATGATTTCTTTGTTCCTTTATTGTTCGGGTTTGTTTGTTTGTTTCAGATTCTTATGTCAGAGCCTGGCAAGCTGAGCCAAAAAGTGAAAGTTTGGCTCCAGGAGTACTGGAATATTACCGACCTAGTGGCTATTTCAGTATTTTTGATAGGAGCAATTCTTCGTCTGCAGAACCAGCCTTACATGGGTTATGGAAGAGTGATCTACTGCGTAGATATAATTTTCTGGTACATTAGAGTACTAGATATCTTCGGTGTGAACAAATATCTGGGACCTTACGTCATGATGATTGGAAAGATGGTTAGTGCCTAATTTCGTTCTTTGTTTTTTTCTGTTCTTTCTTTCCCTTCCCTTTTTCTCTCTCTGCTTCCCTCCTTCTTTCTCTCCTCTCTTTCTCTTGTTGTTTTTTGTGGGGGTTTTTTGGTGGTTGTTTTTGTTTTTTTTTTAACAATCTGTGACCAGCCTGTTCTGCCTCCCATTGCAATAATTCACATGGATCATCTGCAAAACCATCAGTTGTGGACAGATGATACAACAATGATTATATCCTCTCATTGCAACCACAGGAGAGGACTTTGCTGAAAAGCCCAGCATAGTGCACTTGACACCAAATAGAAGAGGGATAGTAAAAAATTTAGCATCTCAAGTAGTTTTAAATATTAGTGTAGTATTCCTTTAAATTACTGTTTTTACTGATTTTTAAATTTTTTTAGGTATGGTTAACTTGTGAACAGTAAATAAATTTTTTTAAAAATCCAGAAAATTATCCAGGGGCATGTGTTTGTTCTTTTTATACTTTCTGGTTTACTTTAATGCATGCTGATAAACAGACCAGATGGTGCTTCTTGCACTACTTGGTCATGGTAAGAGCCTCTCTATGGTCTCTCTGTGCAGATGATTGATATGCTCTACTTTGTGGTCATCATGCTTGTGGTTCTGATGAGTTTTGGAGTAGCCCGCCAAGCTATTCTGCACCCAGATGAGGAGCCTTCTTGGAGACTGGCTCGCAACATCTTCTACATGCCCTACTGGATGATCTATGGAGAGGTGTTCGCAGACCAGATAGACCGTAAGAGTAGAATTCATAGTAAGAGTCTGTTTCCTGTTTCTGAGGCAGATGATCAGATCCAAATTAATGATTGGTTTTAATTTGGAAGTAGTGTTTTGTCTTAATTACTCTACTGGTGGTGTTGTTTACTTGTGACAGACTAGAGACCAGGCAATTTTCTGCTGCCCATCTGCATGTCCTGTCTCTCAGCTTAGATTTAACCTTGGTTGACACCAATAGTGATGTAATCTGGAATACTCTCCTATCCAAGAGTGTAATGATATTGAGTGTTCTGTTTACTTGCAGGGATCAACAGAGGTCATTCTGAAACAGTCTTTTGAACCAATGGTTTACTGATAGTGAGCTCCAACAGAAGGAGAAAAAAAATAACTACCTTGCACAGGAGATTAAAATGTACATATCCTTTCATCTACAACTCACAGCTCAGGCACTGATACATCTATCCATTAATACATCTATCTTCTTTGCAGAAATGTTTTTCATTAATCACTCATATTCTTCTTTTCTACACCCATGGCGAGACTAAAGAAAAAAGGAAAATTCTGCTTGATTAGCTTTGGGTGTGGAAATAACCTTTCTTATATAAAAGCTGTGTGGTTTTAAAATATTATTGTCAGTATTTTAGAGAAGATGGAAACTTTCATATTACTGCTATGTCTTTGTTAATACATGAAATTTGTACAGATAGTCAAACATGCAGCTGGCAGCCTCTTCTAGTGTGTATCACACAGTTTTCTCTTTATCTGAAATAATATAAGCGTCGTGTGTATGTTATTTCAACTGTCTGTGTGCATTGATGCATGCAGGAAGGCTGAAGAAGATGTAAGGTCTAAGTTCAGTCAAGAACCATATCCATCATAATGAGAAATCATTAGACCAAATTTCATTAGAGTGTGCTTTAATTGTTTAGAAAGGAATAAAATGTCATTAGTCTGTTTCTGAGCTGTGTACACTGTTAAAAAGATCATATCATCTCCATTTTCCTTCCGAATGCTTGGCTCATTAATGTAAGTTATGATACAGTAAATTACTCTTGAAAAATAAAAGGTCAGGCCAGTCTAATACTGCAGTTCCAGTGCGTAGGTGAGCCAGGATAAGCTCAGGATCTCTTAAATGTTTTGTTTTTTCCCAAGGGGAAGAATAGACTGCAACAGGATATCCCTTACCTGTGTGCCTTATAATGTGCACTCAATCCGTTCACTTTGGACAAATCATGTTTGTCATTGGAGACAGTTCAGTGTCTTGATAAATCAAAGCTCACACCTTATCAACAATGCTCATCTCTTTAGTGTAAGTGGTGTCCCAGATGTCTCTCATACTTCCAGTCATTTCTCAGTTTTATATTCAGCATCCCTTGAATTAGAAATTGTTCTTCAGTGTTGTGAAAGATTTTGGAGAAAAAGGTTTGGCTTTCCAGCTGCTTTCTCCACCAACCTTCCCAGGTCAGAAGGTTTGCTGTGCCTACTTTAAATATAAGCTAATTTGGGAATGTATGGGTTTATTGTTGTTTTAATATTAAATAAAAATGGCTGTGCAGGGAGTTGTGCTGGCATACCTAGACTGCGTTGTAATTATTCTATGATGTTCTTATGTCTAGAAGTCTATGGACTGACTTCTGAAGATCATTTTGCTTTCAATAACAAATTTGTAATCTGATCTTTCCATGGTTCTCTGTAAACACACCACAAAAGCAACTTAGAAGCCATTGGGAAGTGGTTGCTATGGGCTGTCTAACCTGACTTTGGGTTAAAAGCAGGGCAAATGGCAGCAGGTTGCTTAGGAACTGTCCAGTCAGGTTTTTGGTATCTTGAAGGAGGAAGACTGTACAACCTTTTGGACACCCTGATTTAAATAGCGTATCCCATACTTATATCTTTATCCACTGTTTCATGTCCTTTCACTGGATGCCATGGAGAGGACTCTAACTCTGTCTCCTTAACTCTCACCCACCATCAGGTATTTATAACATTGCTAAAATCTCCTCTGACCCTTCTCCAGGCTAAATTATCCCAGATTTCTCAGTCTTACTTTATTCCCTGAATGCTCATATCATCTTAATAATCTTTGTGGCCCTGTACTGGAGTCTTTCCAGTATGTTTCATGTCTGATTTTTATGGGAGAGCCCAGAACAAGATACTGAAGTCTAGCTGTAGTTTCACTAGAGCTGAGAAAAGCAGAATAATTACCTCTCCTAACTTGCTGGTAGTGCAACCCAAGGATGCTCTTGTCTTGTTCACTCTGTTTAGAAGATGTTCATGAGCAAGAAGTTACTGGCATCTAATACTCAACAACAACATATTCTTGAGCAACATCAAAGCTTGGCTAAGCTAATTTCACAAGCATGTTTTTTCTTAATGTCACCATTTAGGGGCTGGTTAGCAGCAGGTATCCATCCTGGTAGTCAAGTTGGGTTTTGTTAATATTGTATGCTGTAATAACATCAGTATCTTGACTGTTAATGGAACAGAGATATTCAATAGAAGCAGCAGCCAGACTCCAAGCCAGAGTTGTTCCTGGGAGGATGGGGGAGGGGGGTAAGAAAATTTTTTTCCATAATAACTAAAGGAATGATTTTGTGTGGTAACTGAGTTGGTTTGTGTTTGTGGTAACCACCAATTTTACTTACTTGCCTGAGTTATTCAAGTGATCATCCGCCAGAAACATTTTGTGATTTCTAATTGCTATCAGGAATTCACTGCCATATGTAACACTTGGGGAAAACAACATGAAAAGGAAATTGTAAAGTTCAATGTATTTTTTAATAAGACACTGTTTTCAAGTAAATATCTCTAATGTTCTGAAATTTGAGTTGCTTACTCTTTCTTGGTGTCAAAACTGTATTTTCAAGCACCTTTTTTGTTTGCATTTATTGTTTTTTTCTATATTATTGTTTTCTTTCTTTCTCTTTCTGCTTCATTTTCCTTTGAAACGCTGTTCAGTCTATGCCATGGAAATTAATCGTAAGTCTGTGGAGAGCTGGTGATCTCATTTTGATGAATATGTTAATTAATTTTTTTCTTCTCTAGATAATGACATTTTAATTGTAGCGGCTCATCCAGTATTCAGGTGTGAATCTTGGTTTTCTACTGTAATAGCTTAATTTGGTACTGCACTTAGAGACAGAACAAATTTGCTGCATTTACCTAACTCCAAGACAGCTCTTATCCCGACACAACCTAAGTATTATGAGAATAACCTCAGGCAATTATTTTATGTTAGTCTCATCAATATTCTTAATTTTTTCTAAAGCTTACAAGACTATTTTACTGTTACTATATCATTTTAATTTTAGAATTTTTTTTCTCTTTGGTTTAAAATTTTAAATAAAATTTAGAATTAATATGAAGAAGAAGGGAAATAGAAATTGGACAGTAAATGGTGGCATGGCCATGTCAAAAGCCCTAGAGAGGAAAAGTAACAGTTTAGGGTCTAACTAGGGAGTCCAGTCAAGGGGCAGAAGAAGGATCTGTGCAGGGGACAAACACAGGTCCAAGGTCCATCCAGGGGGCAGGGACAGGAGTAGGGGGGGGTTAGGTGTAGAGTCCAGGGGAAGCTGGCCAGGATCATTTAGGCTTTTTTCCTTCACCCAGAGCTCTGATAAAGGTTTAATTTATGCTCAGCAACCTGTGACCACTAAGTAATTCCTTTTATGTCTTTGGCAAGGTATGCACACAAGTTTGAAGAATTTATTGTAATTCCACTATTAATATGTGCATGTGTACATTAACATGTAACATGCTATTACTATGAGAAAATAAAAATCCCTGTGAATTTGAAGAGAAAGCAACATTGTATACTTGGAGTATACTTGGAGCTTCCTCCCTGTTCACTGGTATAGGAAATGATTTTTTTATGCTGTAGTTAGAAGCAGAGATTCTGCATACTTGCTATTGGAGATAGATTTGTTTAGCACTCTGCAGATTTTATGAATCACTATTAAATAAATGCAAATAGCATTTTCAAGTATTGGGCAGTTTATGAAAAACACCTTTTCTGTTTTTTCTTCAGCTCCTTGTGGGGACAATCTTTACGATGATGATGGTAAACGCCTCCCTCCGTGTATACCAGGGGCCTGGCTCACTCCTGCTATCATGGCCTGTTACCTCTTGGTTGCAAATATCCTGTTGGTAAACCTGCTGATTGCTGTCTTCAAGTATGTGCTCACATGACAGTCACATTGCCAGGGGAAGGGGAAGAACCTTACAGTGGTAGCTATTACTGACTAGAGACCAAGGAGTCAGCAGATTGGGAACTAGTTCCTGCTGTTAACTCCTGCCATCCCAGCATGCTTGAAAGGGAGAGAGCTACCTGAGGAATTCCTGCTATGCAGGAGACACAGAATGAAGAGAGTCATTCACCATGGGTAAATAATCTCGTGTATACTAAGCCAAAGGAAAACAAAAGATACGTGTATCAGAATTCTCTGGTTTCACAGAGATATTTTAAGTGGTTTTGTGAATGTGGAAAGCACAGGAAGTTAGAAAACAAGTAGACAGAAATCAGAAAAAAAAATGCTGAATTGGAGCGAGCTGTCTGAACATACTTAAAACTTTTCAAGCAATTTTAATCTGAGACAGAACATCAGGTTGGCTTTCCCCTAATTGGTATTTCATAGCCTGGGCTATCGTTCTCCTTCGTATCCACAGAATTACAAAACAAATATATTTATAACACGTTCATTTGGGGAGAAAATTTACGAAGTCTTGACTTCCAAAAACAAATGCCTTTATAAGAACATGCACAGTGTTTTTATGTCAGAAGTTTGACTGAAGAAAGTTTGAATTTCGGCCTTTTTGTGAAAACTTGAAAAGTCGACTATGTAGGTCAAGCTGATTAGCATATGAAAGGCAAACCATGTGAAGCTTCTGGGTTTAGCATACAAAATGCCTTTCACGGATTTAATACTTTGTGCAATATCAAATACTGCTTTGCTGCCTTCCAAAGGAATAGCTAAATATGTTAATCACTAGTTCAGCAGCAGCATCAAAGAGCTGAACCAAGCAAGTCATGAGGTTTCATGTTGTTATTTCATGCTCAATGATGAATAATTCTAAAGGCCTCATAGAAACTGTACCTCTGTTCTGTTCCCTTTCAGCAATACCTTCTTTGAGGTAAAATCAATATCCAACCAGGTCTGGAAGTTCCAGCGGTACCAGCTGATCATGACATTCCATGACAGACCTGTCCTCCCACCGCCAATGATTATCTTCAGCCACATGTACATAATCATCAAGCGAATCTGCTGTCGCTGCAGGAAGGGTGAAGGAGACCAGGATGAGCGAGACAGGGGACTGAGTATGCAAGAAATGTTCTTTACACTGAGCCCTTTGCACCATATTTGCAGAAAGCAGCAGGTTTTCCAACGCTGAACTGTTGGTTCATGTCGATGGACAAATTTATTTGCAGAAGACAGAAAGGGACAAAATTTTCATCAACTTAGCAGCTCTTTGGGCTCCTGAGAATATGCAGGGCTGTGATGCCAATGAAGACTTTCTTTAACATGCTTGCTTAAAACAGTGAGATGGCATCTAATAATTCAATTTTTTACCAAGTTCTAGTGAAGTCCATATGTTGGGAAGGGCAAATGGGAAACTGAAAACCAGGGATCACAGTTTCAGATGTCTTCTATAGTGTCATCTCTGTGATTGTGAGCAACCTGTGTCTAAGTGTATCCCCACTTTCATTTCTCCATGTTAGAGATTTATCTGTTGTTTCCCAGGGGAACTGTGAGATTCTCCTCCTAACATCATCTGAAACTGTTGATTATTTTATTATTGATTATTATATGCCTCAGAGAAATAATGTGATTACAATTAACTCAGTATTTCTACATTTCACAGAAACTTTTTTGTATAAGTAATTACATTTCTGCCCAACATGTTTCTGAATTAAAAAAGAAATAAAAGGGGAAAAAAAAAAGTTTAAAATCCGACCAAACCATTCATAAAAAAAGAGTTTATAATTTCCTCAGATTTTCCTTACATGGTTATAGATTTTTGACAAAACACTCTCATCCAAAGAATGTCTGGGAAACAACCTGTTATATCTGATTATCTGTTGCCTACAACATTTATCCTTTTAAGAACATTGAAATGAAGGAATACTCAAACTGTCAGAGACTGACTTTATCCTGTAAAATCTAGTCAGTTTGTTCAATGTCTGTCTCTGCCATTAGGAAGTGCAGACGTCATAGTGAAAATACAGGATTGAGTGGATGGTCACAAAAGCAGATGATGGTCATAATGAATTACATTGCCTTCAGGGCTGTCCAAAACAATCTGCTAAGTTGGACTGAAATTGACTGCCAGAAGTTCTGAAAAAGGAAACTCATATTTTCTATTTCTGTCTTGCAGAGTTATTTCTGAATGATGAGGAGCTAAAAAAATTGTTTGAGTTTGAAGAGGAGTGTGTGGAAGAGTACTTCCAGGAAAAAGAGGATGAGCAGCAATCATCTAATGATGAACGCATCAGAGTTACTTCTGAAAGGTAGTAAATATTCTATTATAAGGTAAACCCCCACACTATTTATCTGGAACAAGGTTTGCTTTTTTGTGTCTTCATGATAACCAAAGTTGAGTGCAAAAGACTAGATCTAGAGGAAGCCTATCACCAGTTCAGAAGCTGATCTGAAACCTGAGTAAATATCTCCTGTGGGTGCATCTCTCACAAGAGCAAGCTTTTTGTTGTTCCTACTGCTATGTCACTAAGGCTGTTGGCTTGGGTAGCCTTGGCATAGGAACATTTTTGTCCATGGCAAGTATTTTTCCTCTCGGATGACAGTTATGCTTTTTATCTGTTTGAGCAAATTCCTATTTGTTCAGCTTCCAGCAGTCATCCACCCATGGGAAACATGTTGGAGCTTTCTGACAAAAGCACTGAGGATTCTTCCCTTTGGACCTGTGGTTTGCACTAGGGCCCAGCTCTCACAAGTGCTGAATTTTAATCTCTGGGATTAAAATTGGGATTGGGATTAATCTCTGGGATTCCTTTGGGAGCTTTGAACAAGCATTTAGCTTTTCAGTATGAACTTCCCCATTTAAAAGATGGGGAATATTCACATGTAAATCATTCAGCTGTTCTGGGGACTAAATAATGTTTGTTGCTGTGTAAGCACACTGATAATGGCAGCAGCAGTTTTCTAGCAGCTCACTTGGCAGCACAGTTCCCAAAGGCTCTGCCTGTTCTGGTAGCACTTTCAAGTCAAAGGATGAGGTCTTTTGTCACTTGCTTGAAATGATGAAAAATTCTCCCCGTAAGGAAAATGTACATGCAGAGGCAATCAGGTAAAGACAATCAGGTGTTGCCAGTCAGGAGGAGGAAGGCATGAGCTCCTGTTAAGCCCACCTGTGCCCAATTAGGGTTGGCCCCCACTGCACATGAGCAGAACTGGGGGACCAATAAAAGGTGAGCTTCCAAACCCATGGGGAGCTCACTCTGGAGCTGCCAGAGAAGAGGTCGGTCGAGTCCAGAGTGTTAACACCAAGATAGACTAACTGAATCCAAGGCAGCTATGGGAGTACTGTTCTTACACTTTGGCAAGAACACCTACTGGACCTCAAAACACTGTAGTCCAGGAAATGATTGTCTGCAACATACACACGGTTTAAACACTCTTTCACTTTAATTGACCCCGTAGTAAGTTGCTGATGAGCTACTCCATATATATCCTTCTATCATTTTTTATGAAGTAGCTCTGTGAGCCATATGATCATTTAAAGGACAAGCATCATACTTTTTCAGAGAGTCCCTGAACATCTTGCATTGTTATATGCAAAGTTTGAGAATAGAGAAGCAAATGGAATCTGCTACATGCATTTGAGTAGTTTCTATCATGCTATTTATCCATGACAATTTGTCAAAACCCTAGGTATTGTGGCAGAGAATAAAACAGGGCTCATAAGCCTCAGTGATTCACTATGGTCCATGACCACAAGGCAGATTTCCTTATTTCTTATGGCTTCTTGCTCCAGATGCTTTGTCACCTTTTGTGTGTGAGATCACAAGAATGTTAACCTATTTCCACAGCTGAATTACTAGTGCATCCTAATGCACTACTCGTGTATGCATTCTTCTGCTACCATAATCTCCACTGCAATGTAAATGATGAAACAAAAGGGAAAATATTATTTTAATTGTCCAAGACATTAATTCCACTCCCTTCAGCTGTTACAAAACTGAAAGATATTTCAAGAGTAAAAGTAACCCCATACACACCAGCGTATGTTATCTCTTGTACAGCTATAGAACCTGTTTTACAGCATGCCTTGATGCTATTCTAAGACATCCTGTGAGTGTGGTTTTGCAATGTATCTTTTATATAATTAATGAAAGCTTCACAGTGAAAGAGGATAACTGAACTTGAAGTGGGTGACACACTCAGAAATGTCAATAGTTGACTGTCCCTAAGGGCTGCAACTCTTGTACTCTCCTGGCACGTAAATAAGGGCAAAGCTCAAGTAGCTCTCTGTGAATTATGGAAAGCACAGATGACAAGAAAATGCACATGCTTTTGATTCTACACATAGGAAAAATAATGATGCATGATAGTTAGCACAAAATTCTGCCTTACAAAGTGAGATCAGCAGTTGGAGGCTTATAAGGGGTTACTGCACCGTTCCACAGCTTCTGTTCTGTGCTCCCTCTTTTGTACCCCACAGAGTTGAAAATATGTCTATGAGGCTGGAAGAAGTGAATGAAAGAGAACATTTCATGAAAGCTTCTCTTCAAACAGTCGACCTGCGACTCTCTCAATTGGAAGAACTATCTGGTCGGATGGTGAATGCTCTGGAGAAGCTGGCAGGCATTGACAAATCTGAGCTGACATACTCCCGTTCACGGGCTTCATCTGAGTGTGATGCTGCGTATCTCCTAAGGCAAAGCAGTGTTAACAGCTCTGATGGTTACAGCATGTACAGATACCATGTCGGTGGCGATGAGCTAACATACGATGACAGTACCACTCCCATGTCTCCAGCCATGGGACAGCGCAAAAAAGCCCATTCTATTGGTGCAAAAGAAGATGGAGCAGACCCAAGGATGCTGGTTCCAGAACACCATGCCAGTCTCCAGTATACCTCTAGTGCTAATGCTATCGTGGCAGCAGATGACAGTAAATCTACATCAGAAATTGCACAGAATGTTTCGAAACCCCACTCTGGTTCAGGTGGCTCTGGGGATGAGAAGGAGGGTGTTTTCAATAGTGAAGGAATGGTTCCTCCAAGTATAAACCAGATGGAAGCTCTTGTGAATAATCAGTCAGTACAAAGACCAGATTTTCAGAACACTCAGTTAAAAGTAGAACATGCCAAGTTAGAAGCAACCATCTCTTATCCCTTGGATAAATCTAAAGCGCTGCGCTATTTTCCTCCTGAAACATTCAGTACTTGTCAGACCACTATGATGAAGTCAAGGAGCTTTATATTTGCACAGGGTGGGAAGCTGGTTGGAGGGGTTAACAACTGGACTGCAGAATATAGTACCATTATGGATCAGGTGGGCCCTTCTACGATTGAACAATGGGCCGCAGAGTGGAAATACGAAGTTGAGCAGCAACTTTCTCAAGAACGTCCTCCAGAATACCCCGGGGTTGTCTGCGAAGCAGAAAGGCAAGCAGAGCAGAAACAGTTACAGATGGACACAGATGATGACAGTGATGCTGGTGAAGCAGGTATGAGTGCCTCTTACACCTCTAAGCCTGCCACTGTCAAGGCTGAGAAAGAGAACTTGTTATCAGTAAAGCCAGAAAGGACTTCTGGATTCCCATCAGTACGGTCAAAGAGTTTGCACAGCCATCCTCGAAAAGCCAAGTCTGTAAAGGACAAACTAAGCAGACCAGGACACGCCAGCAGCGTAACTAATTTGGTGGTAGCATTTGGCAGTGCAACAGAAGAACAGAAAGCTCGGCAGGAAAATGCATCCACAGAAACAGAATGTTAAAGCAGTTTATTATGGACTCTGCTTTTTTCAACAGTCAAGACAGCAACATGACTAATTGAACAAATCATGGATTTTAAAAATTATTTCTGAAGGAAGGTTTTGCACATATTTGGGTTTTTTTCATTGAAAACTCAATAGTTACATGTTGTGTTTTCAAATATATGCTTGCAGGGTCAGGTGAAAAGGAGATGGGAGGGCTGATAAAAGGTAGGCACAGTCCACAGATGCCAACAGTACAGATCTGTCTCTGTTCCCTTTCAGACTCCCTAATAAGCTCATTTACTGACAAGCTCTTTATAGAAGCTTTTGAAAGAAGGATAAATTTATCCTGTAATAGGTTAGAAAATGTTTTTGGTTTTGGTTTTTTTGTTGGTTTTTGTTTTCAATCAAAAGACTTCCTAGACTGAACAAATTTTGAAACCAGCCTTGGTTTATATCCTCATGCAGCTGCTTTCTTTGTGGCCATTGTGCTTTTCAGGTCAAAACAAAATTGTTGGAAGCAAGGAAAAATTATGCAGTCCTCCCCTTCACTTCTGTTTTAATCCATGCTTGTTAGTTCTACTTTTAGGAAGGTGCAATATAGCAGTTTTCATACACAGAAATAGGTCTGGATGGCAAAATACAGTGGCAAAAAACCATGTGTAGACATATTTTTTACCTTCCTTGAACTTTAGTGAGGTAATCTTTCTCTCAGGATCGTATCTGTCCCCACCTCAAAGCATGCTGACAGCCTTAAACTGTTCAAACCCAGTGATCATTGTTGCAAAATGTTTAGGGAGGTTTCAAGTCTTCGAAGTATATGGACATTTTATAACTTGAATTTAGGATCTGCATTAGTATTTTACATAAACAGAGATTACCATAGAGAAAGAACCTGTCCATTTTAACTGCCTTTAGGGAAAAGAAAAGACAGCAGGAAAGATGTTCTGATTGGGATCAAAATGTAGCCAATCTGCTGTGACAAATTCCTCCTTCATTTTCCAATTTCATTATGACAACAAATGAGGAACAGGAAAGAATTTCTAGGAGGCCATCTAAAGAAAAAATATCTTTCCAGATGAGAACAGGGACTCCATTCATTTTCTTGAGTAAATTTTTAAAATGCCAAAGGAAAAAAAAAAGTCTACAGCATAAGTGTTTTCTATCCCTCATTGAATGAGACTGGAAATCCACATCTTCAGCTACAGTTTGCCAGCACACTTGTCTTACCAGTGGTGTTCTTAGCAATTATTTTTGATAGTTTTCTTCATTCTCCTGTGTTACCATTTAGGAAATTTGTTCTCCCAAATACTCAGCACCTCTCTTTGCAGGGGATGTGTATCAGTGAACAGACAAGACAGAAAATGTGTTAAAGGCATGTTACTTGTTTGCAGAATTCTCGTCAAAAGTTTATTCTTAACTCATTGACCATCAGGACTTATTTATTTACCATTTGGAAAAAGCAGAACTTCTTCCACCTGCCCATCACCTCCACAGTATGTAGATCTCAGTGTCCCCCATGATAATGCTGCTTACAGCACTTTCTAAGGCAGAGATCTATCAAAGACTCTACAGATCCATTGATGGCATCAGCTTTTTATTGTTTGAATTGTATGTTCATACTCCATACTTGCACCTTGAAGTACTGTTACCACACTGAATCATCATAAGTGCAGGGACATTTTGCAAAGTTCTGTCTTCATTTATTATGGACTTTTTGTGGCTTGGTCTTACTAGCGGGTTTACTGGTTTCACTGTTGTCAGAACAATGTTGACAATTTGCTTTACTTGTGGGCTTCTCTTCTATTCATCTTTAGGGAGCCTGACATTTTGTAAAAATGGAATGATATTTGAAGTTGTTTCACTTCCATGTTTACTTCTGTGTCACCGTTCTGTGCAACTACACAGCTATTTTGTATGTGTGGTTAAAATAGCCTCCAATTTGTCCATGCCTTTTTATTCTTTGCCTCCACACTCAGCAGAAACTGATTAATTAACAAACACAAAGGGATGCAGCTTCCAGCACTTTGCTAAGCAAGCAATATGCATTGTGGACCAAAACCAGTGTGTTGCATCCCTCTCGTTACATTGTCCTTATAAAATGTGTGTTAAATCACGCTCTGTTTGACCAGTTATTTTTTTAGGTTTTACATTACAAATCTATTAGATAGCACAGAGGTTTTGACCATAAACACTTCACCCTTGTATTTATTTATTTTGTGTAAAAATATTTATAAAGAAACATATGAAAAAGATGTGAACTGAATTCAGTATAATGATTTTAATTATTCCTTTTTGGAAATTGTTTCATTCTGGGACTAGCTTGACTTTGCTCTTGCAAGCCTCTCCTATTGCAGAGTCACTCTTTCTACTTTAGATACAGGATTTTGACACCTGAGAACCAAGGAAGTCTGTCTTGCATTTATTTAGTAATCAATTAAATTAATCATTGAAACCTTTCAGCTATGGTTTCTTCATGCTGCTTCTTTGGATGCTTTCCTACGTTCTGGATTTAACTATCTTTCACAAAATCTGTATCTGTCCTTCTAAATAAAAAATTAAAGAATATAAAAATATGTAAGATTTTGCCAGAAAACAGAAACAGAAGGGTGCACAATCAAGGATGTCAACATGTTTATTTCATTAGGTCTGCAAGTTCCACAGGATCGTGCCCTGTTACACAGTGTTGTGGGTAGATAGCCCACTGGCACAAAGCCTGTTTGCTCCCCAGCTCTTGCTTTGGAGGAGGTGAGTTTTCAGAGTGTCAGTAGTACCTAGACACGTTGCTGGGGTCCCACCTAGCAGAGCTGTTGCCAGTGTATTGCTTCTGCACAGCTGCCCTGTCTGACTGGTGACTTCTGGTTGAACGAGTGTTACCTGAAAAGCTTGTTATGAGCCACAGGGAGATAGACCTTGTATGTAAACTCAGGAATTTATTGTTGGTGTAACATTTGGTCAGTCTGATATATGAATTATTAGAAGTCTAGATCTGATTACAAGAGAGGAGGAGAGAAAACAATACTACTGCACTACTGCTACATGATGTTGATGTTAATGGCTTCTTTTTTCCTTACTTTTTGCTATTTATGGGGTATTGTTATGTTTGCTACTAACTTAACATCTTGTTTTTCTTCAATGTCCTTCAAATCCTACAATGACACCTGAATTTCCCAGTCATTAGAAAAAATGCTGTTACAGTTAAAGAAATGAAGGTATAGCTCAAGGCAGGTTAAGACAAGTTCAGACAAAGCAATCCTGATAGGCATCAGTCCTGATGCCTTACAAAGTCAGCATCAAGCCTGTGGCCTGCTACTAGCAGTGACAATTTCTATTTACTGGACTATGAGGCTTCATTAGTTCCAAAGGTCTTTTCCTGTCTCTACAGCAACTGCTGATAAATACAGTTACACGTACAGTTACACTGCATGCAGTGGTCATCTGAATTGATTATTTCAGCCTAGTTGTGGAATTTGATCCTCCATTAGCATCCAGCCTCAGACAGAAAGGCAAAACCAATGTAAGGACCTGGATGGCATGGGAATTTAATGCCCATTTCAACTGGTGCCAGAGTCCAGGCGTTTAATGCCCATTTCAAGCCAACAATTGAACCATTCTTCTAAAAGCTATGAAATCACATAAGCTGCCACAGAAATACAGGCCTGGAAGAGATCATCTGCACTAGAGTCAAGTTGAGCAGTGTCGATAGCATCAGTGGCAGATGGTGGTCTAACCTGTTCTTGAACATCTCTAATGAAAGCCATTCCCTAACATGCTGAGACATCCAAAGGGACCATTGTGAAAATCTGTTCGGATTTAACCCCAGCCCTCATGCACTGCACAAGCCGAAGTACTTCCCCAACGGAGTAGCTGTCTTGCAAGGCCATACCTGAACTTTAAGGAGGATACTAAATGTGACCTGCAGTAAATACAGCAGCTCATGCACCATAGCTAAGCAGATAATTATCTTTACTGTTACAAGCAAGTTGCACAGAATGTTAAAAAGCTGCCTCAAGAAAGTGTTGTACAGAAAGTGATGATACCACCAGGAGAATGGGCCAAGCTTGTTCTGAGAGTGCCATGACAGTGGACAAATCTAAGGGTCCTGGTCAGTCTAGCATACAGGAGGTGTCACTGAAAAACTTATTGGAAGAACAAAACTGCAGCTCACCTGACATCTGTCAAGTTCTTGGAACATGTGGAAGACTTCTTCCTCACACAAATGTTGCATGAGCCAATGAGGAATGGAGCACAGCTGGACCTACTGCTCACTAACCAAAATATCTGCTCTGTGATATATTTGCTAGTGACAGACTTGGCTGCAGGAACCACAATATTGTGGAGCTTGGGATACTGCTGAGCACAAGGAAGGTTAATTCAAGAATGAAGGTTTTAGGGTTTAGAAGATCAAACTTCAGCTTGCTCAGGGCTCATTTGGAAGAGATCCCATGGGAAGCTTCCATGGTAGAAAAAGGAACTAGTGAGAGGTGGGAGTTTTTCCTTGTAAGCCAAAACCAGTTCATCCCCTCAAGAGGCAAGGGAAGTAGGAAGAGCAAGTGATTATACACCCATTAGCTTCACTTCAGTCCCTGACAAAGTTACGGAGTGAATCCTCCTGGGGTCTGTCACAAATCAATTGAAACATATGAGCAGGAAAAACCAGCATGGATTTATCAGGACAAATCATGCCTAATAAGCCTGATGACCACCTATGACAAAGTAACCTACTCGGCTGATGCACAGTGAGCAGTGGACATGGTCCGTCTGGGCTTTTCCAAGGCCTTTGATACAGTACCCCACAGCCTTCTCCTCCAGAAACTGACTCGGCATGGCCTGAACAAGTGGTCTGTGCAGTGAGTGGGGAACTGGCTGACAGACTGTACCCAGAGGGTGATAGTAAACAGTTCATCGTCCTGTTGGCAACAGGTCACAAGTGAAGTCCCCCAGGGACTGATCCTGAGGCCAATGCTGTTCAACAGCATCCTGGATGTTGGGATCAAGAGCACAATGATGAAGTTCACTGATGACACCAAAATGAGTGGAGAGCTTGACACTCCAGAAGGGAGAGCCACCCTCTAGGATGATGTAGACAGGCTGAATAAGGGGTCTGCCAGGAACTTTATGAAGTGCAAGGTTTTGCACTGGGAACACAGAACCCAAGAGTGCAGTTCAGACTGGGATCTACTTGGATAGAGAGCAGCCTTGTGTGGGAAGGGACCTGGGGGTCTTGTTGGACAACAGGCTCACATGAGCACTGTGCTGCAGCAGCTAAGAAAGCCAACAGGGTGCTGTGTTGCATCAACAAGGGAATCACCAGCAGAGACAAAGAAGTCATCACCCTGCTCTACTCAGATCTTGTTAGTCTGCACATGCAGTACCACATCCAGTTTTGGTCGCTGCTGCACAAAAAGGAGGCAGACAAGCTGGAGAAAGTCAAGAGAAGAGCCATGAGGATGATCATATAACTGGAGCACCTGGTACACAAGGAGAGGCTGAGAAAACTGGATCTGTTTGACCCTGAGAAGAGAAGGCTTAAGGGAGACCTTATTACAATGTTCCAGTACTTAAAGGGCAGCTACAAGGAAGATGGAGACTCCCTGTTTACAGGAGTCACATGAACAAGACAAGAGGCAATGGGCACAAATTACTCCTGGGGAGACTCTGTTTTAACACGAGGACAATTTTTCACTTTGAGGACAGTCAGGCATTGCAATGATCTGCCAGGGGAAGTGGTGGATTTCTCCACTCTGGAAAGTTTTAAGTCTCAGCTTGACCGGGTGCTGAGACATCTCAAATAGGTTTGATAGGCTGTGCCCTCCCGAGAGTCACTGTTACTCCCCACTTTGCCTTTGTGCAAGCCCTGAGCATGGAGTGTCCTGGCTGACCCCCCTGTCAGAGCTCAGTAGTAACAGTATCACCTCCTAACCAGCCAGCCAGAGCAGGAAGACTTTCAAATCAGTGAAAGCTCGCGTTGGGGCCTTAGTAAACTCATGAATCACAGAAAAACAATACTATAATTCTTTGGATACATAACTTTCTGTCTAGAGATTTTCAAGAGCAGTGATTGATACCCGTATTGTTGCCCTCATGCTAACTGCAGACTCAAACCTGCTCATCATCTCTGCAAGCCAGCCATGTCCTTGGGCCCCATGTTCATTCCTCAGCCTCACCTCTGTGAACAGAGACACAAGCTGCTGCACCCCTTGCTACCACCCGCATCCCCACCCCCTGTTTTGGTAATCATATTCTTCTCTCTGCTCATTAATTTGTGCAACCACACCAAGGTCTCAGGCAGGAACTAGACCCCAAAATTCTCCTGAAGGGATGCCGTGACCCTGCAGCTGGGCAGGGACTCCTCAGCCATGCTGGAGCTGGTGGGGTGTGAGCATGTGTCTGTGCCAGAGAAGAAAAACGGGAAGCAGAGGTGTTAATCCTAAAATGGGAGTGTCACAAGGCAGAGTGGATACTGGAAAAAAAAACCCCAACACGCTGCCCTCTGCTTTCTGTCCTGTAGCTTTGAAAGCAAAAGGCTGTTTCTTGCTACACTGGTCAATGCAGATAGCTGGCTGGGCATCCTCTTTGCCACCGAGCTAGATGAGAAAGTGAGAGTTTTCTGCGGTGTTTCTCTCAAGTGGCCCGTCTGAAGGCGGGTAGAAGCGATACCTGCTGGGACTTGAGCCCTGGCAGTGCGGGACAGGGACACTGGAGGGCAGCGGTGACTTCTAGGGAACGAGGCTGCAAAGCTCCTCGCCCGGCAGCTCCTTTCCGGGGAGTTCACTTAGGACGCGTGAGAGGAAGGAGAAAGCGGGACCAGTCTGGAAAAAGGGCAGGACGATGACCGGGGATCCACGTGGCCCGGGGAGGGTATGTGGTGATTTTGGGGCGGGCGGGATGGTGAGGGTCAACCACCTCCTTGCGGACGTCTGAGGCTTCGGCGTGATCATCCCTGACCGACGGAAAGCAGCGGAGGGTGCAGTCACGCCGGGAGCCCGGAGCAGCAGTGAGCGCTTCTCTCTCTTCCATGCAGGGAGCAGAGAGCACCGAGAAGGTGAGAAAAGCCGTTCTGGGAGCTGTTCCAGGGGGTGGGAAGAGGTCCGGATATGGAGGGTGCTGATGGCTATCTCGGAACTGACAGCTCCTAGCTTTAGAGCATCTGCTGGAAGTGGCGAAGGATGCATTTCCCGTCCCGTCGGGGGAGAGGCGCGGAAGGGCCCTTTTCCCGGGCAGCTTTTGTGCCTGCCGGCGGTGTGTCCACGGGGACCCCCTGGAGTCGGGGCGTGTGGTGGCATTTGTCCCTTGGCTTCTTACCTGTAACAGCCCCTTGGTGTGTTGAGGGTCCCCCTGGCCTCCACGCAGACCAAGGGGCTGTTACAGGTAAGAGGGGGGGGGGGAGCAGCTCTGAGGCTCCTCTCTGCTGCTCGAGGGCATGGATGGCAGGAGGACAGCAGTACAGTGGAGTCCATCTGTCAAATCCATGTCTTCAAAGTTTGGAGACTGGGATGTCAGGTGGGATGGTGTCAAATGCCTTGCACCAATCCAAGTAGGAGATGACAGCAGCTGCTTTGCCACAACCCATCATCATTGTAGCCTTGCCACAGGCACCCACCACATGGGTCAGACAGAACTGGCCCTTAATGAAACCATCTTGGCTGTCACCAAATGCCACGACACAGAATAACTGACACCCAGGAGTCCCTTTGAGCATCAGCATTTCTTCAATGAAGCATCCGTTTTTTTATACTTGTCATTATCTCATCCACCAGTACAGGCATATTTCCTGTTACTTCATAACTGGTTATTATGAGCTGATCACTTAGCTGATAGGCCACCGCTTTGTTCACACACATCGCCAGCATCTTTGCTGCCCTGGCCAGCTTTGTGCTGGGTGACCTCCCTGTAAGCAAGCCTGGGGTCTTGTGCCTCTCACTGTTTTTCCTCTGGTGAAGCTGCGCAGAGAACAGCGGCAAACCTGTAAGGAGGGCAAGAAGCACTGTCTTTGTGTTTGGAGGGTAGAAATGGAAGTTATTATTTCGACAGGAGGGCAGTGTTTATCTTGGGTACAGGTTAGATACTCGGGCTTCACTGGGCTTGTTTGATCTACAAGAGTGTCCTGGTGTGAGATGAGCAGGAGAAAAAGGTGCCTGGGACACAGCCAGCAACTGTCCGGCTGTTGATGTGGCAGTGAGAATGGGGAGCAGCTGTGCCTCTGGGGTGGAGAGGGTGGTTCAGGTGACCCAAGTGGGCTAATGCCAGTATTCCTTCCCACAGTGCTCTGTATAAAATGGGTCTGAAAAGAATCCACTGGTGGTGGCTTTCCTGGCTGATGTGTTGGCCTGTTTGTTTTGTGCTGCATGCTGTGCTGCTGCTCCTGTTTCTTTTTTCTGTGCTGTAGAAGAACAGTGTTCATGGAGACAGGTCGTCTTCTGCCTTGCCAGTTAGGACCAGGTTGGTTGCTGTAAGGCTGTTGGGGCCTGTCACTTGGGCCCTGGGCTTGGGCAGCCCTATTTGCTGCTGAGTCCAGTGGGGGACAATTGTGGTTGAGCCAGAATGACCAACTGAGGAGGCAGTTTCCATATTTATCTGTGTTGTATATCTTTGTAATTCACTCCCACTGTTGCCATTTCATGAAATTTGTGCTACAGCTTTTCTTCCAACCTTTAAGTCTCTCTCCCTCATTCCCCTTTTCCTCTTCCCCTGGGAAGGAAGTGGGGGATTTAAGCAGGGGACAAATGCTCTGATTTTCCATAAAACAGATAGGGGGGTGCAGCCAAGGAGGGGAACATCCTGTAAGCAGGGTTGTGCATGTGCCCTGTGCTTAAGGTGACGTGCTGGGACAGCTTGGTTAAGAAAGGCTCATCCTCATGGTTGCCCAGCTTGCTATATATTATACAATTTGTTCATTAAAGCTCTTTAGTCTGTTTGTTTCTTCTTGACTGGGGGTGTTGGGCAAAGGGCATTGGCTTTGTGCTGTCTGAGCCCACTGGGCTGTTGCAATAAGATGGGCAATGGCTCTACCAGGTTCCCTGTGGCAATACCTACTGAACTGAGCACTGAACCATCCCAGGAGATATCTTGCAACTGAGAAGGCCAATAGACTCCTGGGTTGCATCTGGGGGAATGGAGATGAACTGTGGACTACCATGTCTTGAGTAAAGTACCAGCATTGCTGAGCACTGCTGTGCCTGACATGCTGGAACTTGAGTACAGAGTCCAAGGGAGCACAATGGCTCACCAGGACTGATGTTGCTCATGCATTTTTTTCTGTTCCCTCAGTAGCAGAGTGCAGCCCCCAGTTTGCTTTCACGGGGAGAGTCATCGAGTACACAAGGACCTGACAGCAGCAGGGGTGCAAGCCCAGCCCAGCCACCTGCCATGGACTCATCCAAACTGCAGTGGAGAAGGGAGGAGCTTCAGAGCTTCTTCGGGACATGGATGATGCCACTGTGTGGGGCAACAGAGCAGAGGAAGTCTTTCAAAAAAGGTGAAAATATGATGCAGCTTCTGTTGGAAGCCTGGTTTGTTACTGAGAGAAGCAAGGTCAAGGGAGTTGGTCAAGAGATGCAGTTCTTGGGAATTAACTGGCAAGTTGGATGCAGCCACATCCCTGTGGATGAAGAAGGTAACAGCTGTGTCTGCATCTGTCAGGAAGGAGGAGACAGAGGCTGCCTTGGGTGTCGTATGTGTCTGGAGGATGCGTGTTCCATGGGACGGTGGCATTGTGAAGCCTCTCTCTAGAGTCACTCAGCAAAGAAACTCTTTTGTATGGGGCCCTGAACAAGTTGGGGATAATGGTCCTACCTGGGGCCTCAGTCAGAAAGGCCCAGAGGAGACTGGACAGGAATGGCTGGAAACCCATCCCAGACTTCACGCTCCTGCCTGCAATGCTAATCGGGGCCTCGAAAGGCAAATTTTGTTGCAGCCTGGGATCCCAGAGGGGAGTGGGTCAGAGATTGGGACTGATTTGGAAAGCAACCTAAGAGCTGACTGAGCCAGAGCACAGTACAGAGCGGGTCTGTCCCATTCCTTACCAGGCAGCAGCCTCTGTTATAATGGCTTGGTAAAAAGCACTCTGAAAGCAAGGGGTGGTGGAAGGTTCAAAAACTGGGACACACATTTAGCACAACCCCTCTGGTTAGTTAATAGCAGGGGATGGATCAATGGAGCCAGCCCTGCCCAGTCTGAAGTTTTGCAGACAGGGGAAGGGGCATGAAGTCCCTGCTGTAAGCGAGAGGAACCTCCTGGGACAAGCTATGTGGTTTTCTTCACCCCTGGGCAGCGGCTATACCACCTTATGGGATCTTGTCTGCTCAAGCCCCTGGGCATTCCCTGGAGAGTGATGCCAGCAAACCCATGTCACAAATAATTTTAAAATAACCACTGGAAGCTCTATTTCTCAGTTTATATTGTCTATATTGATAATTCTCTCAAAATCAGGATAGTCTGATTTCTACAGAGCATAACGGGTAACATAGGATTTTAATGATTTTGCAAAACAGATTTACAACTTCAGCTTGTGAGGGGGAAAAAAACTGAGCTTTTTTTGAGACATGATGAACAAGACTGCCGCCTTTTGGTAAATTCATATATTTACTTGATGTTAGTTCTAAACATGGTAGGTAAACTTGCATTTTGATTAGAGCAGGATCACTCATCTCCAAAAACTAGGTAAGATGTCGAGGATTGCTGACTTATGATGTTTGAACAATGCTTGAATGTTTGAATCAAGAGCTGCTGCCCTGGCCACGGGACTGTGGGGACTGCATCCCCTCCTCTTATGCCATCTCCTCCCAAGGCTGAGACACCTCTTCTACACCTTCCCCCCAAAGAGCTTGTGCCTGCAGCCCCTGGGTGTCTGCACGTCATTCTTGGGTGTGGATGTTCCAGTGCCTGCCTGTGCACACCTGGCCCGATTGCTGGGTGACAATGGGACCTCTGTTACATCATTGGTGGCACCCCTGGACCCCGGGTACCTTCCTAGTGCTGGGGTAGCCCTGGCTCAGTGTCCAAGAGGACAGTGGCAGGACCAGACAGGAGCAGAGAGCCGAGGAGTAGGAGTCGAGGAGTTGTAGCTCTGAGCCATGTCTGGTTCCTCAGAATTCCGTTATGGTTCCCAGGAGGAATACAACAAATCCCAGAGGCTGCTTGGTCCCCAAGAGAGGTAAGAGCCACGAGCTGGGACTGGGTGGACACCCTGGGGTCAAACATGAGGGATCATGAAAGGCCTTTGTGGTTTGTCCAGCAGGAGCTTCTGCCCAGCCCCTGAGGGCTGTGGTTCTTCACAGGCTGCCCATGAGCTTCCATCCCTGGGAGATTCACTGCCACGTGCAGAGCCCGTCCCAGATCTCTCCCTGCCCCCACGCAGCCCCCTTGGCCCCACAGGCCATGCAGCCTTGGGGCCAGCAGCTCTGCCACCCCCATGCCCACCCCCCATGGCCTCTCTCTCCTCCTTTCCCAGGACTGAGCAGAGGTCCCCAAGCCAGCTACGGGTGACCTGGGTAGAGGATGAAGTGGAGGACAGCAGTCTCCCCATCCGCAACAAGAGGGCCCAGCTGCTGGAGACAGGTGAGTGAGGGGCGTTTGGCTGCTTTGCTGTGCTCCTGCATGGCAGTGGCTGCTGGGCACATCCACAGGATGTTCCGTGCCAGTCCCCTCTTTGGGTCTCCCTGCCCAGGGCTGGCTCTGTCCTCGGGAGCTGGCACGGGCTGGGTGCTGGGAAGGGCCCTTTAGTCTCTCCTGCCAGCATCTTCAGCTCACCCTCCTCCCTTGCTTTGTTAGATTCCACGCCTGGTGCCAGCAGCCTCTTCTTTTCAGCTGAAGAGGAGGAAGAGGGCCAGGAGATGTTTGCGGATGCTCTAGAAGAATTAGAGGTACCTACAGAGACTGCCACCTGCCTTGTGCCTGCTCCAGCTCCCCACACGCTCAAAGATGCCTTCCCGGACAGCTGCCCTCTGGGCAAAGCTGGGGAAAAAGGAAAAAAAAAAAAAAAAAAAAAAAAAAAAAAAAAAGTACACCAGAGTCCTGTACATAAGAGGGATCAACAAAGGAGCCCCATAACCTTCTCTTGTTGCAGGAGCAGGACTGGGAGTGGCTGAGAGATCTGGTAATCAAGCTTTCACCCTCCTTCCTCAGGAGTCTGCAGGATGTCTCGCAGGTCTGGTATTTCCAGAGCAGGTCACAGTTTCCCCCCAGGGAGGTTTCTCCCCCAAAGCCCTCTGCACCCTGAGGGGTACAGAGGCATAGAAAGGAGCAGAGGCTGCAGTGGGAAGGGGCTCTGGCCACCTCCTGGCCGTGGCAGATTGGTGTGGGGATTCTTCCACGAGGCTGGGAGGGACCCCAGGGACATGAAGGCAGAGCCAGGCTTTGCTGCTGTTCCCAGAAAGCTGTGGCAAATGATCCCCGGGTAAGGAGCCTCAGGTCCAGACAAGCTCCAGTGCCCCTGACACCCCTTCCCACTGTCCTGGATACTCTGTGGGTATCTCTGGTCCCAGTCCTCGTGTTGGCACCTCCACTTCATGGGCTGAAAGGACAATGGGCNGTCTGGAGGATTTGGAAATGGCTGTCTCCCTTTCCATATGGTTGTGTTGCAAGGGTGGTTACTTCTCAGCAGGCATAGAGGCAGCTGTTGGAATTGCAACACAAGTATGACCACCACTCCAGCTCTGACAGTGGCTTTTACTGATGTCCCTTGGCCAGTAGTGGCCCAGGTCACACTTCTGTCAGAGCCTGCAAGAAGCAGTGCTGCTTCCCCGTCCTGACACAGGGGGACAGGGAGTGGGGGTTTAGGACCAGTTTGTTAAAAACAACAGAGACTCAATATTCTGTTAATGGTTTAATTAATTAACAAGGCTGGAAGTGGTTAACAAAACTGAAATTGCAATGAGCAAAACAGCGCTGGGTGCGTGGGGAGTTTTCGCTCCACTCACACGCACAAATCTGAAACTCTAGAATTCCTTTATATTGATTACTATTCTATGAATATTCAAAAGGAGGTGGGGTTACATGCATACTCATAAGGATTACATCATGGTATTATAACATTCATAGCAGGTATAGTCTAGGCGGAGTTCAGGCAGTTCTTTGGATAAAGTAAAGTCTTTTTCAAGCTTGAACTTTTTTTTTTTTTTTTTCTCTTCTTGATTTCTCCGCCTTCATTAGAGTGGTATCAGGTTCCAGCCATAACTTTTCCCTTATCTATTGGCGGTGACGTCTTTATGTTCTCTTTTCTGCAGATGCTCACATTCTCTTGGTGCCTAATTGTCCTTGGCAGTGCCTTGTTTTGAGAACAAGGCTTATACTCCCAATTATCTCAGAGGCCGAAGCTGGTCTCGTTAGGGCCTTGTTTTGCTTATACTGAAATAGTGGAAAATTACATGCCCCAATGCTTTGTTCAGCCCCATATTCACTTCTTTTTCAGTTTCATTCTGAATTTTGTCAGTTAGGAATACAAATTCATCACATATATTACAATCACATATTACAGTCCCGTAGTGCAGGGGTTTGCAGATGGCCACGTAGCGGTCGTAGGACATAACGGTCAGGAGACAGTACTCAGCTGTGATGAAGAAAGCAACAAATAAAAGCTGTGCAGCACATCCCATGTAGGAGATGTCTGTGTTGTCCCAGAGGGAACTGGCCATGGCTTTGGGCAGAGTGGTGGAGATGGATCCCAGGTCGANAGGGAGGGAGGGAGGGAGACAGACAGCTGGCCCAAGCTCTGTGCTGCATCTTTGGGACTGGAGCACCAGGACCTGGCCAGGGAGCCTGGGCTTTGGGCTGCTGGGAGGGGCCCCGGTGTCTGGCATCTGAGGGGATGGTTGCAGTCCAGTGGCAGCACCATCCTCCCCTCTGTTCCCTCCAGGTGGGCAAAATCTTGAGATGCATCCACAGAAACGTGGAGCGTGCGAGCACGGAACCACTGCAGTTCATCCTGAGATCCGTGCTTGGGCTGCTCAGTGAGTGCTGCCCCAAGGAAACAGTTCGGACCCTGTTGAGCATCAGTCCCTCCTGTGACAAGTATGAGCCCCAAGAGCCCCGGGGACTTGCTCCATAGCCCAGGCACAGCACAGTGGCCAAGGCAGCCCTGCTAACAGAGTGTTCTGGCTTGCAGCGCTGCGCTGGCCATGTGGGAGATGCTGCTGTCCCTGCCCAGCACTGCTGAGACAATTCTTGACCGGCTGCTCAGTGTCATCCAGGGATGGAGACCAAACTGTGCCATCCCAGCTGTGAGTGACCAGAGCAGGTCTTGCTCCCCTTCAAGGCTGTTCATGGCTCCCCAGGAAAAGAGACATGGCCCCTCCTGCCTGCCCCAGACAGCCGCCTCCTCCAGAACTTGGGGACACAAGGGACCCCTCGGGGCCAGCAGGGACCTGCCCTGCACCAACCCCCTTGTTCCAGCCCCACAAGGCTGCCCCATGAGCTCCCCAAGGACAAATACGAACCCGCCTCGGGGGTCACCGTTCTGGCCCAGGGAGGCTTGTGGGGCCACACTGAACAGGAGGGAAGCCCCCAGGGCTGCTGGGCCGCGGCCTGGCAGATGGGTCACAGCCTCCCTGGGTGTCTCTGTGGGCTGGGCCGGTGCCTGAGCCGCACTCCACGTGCAGCCCAGGGGCTTTGGCAATGCCCCAGCAGCTTCCTTGCACTGAGAGCTGTCCCTGTGTCTTTCTGCAGGCAACCCAGGTCCTGTACAGGCTTGGTCAGCAGCCCCGCGGTCAGGGGATCCTGGAACTGCTGTTCCCCAGGCTCCTCATGTCCTTGGTCCACAAACTTTCCCTGGCTGCAGTGATCCTGGGGAAGGAGCAGCCTCAGGCTGATGAACCCGGCCCTTTGGGGTGCGCAATCCTCTTCCCCTGCCATTCCCCTGGGCCCTCGGCCAGGGCCCCTGCTCTGTGTGTAACCGGACCTTGCTCTGCACACAGGTTGGCAGTGGAGGGCATTAAAGTTCTCTTGAATGCTGCTGGCTGTCAAGGGAATGTCCAGAACATCCAGATGGAGGGTGGCTGGGACATGATGCACAGAGCGGAGACCCTTGACAGTGGAGTCAGTTTGCTGGCCAGGTGAGAGCCCTTTTTAGCCAGCAGTGCCTCAGCAGCCCCATCCCCAGGGGCAGAAAAGTCCCCAGGCACCCAGGCCCCAGGCTGCAGCCACAGCGCTGGCCAGGGAGCGATCCGAGTGGCAGGGGGTGCTCCTTGCCTGGGGAGAGACCAGGGCGCAGTCAGCAAGTGGTGTGGAGGCTGTGGCTGGGGGCAAAGGCGTGTCCTGGCCCGGGCTATCCTGGCTGGGCTGGGCAGGGCGATCCCAGCAAGGCTTTGCCTGTCCTGCTCACTGCCAGCACTGCTTTTCTCTCCCTGCCCAGAGAGATGAAGAAGATCCCAGCTGAGCAGCAACACTCCCTGTTCCAGCACACGAAAGAGATTCTGGCTTATAGGAGGGAATGGCAGATGAGCTTTCCCATGACTTTCTATACGGAGGTAAGCCTGGCGGGAAGCAGTGCCTCTGAGAGATGCTTCTGAAGCCATCCCTCTGGCACAGGCGGCTGCCGGGTGGGATGACAATCCCTGGAGCTGGGACAGAGGGCTGTGCTGCCAGTCAGTCCCTGGGGCCTCCATCCAGCCCTTCCTGCTGGGGCAGTGCTCAGCACCCCCACGTGTCCACAGGCAGGGCTGCCCCCCGGAGGGGCTGTGTCAGCCCCCAGGCCCTGAGCTGGCACTGGTAACCAGGAGCTGCACAGTGCCAGGGTCCTGCAGCTCTGCCCGTCTCTCACCGCTGTTGTTCTTTCAGCTGCTGGGCTGCCAGGACCTTCAAAAGGATGGGAGTGACCTGCAGCTCCTCCACTCATACCTGAGCAATCAGCCAGTCCGTCTGCTGTCACTCAGGGGCTTGGTGACACTTTCAGGGGATCCGCAGATGGTGAGCGAGGCCTAGTCAGGCGGAGCCGCCTTGGCAGCCTGGGGCTGGGGCAGGGGTAACGCGCTGGCTTGGGCCCCGCTGAGAGGAAGGAGGTGGCTGTCAGCAGAGGGGTGGCTGAGCAGGGGCCGCAGAGCCTTTGCTGTCCTTGCTCTCTCCTTCATCCCCATCAGCATGCACAGCACCTGCCAGGAAGCCGGGTGGGAGGCTGGTGCTCAGCACACAGGGCATTTGTGCCAGGCTGCTCCTCCACTGCTCCACCCTCACAGAAATTCTCTGTTTCCTCCAGGCGAGAGAAATGCGGGGCAGCTCTCTGCTGGAGAGCATCCTGATGTGCCTAAAAGATCCACACACAGACATCAGGATGGAGGCCCTGCTGTTGTTCCAAACAATGATGGGTCACCTGACGAGGAAGGAGGCCAGCCCAATTGCTCTGCTGCTGGTGGAGAAGCTCACACCCCTCTTTGGTGATGTAAGGCTGATGTGGGAGCCTGACCCCATAGAGGGGCATGGGGCAAGGACAGGTGCCCTCCAGCCCAGCCCTGCGGGCAGCACGTGGGCAGGGCTGCTGCCCTCCTCACGGCCCTGGGCTCTGCTGGGAGGGCTGCTGGGCTCTGCACCCAGCATGGCTTCTCCTTGGCCTCAGCCTCTCTATAGGTGCCCTGAGCCCAGCAACCCCAGAGCATCTCCCCTCACACTGACCACGTTAATAGCCTTGGTCACCGTGGGTGGCTGGGGAGAGGCTGTTGCTGCAGTCACGCTGTCTTCTTTCCTACCAGGAGTCCAGCCAGGTGCAAGAGCTCTCCCTCAGCCTCTTTGAAGACATGATAACAGCTGTGAAGAGCAGAGACAAGGGAGAGATGGAGGAGGCAATACGTAGGGTCGTGGTCTCTCTCTTCTTGCATATGAATGCTGACAGCAGGAGTATGGCCGAGGTACTGAGTTGAAAGCTGACCACCTGCTTTGCCCTTCCTTCCCTCTGCCCCAGCCCTGGCAGCAGCTCAGCAGCTCTTGCCCATTTCTCTTGTGCTGGCTGGCTGGCAGAGTGCCATAGCTGAGGTGGTGGCTGCCCTGTGTCCCTGCCTCAGGGATTGAAGCCCGGGCATTCAGGCTCTGTCCCCAGCTGCCTCTTCCCAGAAGTAGCTGGGGAGAGCTGGCAGCCTTGCCAAGAGGAGGGAAACGACAGGTCTCCTTCTCTGAGCTGTGGTGCCAGCTCCCACCTGCTGCTGTTTTGCAGGTCTCTGGCAAAGCCCTCCTCATCAGTGCCAAGTTCCTGGGCTGGAGGAAGCTCAAGAGGGTGATCAAGAAGGAGAAGACCTGGCTGATTGGAGAGACTTTGGTGAGGACAACCCCCAGGTGCCAGGGCCTGGGCTGGACAAGGGATGCTCCATGTGCCCCGGGTGTGGATGTGCAGCTGTTCCTTGCTGGCCTTGATCCAGAGCAGAATGCACAGCTTGGAGCTCAGTCCCCCTTTCCCTAAGACACAGCCAGGGCTTCTTCTGCAGGCCCCTCTTCCCCCCAGCCCCTGGGTGCTGCAGGAGACCCCGGCCCACCTGGGCCCTGGCAGCAGCACAGAGGGATCACAGTACCCCCAGACCCCCTCTGCCTGTGGTTCTGGCTGCAGCTCAGCCCCCCGGGGCTCCTGGCTGGCAGAAAGGAATGGCCTGGGGGGGAAGGGGTGGGATGGGCAGAGGAATGTGCTCTGGCACACAGGGAATGGCTGTGCCAGCCCCGTGATGTGACTTTGGGCACTCTCCAGCTGAAGCAGGACAGCAGCAGGGTGGAAGACTACGTGTATTTATGCCTGCCATACGTGTGGGACTCTCAGGCCAGCGTGAGAGTGGAGGCCATCAGGTTCACGGGTGAGCCACAGCCCCCGGGGACCCTCTTCTGGCAGCCCAGCCCCAGCCCCCGGTGCTGCCCTGGCAGTCAGGAGCAGCCCTGTGGCTGTCCCAGGCANCCAGGTGGGCCAGGGCTTCTTCTGCAGGCCCCTGTTCCCCCCAGCCCCTGGGTGCTGCAGGAGCCCCTGGCCCACCTGGGGCCTGGCAGCAGCACGGAGGGGTCACAGTACCGCAGACCCCCTCTGCCTGTGCTTCTGGCTGCAGCTCAGCCCCCCGGGGCTCCTGGCTGGCAGAAAGGAATGGCCTGGGGGGAAAGGGGTGGGATGGGCAGAGGGACTGCTCTGGGCACACGGGGAATAGTCTGTGCCAGCCCCATGACGTGACCTTGGGCGCTCTCCAGCTCAAGCAGGACAGCGGGAGGATGGAAGACTACGTGTGTTTCAGCCTGCCTTACCTGTGGGACTCCAAGGCCAGTGTGAGAGTGGAGGCCGTCAGGTTCATGGGTGAGCCACAGCCCCCAGGGACCCTCTTCTGGCAGCCCAGCCAGGAGCAGCCCTGTGGCTGTCCCGGGCAGGGCCCTGGCCTCCCCCTTCCCTGCCTTGCCCAGGCAGGTGTCTTTGGTGGCTGCCTGGCTCAGTAGCAGGAGCACCCTCGGGGACTTGCCCGGGGCCATCCCTGCGGAGGGGCAGGAGGCCGTGCGGCCGAGCTGGCCGGGCCGGGGGCTGTGCTGCCGCAGTGCTGGGGAGGGGGAGGTCTGACGGGAGCTCTGTGCACAGGGACTGCTGCGCAGCACCTGGGGAGGAGGAATCAATATAGACGGACACTGGAGGTTATGGCGGATGGTGAGTAGGGGCAGAGGGGTGCTGGTGGGGCAGGGGAGAGAGCCTGGGCAGGGTGCTGCCATTCCTGGCTCTGCTGCAGGGAAAGGCCGCAGGAGAGGGAGAAGCTGTGACTGTCCCATCCATGGAAGCATTCATGTCTGGGACAGCTGTGGCTGGGAGCTGCTCGGCCTAGTGGGAGGTGTCTCTGCCCGTGGTGGGGGGTTGGGAATTGGCGACCCTTAAGAAGGTCCCTTGCAGCCCAACCCAGTCTGGGAGCCTGGGATTCCTGAGCAGCAGCTTTGAGCTGCTCCCTCGGTCCCACCTGCTCCTCCTACTCAGAGAAAGAGATGGATGGGGCTTGCATAGAAGGGTCTGTGCAGACAGCAGGGTCTCACCACTGCTCGCTTTCTTTCTGTTGCAGCCCTCAAGCGCTTGGGTGATGACCCTGCTACCTCAGTCCAGTCCCTGGCAATTCAGACCTTGTACATCCTGCAGGCTGTGAGGGACACGCAGAGCTCAAGACGGTCCTTCCAAGGACTGTGCTTTCGTTACTGATGAGATGGGTCAAGGACAATCTTGCTGCCCCCATCTTCCTGATGGTACTTTCACCACTGCCCCATCACAGATGCTGTTCCCCAGACCCTCACGTGCACCCGCCAACTGCAGAGTTTTTGACCTCTCCCACAGAGACCAAGAGCAGCTCCATTCATGCAGCTGAGCGCACACCCAAAACAAGATACCCTCTTGGATGCTCTTTGGCAACAGATTCATCAGGAGCTGCCCAACAGGCTACAGGAGGTTCCAGCCTTGCTGGCCAGGGTCAGTGTCACCATGTGGGCCCAGGCAGCTTGGGACAGCTGGGCAGGGCACAGCTGAGCCTGAGCTGCTTTACTTGTCTCATCAGAGCAGCAGCAGGTACAGCCTCCTGGCCTCTGGCAAAGCTACCAACAGGTCAAAAAGATCCCCAAATAAAACGTGGTGTTCGCAAAGTACAACATATGGTGAAATCTGTTGTATGGGACCCAGGGGTCTGATCCTGGGACAGATGGGTGATCCTGGGCTCAACGCATCACAGAATCATAGGAGTTGCCCAGGCTCCACTGTCTCACCTCTCCAGTGACTGTCAATGCGGAACACTGTGTATAGCTGCAGCGTCACAGTCCGGTTGTTCAGTGGCAGCTTACCTCGGAGACGTTTGGGGAAAAAACAAACCTGTCTGTGATTTGATGATTCTCATGTAGACTGAGTCTGAGCAGTGGTGCAGACCTCCAGCTTTGTGTGCAGTTCTGGGTTGTGCCCTTCAGAGGAAGAAGAGGAACTGTTGGTGCCCAGCTCATCTCTGTGCAGCCCCTGAGCACGCAGCGTCCTGGCTGACTCCCCTCCGTGTCAGAGCCCCGCAGGAGCCCCGGCCATGAGCAGCCGGGCCGGGCACTCGGGCTGATGCCCTGCAGCTGGGCAGGGGCCGTGTCCTGGGGGTGGCGATGGGAAACACCTGGGGCGGGGGCACAAAAGCCGCCGTTAGCGGATCCCTTTCCTTTTACCCGTTCTTCACAGCGATCAGCAGCTACTGCGTGCAGGGCTGGGGGAGCGGGGTGGTTGCCTGCAGTGGCTTTTTAGGACTTTTTAGTAGGGTCGTTTGTTGCCTGGGTGGTGGAACGGGAATGAGCGGGGCCCTGCTGAGGGCTGAAGGGTGCAAAGTGGCAATGAGACCCGGGTGCGGAAGGGGTGGGAGGGCGACGGGACCGAGGGGCCTTCGGCGCCACCCGGTGCCGGATCCGGTGAGGAGTAGGATGTGGGCGAGAGCCCCTGTGTGCGCTCCGGGGGGAGAAAGGGAGTTGTCTGGTCGTGCAGATCTCCTCTGTCATCTAGGGAGAGCTCTTTCCCCGGCCCCCTACTCTGACACCCGAGGCTTTGTGCCTGTAATAACCCCTTCGGTGGGTTGAGGTCCTCCTGTCCTCCACGCAGTTCCTTCTGTAAGTTTTAGTTACTTTTCTCCCATGCTATCCTACTATTATGTGCAGAAAATTTGTTCTTTCTCAGTGCTACAAGTCCTAAAGCTGTTATTCATTTGTTTCCATTACATGTAAATTCATTCATTATATGTGAGCAGAGTAATTGTAAGATTTCTTGCTGTGTTTCCTCTCTTTTCATAGCTTATGTATTGCTGAAACTACACTTGAAGATGTCAGACGTGTTGTAACTTATTTGGACCAAAAAGGGTAAGAATAAGTTGACTTTTTTATTTAGTCATTGGGTTAATGGCAAAAAAAGTAAGGAATACTCTGGTGCTTTACGAAAAACATGTTAAATTCTAATGAAATCCTCTAAGAATAAAGTAGAAACTTTGGTAGTGAAGTTATATAACTAACTAGTAAAAAAATACATGTTAACAGATGGGAGTACCCAAGAGCTGGTAAATGCATTGATCTGGAGGTGTATTTCCTCTGATATCAGTAGTTTAGAAGCCAAGCATTTCTCACTGTGGGGTCTGCAAATTTACCTAATGCTGCTTGCAGCTCTAGCTTGGTCTTTTAGCTGTCTTCCGACGCTAAACTCTATAGGCCAAGCCAGGCCAACCAACTTAGGTAAGGCAGAGTTTAGTCTGAATACAGAAGAGCCTCGAACCTGTTAGAGTAAGGCCTGTGAAGAACTGCTCTGAGCATAAATTATACCCTTTGGAAGCCACTGCAACCACAATAAAGCATTTCATAGTCATGTACCAATCCTGAGAAATCAAGCTTCCCCCCGTCTCCATAGCATTAGGCTAACAACTATGGTTTTAATGCCCACCAGTTCTGCGTTCAATGAAATTGTGTAGTTTCACCCAATACTGTGTTACTTTTACTTTGTCCTTGTGGGATTCAACAAGAATCTCCACATTTCCAGCCTCTGGAATGTGAAAGACCACCAGCAGCTGAACCCCCAGGTTCTTCCCCTTCCTTAGGTCTCATAGCTGATGGACCCACGTGGTCCCATTCTGGAGCTCCTGATTACACCACATTTCCATTCAAGCTGCTGCTTCTTCTAGAAGGTCTTTCCATTGCAGAGGCCAAGTGCTTTGCAGTCAGTCCTCTCAAAAAACATCTGCAACATGGACCTTTAAGTATGCACAGGGCCACTGTATAAATGTAACTACTAAGTTTCCTACTTATCAAAAGAGAGAGTGGTGCTAGATTTTGGCAGTTTAGGTTGGCAGCTGCATTATTTCCACATTCTTGAGAAGCTCAAGCAAGCAATCCATGAGTGCCAGGAAGGCTGAGAGAAGGGGATGGGGTTGTTCGCTCTGCATTCACCTCCAGCAGGGTGACCGCCACGAGCAAGGGGGTGACTGCAGTGGTAGCCTGGAGGCCTCACCCAAAGATCACAAACATTCTGCAGCTGTAACCTGGGGCCCCTTGTATAAAAGGCGACAGTGAGAAGAACTCGGTAGCAGTAGTTAGTTCACCCTGGACCTAGATATTCAGTGCTGATCGGAGTCAAGCCTGGGTTGCAATGAAATACCTTCCTTGCAGGCCCCGTGCAGAGGTTCCACAGTCTCTAAGTGGTTCAGAGGCGACTGTGGAATTTCTCTGTTTTAGTCCTCACTGTAATGCCCCCCGCAGCCCCTGTGTTTCTGATCGCTTTCCTCTCCCACAGGCCAGCAGGAGCGGCAGTTCCTCGCCGCTTGCCCAGAGCTGCCACTTGCTGCCCTGGCCTGCTCCTGGGAGGCTCCGCCCGAGGCAGGGGACGGACGGAGAGAGGTCTCCAGGGAACTGGTGGGCTTGGGCAACCCAAACCGGCTGTGCCTCTGGTCAGGAATGACGGCGCTGGCTGCGACTGCCCTTACACTACAGGAGGTGCCAAGTGTAAGTGTCTAAAACCCGAACTTCTCGGGCGCCGGTGCGGATGGTGGCCGATTGGGCCTTCCGCGCCGCCGTACAGAGGCGGCTCCCTTGCCCCCCCCNCGCAAGCTGAACTGGTTAAAGGTGAACAAAATAGAGTATGAAGAGATAAGCATGGATTTATCACCAATAATTGAAGAACTCACTGAAGCCAGATTTCTGCAAACAGGTATGGCCTTCATAAATAGATAGTAAAAATACTACAAGTAAAATCTGCAGTTGTATCATGTTAGAGTTTAATGCACTGTTTACTTGTCTGTACCTTGAGAAGAGAATTAGAGGAGCAGAATAAAAGTTTCAGATAGATGAGTTGTGTTGTGTTACAATAATTATAAAAGCAGTACAAATTAGGTAACAGGGAGATACAAATAAACATCAGGGTTACTGGTGCCTTGCCTGCCCTTACTGGTCTCATCTCAGACCCTGACAGATTTTCCAGCCAGTTCTTTCACCCTGTGAGAATACAATAATTATAATAAACAGTTTTTACCATCACTTATAAATTCAAATATACTTAATTAAGTATGAGAATAATTTGTGTAAAGTTGACTTTCCTTGAAAGGAGCAGCTTGAGAAGCTATACAGCACAAGCATATTCCTGTGAAAAGCTGAAGAAATGTATTAACGAAGGAAAACTTTTAAGGGAAAAACTTCAAGCAGAACAGATTTAGAACTAGCTGTTTTCTGGGTGTTGCCACTCCTGTGGCTATGCCAGGCAGTGCCAACAAGCAACAAGAGCTGGTTTGCTGTTAGGGAAATGCTTACATACTCTGATTTGAGATCCCTTGTTTTAGCATATCTCCGTTAGGACATCTCCATCCAGCCTCTTCATACAAGACAAGATTTCTGTTACAGGACAAATTTAAAATAGGATATTCTCTGATCTCATGGAGTAACTAGTATTTCAGCTGTCATTTACAGCAAAGAGAATTACATTCCTGAAGTTGATATGGGTGAGCAAGTAACTATCAGCCTCTTTTTTTGGAGTAGGGAGTAAGCCAGCACCAAAGGACTCGCATATTACTTCAGTGTCACTCATTTTCCATGTTCCTTTCCATTGCCCAAACTCATTTTTTCTCTGGCCTTCCCTTGTTTAGTTTGAGCCAATATTCTGAAAACAACGCAGAATAACACTCAGAAACACTAAGAGAGGTAACTGTGTAAGAAAGCTTATGAACTCCAGAACTGACCTGTACCCTAGAACCTGGACCCTGGCTATTCCTTTAGTTCATGTTCCCAGGTTTTTTGTGGATGTTCTAGCACAGATCCAGTCTTAAACACTAAGAATGGTAATGCTGTAATCACTCCTATTAGGGCAGAACAATACCTTAAATCTGATTTGTGGACCCCAGAAGACCTGGAAGTCTAAGATATCTGACATATATGTCTGTGATAGCCACATGGAAAAGATAATGGGAAAGAACACTTTATCAAGTAAACGATCTTTTCCCTTAAAAATCTTGCCTAACAGGAGGCTCTCTACTAAGTACAAAGTCTAATATTCACCCTTCTGTTTGACCCTGAGTGAATCAAAATTTAATGGTGCTCTTTCTCGTTCATAAATTTACTAAATGTAAATTTACTAATAGTAAATAAATTTACTATTTTCTCTTTAGAAAATGCATCTAGACAGAGTCCTTTGAAGCCTATCTTCCATTGACCTGCAAAATTTAACTATAATCAGGATTACCTTTTTAAAATCACTGTCCCAATACCAGCCTGACTCCTGCTGAACACTGAACGTTGTTTTGCCAGCTTCAGAAAATCATCCACAAGTTGCTGTTTCTGACTGTTTGGGTTTGGCAAGTGAAAAACCTTTGCCAGTGTTTTTAGCTCGGGGGCTGAAAGCAAGTCCAATCCTTCACACAGGTCTTCCAGTTCAGATTCTAAAAGTAAACCAATTCACATATATTTACCATATGCTATACATATACACTTAAGGAACAGCTCAAAGCATAGTACATTTGTATAACCTGGCACTAGTNGTCCTACCTTCTGCCGCTCCCTCAGGTAACAGCCTTTTCCTTTCATTAGTGACCGGCTCGGCTCTTCCCCTCCCTGCGCTGGCCTCGTCCTTGGCCCTGGTCCAGGGCTGCCCTCCCGGCGCGGCGGCGGTTGGGCCGGAGCGGGGCCCGTGGGGCTCTGGCCGGGGCTTCTCTTCAGCTCGCCGCGGGGCTGCCGGCCTGGCGGGGCGGTGATCCAGCACCTGCGCCGCTGTGGAGGGGCTCCCCAGGAGAGCCAGCAGCCCTCCGCCGCCCGGGAAACAAAAGGTGTGCAGCGGGTTGGCAGGGCGGGCTGTCGGCCCCTGGGTCTGAAGGGGCACACAAACACCAAGCGAGCGTGTGCCGCTGACCACCCCAAATTTCGGTCCAGGTGCGGAACGTTTATCGAAATAAAGGCTTGTATGGATACAAAACGGTCAATATGACATTAATTTAGAAAGTTATGAATAATGTTTCAGGTGTTTGGGATGGTTTTTTCTTTGTGCTGGGGGGACTGGTGTTACCCGAAGGAGAAAACAGCTGGTGCTTGTCTGTTACGCAGATAATTCAACTCTCGCTGTAGCCATCGTTTCACATTTAAAACTTGGCTGATGGCATAAATAAGAAAGTCAAGCATATATCTCGAGTATATCTAGTAGCATATAGTATATACAGTGTATATAGTATCAAGTATGCCAAGTGAAACCACCAGGAATATTTTGTGTGGTCTGGGTGTGCACTTGACATACGGTGATGTTTATTAATTTATTTTAGACACAGCAGGACCTATTCTAGCAACACGTTTGACACGTTGACTCATTTTTGCTCTTTCACCGTTTCTTGATAAAAGTGAAATGTTAATGCAACATAATTCTGTATATTCCCAGTCCTAGGAAGTGCCTGTATCTGTAAGTGTAGGAACCAGTGTAGGTATTAATGTTATTTCACTGGAGGTTTCAGTCTTTGTATAAAAGTATTTTAATTCTTTAGGCATGGAATTAAAATGCAAGTAAGCATGTATGTTTTCCACGCCTTGGACTACTGGAAATTTTTCTTATGTCAGCAAGTCGTGCACGTTAACAGTTGATGGAGAATTTTTTGCAAGCTTGAACGTCCGAATCTGTTTAAAGCTTGTTGTGGGACTTGAGCCTTTATGGAGTGTCAAGACGAATTGGTTTTTGTTCATTTGTTCATCCTGTGCCTTCTTATAGCCCGGGTTACACAATTAGTTCAACGTTAGCACGTTAAACAATACGTTTTTCTTCTAGTATAAAGCTAAATGAACACAAAAACGTGTTAGGACATTACTGAAAACTGTGCTATGGTTGGATCCTAGCACTTAAAGATCAGGTTTTTGAGTTAAAAGAACTTTCTCCTGTTCCTGTTTTCATCAGGCTTGTGTCTGAGTGGAAAGTTCTGATTCTTAAGTAAATTCCTGTTTGGTTTTTTTTTTTCCCCTCAGGCTGAAGACCATATGTCATCAGAACCAAGGATTAAAAAACTGGAACCAGTACTTCTGCCAGGTAGGCATAAATCAGGAGTTTGACAGATACCTGAACAAGGATATGTGTAAGTCTTTTGATTATTGTCATGGAATTGGTCAAATATAAGTAGTTTTCCTGGTTTTACTGTGATTGTTGATTTTGGTCATTTAATCTTGGCACGCTCTTTCCTACGTCTCATCAGGAAAATGTAATGATATCTGTAGAAAATAGTTCTAACCTGCCTTGTATTCTAAATAAATACATAGGCAATTTTGTCAGTGTAATGCAAGTGTTTGAAAAGAAATCATGGTAAGTTTTGTAGTTTTATGACAACTTTTGGAAGACCACTCAATTTTATTTTTGTCAGGTAGTCAGACCCTTTCCTGTGTGCAGAACCCACCACCACAGCATGTGTTGTAGTCTTATTTCAATTTAAAAGAAAATATTTGTAGAATTTCCAGTAGGTAGGTGTGACTGTCTTCTGTTTTTGAAAACTTTTAATGCCATCTTTGTTCCTGTACTCTTACTGAATACACACCTGTTATGTAATGTGGGATTTTGTAAGTGTCTTTACACCTATGCAGAGTGATCTTTTCAATGTGTGGATGAGAAAAGCAATGTTCTGATTAATGTTTGTAATTATGAATTTGTTCATATTTATAACGATGTAGCATATTAATGACTTCCATACTTTAAATAAGATATAATCTCTGGTAAAAGTGACTTCAGTCAGAGAGCACTTGTAAAAGCCTTTTTCAGAGCAACAGTCCTCAAAGTAACAATCTACTGCTTTCAAGAGTACTTTAATTGCTGACTGTACAGCACAGTAATACATTTGGCTTGCTGTTTGTAGAAGGTAACCCCAAGTTTAAAACATTGGTGAATTGTATTTTTTTTCTTAGCATTCAGTTTGTGTTAACAAATGTGAATTAACAGGCTCTTCCTATCATGTTGTCAAAGTTGATAAAACATGTTAACTTTCAAAGTCATCAACAGAATAAAGAGGTTACTCTTAGTAAAATACTACTGTCACTACTTCATATGGGAATGTTGTTATTTAAGCAGTGAATACCATAAAATGCCTCGGTAAGGATGCTTGTTATTTGAAATGTAGTTATATTCTTATGCTTGCCAAATTTCTGCTTACCACTTGGCATTTTATTGGTCATGTTGCAGTTGATATTCATCCAAGGTCTTTGACTCACAAGGAAGTGACTGCGTGTTCTTCTCTGATACATTCCACAGAAAATGGAAGCCAGTATTAGGTTGCTTTTCTCAAAATGTAACACGTCTTGCCTTTGCTGTGGAACATGTGCATGAACAGTTAAAGAAAACAACTTCTGGGCCCTAACTGTTTGCAGTTTGGTTTGTCCTTCAGCTGTGTAACTCGGAAATACACTTAAAATGGTGCTGACTGGGTTTGTTTTTCACGGCTGGCTTGTATTTATTCCACGTTTGCATCATTTCCCTTGTCTGCACTATCTTTGAAATCGGTGTCTGATTGCTTTGGGGGCATTTGTAGTAAGCTGCCCCAGGTTATATAGGAAACAACTGAAAGAGTATGACTCACCGCAGAATTAAAATTTCCACCTCCATATCATGCTGCAGTGTTAATTGAATTATTTCATTAAAATTCCCTGCTCTGTACAGCCACAGAGTAGCTCTGTCACAATCTTTATTTTTGTGAGCTTCAATTTGTATGGAGGCAGGGAGCATGTTGCTAGGAGTGACTTACTTTAGATGACCTAAATGAATCTATTCCTGTTTAAAGTTAAGCACTAGTCTAAACATTTTTATTTTTTTTTTTTTTGGGGGGGGTGGGTGTCTGTCATCAAATGGTGCAGTAGAAAATCTATAAACAAGTACACACTGTATTGTTGTATAGTCTGGTATTTGGATTTGTCACAACTCAAATTTCTGGCCAAATTCCGAGTCATGTCATTATAGTAGGGCTGACTTGACTTGTACTCCCTTGCAGGTACAGTTTCAGTATGGTCTTCCTAATATTCTGTCCATAATAGCTGAGTGACCTTGCTTTTGCTCTCAGAAGCAGTGTTAAAACTGAGCATATGAATGTTAGTTGTTCTTTAATTGATGTAGTCTTTAAGGAGTTCCTTTGGAATTAAATTATATTAATAAATATAATAATAACCCAGCAGTTACTGGCTTTCATGTGATCCTCAAAAACTGCAAGTAATTGTATTAAGTTCTTGATTCCTAAAACAGTTTCTTTGGGTAGCTTACTAAAAACTGAAATTCCTAAGTGGTAAAATACCTTACTGTCTAACAAGTATTTCTGTGCACTGGAGCTTAGGAGAGGCTGTTCCACACATGGAAAGATTATGAGTCAGGTTAGAAAATGAGGAGGTTTTTGCTATTAAAAATAAAAAAACACAAAATTTGGAGTTTACATAGGAACAAAAATCTTGCCTCTAGAGTTTGTTTTTAAAGTTACCTTTGGTGTCCAGAGGAATAGAGATGCATGTCTTCAGCTTCTGCAACAAAAGCCTCTGTTCTCATGGAACTGTGTGTCCTGAGGAGGAATGATGTATTAGGAAAAGCAACAAACATAATTTAAAGCAAGTAAAAACCTCAATTATAAAAGGCAACGGGGATACTGAAGTAGAGAAAAGCAAATAACTTTATAAAAGGACTTTTCCAACTTTAATGATTCTATGAATCCATGAATTTGATATAATTTAATTCTAAAATACAATAGGAGTTTAATATGGAGTTAGAAAGAGGTTTCCTTTTCCTTTGGCCAGCTCTCTTCTCCTGGTGTAGCACTGTGAAGAAGAATTTTTGCAGTTACCAGAGGAGTTGGCCTAAGTAACAGTTTCACATTTTTCTTGTTTGTTTGCCTAGCTTGTTTTGTAAGTGTGTCAAAGAGGAAAAAGAGAAATAGGTAGTCTGCCAGTCAGTATGTTCAAATGCCTTGTGTGACTGGTAGGAAATTGGTTTTCGTACTTTAGGAGAGAATGAAGTGAAAGTTGTTAAACCTGAAGGTGTGGGTTTTTTTTTCTGGTAGTCAGTTGTAGTGTAAATTCCACAGCAATGCCTGTAGCATTTTTCAGACATGAACTTAAACGTTCAAAAAAAATTGTATAGCATAACATGCTATGTTGTATTTGTATATAATGTATGTATATAACATGTATAATTAACGTTATGATAAATGTATAACACAATAACATGTAATGCAGTGAATGTTTTCATGATTTGAATGGCAAAGCAGTGTGCAGAGAGGTGCTGTACATGGATGGGTTATGAACCAGTCTGTGCCTGTACTGTGAGCAGTGCCACACTGTGGTTTAGGCAAGATCAGGCAAAAAGGCCCTTGCTGTTGCTCAGACAGGATGTTCTGCAGGAGCTTATGTAACTGATGGAACATCTCACTGAGAAATGATGGATGCTCCTGAATCTTAATACCCACTTGTAATTATTTTAAGGTGTTGCTTGCTGTACTAATTTGCTAGTAGATAACAGCAGTAGTTGTTACTTGCACGTTTCTTTGACAAAATGACTAGAAATTATTTAGTTGCTTTTGTCTTTAAAGTTTATACAGTAAAATTATAGAAGTAAATTGAAACAGAATAGTATTTTTTTGTAGTCTTTAAGCTTGGTTAAGGCAAGTTACAGGAATATTGCCAATGAGCTGCTGTTGCAATTAGTTATTCATGGTCTCTGGTGTTTGCACCGTGTCTCATGGTCAGACCGTAGAAGTCAATTTCAGTGCGGTCACATCGTGGTGGGTTTATGGATGGGTCATAAATGCATCTGGACTGGGTCAGATGTCACCCCTTGCTGATGGTGGCCACCAGCAGGAATGTAGGAAGAATGAGGAACAGGAGAAGCAGCACTCCCAGCTGCTTCCCTCAGTGCGTGGGGGCTTTCCTCTTAAATGGGAGAGGTTGGAGCTAGAGCCTCATAGAGACAATGATAGCACATTTAAATCCTCTTGCTGGATTTTTCTTACATTAATTTATGCAATTGCTTTCTGTAGTCACAAACTTCTATCAATCAACTGCTCTGGTAAAGAGCTACAAATTTAATTGTATGCAGTTACAAACTGCCTGTAAGTATTCTAAATTTACAACAATTTAGTTTCTTCAGATTTGTGTGACACGTCAGGCCGTATTTCCCAACTTGATGTGATTTGTGATTTTTGGACTTGTCATGTGTTAACTCCATTTTGCTTCTTTCTAACTTTGTTGCCTTAGTTTGGTCTCCAGAAGTATGCAAGATTTCTGTATCTCTTATCCTTTTGGTTACCTCTGAACATTTTCCAGTTGGGCTGTGGTCTTGTTGAGGTGGTATGACATATGGCGAAGATATTTGCCACTGAACATGTTTGACTTCTATCTATTAATGCCAACCTAATTGGCTTTATCACCTGCTTTTTAGGTTTGATTTGATTTTTTTGTATACCCATGTCCTTAGATAGGCAACTGGCTGTACAGATTTGTTGGAGGTTTTTAAGACTGTATCATGGAAAGTTTTACATTTTAGAAGTGCCTACTTGTCTTGCAAGTTAGCTCCCAGCTCTTCTTCTGTTGTTTTTGGTTGTTTTTCTTTTTTTTTTTTAATCCCTTCTGCAAATCCTTAGAACATTAAGTCCTGAGTCGTTTTCCAGAGCAGCTGTAACACATCTTGATAGAAGAAAGAAAGCACACTTTTTGGTGAGGCACCCTTGTGTGTTAGTTCCCAGGTATGTTCACTTCTGACTGCTTTGAACCCCTGCACCTCTTTTTCTTGATATTTTCATTTGTTGTGTTGTGTCCCAGAGGTGGAGAACAGAAGTCATGGCGTTGCAGTGTGAGTGCTGTGACTCCAGCACTGTGACTGGGCAGACTGGGGACCAAGTTAGAGAGGTTAATGCATAACCCCATTGGGTTGCCAGCTCTGCCTTTCTCATGTAGTAGGGTTCATTTTGGTTTAACACTTCAAAGTGTAAACTGGGCTTATTTAATTGCTTGGTTTAAGTAGTATATGCTGTTACTGTCAGTGCCTTTTTCCTTGTATATTAATGGAATGATGTCGTGTTACACAAGTAGCTACTGCTTCATCTTTTAAGGATGTTCTTCTTCTGATAGTAAATAGCTATAGTCTGTCAGTGGTAGTAACTGAATAGAACTTGCATGAAGTCAGTCTCTGATTGTTTCCAAAGTGCATTCTGTTGTTGATTTTCATTTCCAGTGTTGTGGTGTGCTAGGCAAAGCTCTCTTACTCATTGCAGCTGAAAGTTTAGGGTTTCTTCTTTGTGTTGTTTCTTACTTGAAATGGAATTGTTGCTGTAAAAGTTTGTTATTAAAGTTAGGGCGTTACATTAGACAATTAAGTGAAATAGCTTTGTAATTTCAACTCATTGTCAGGAATCAGTGTCGTATAGGAGAATGAAATTGTTTTCAACATTTCTGAATGGCCGTATTAGAAAATCAGAATAGCAATTTGGAGATAAATGCTTTAGGAGAAAATTTTTCCAAAGTAGTATTTTTTCATGTTTCACACCAAGGAGATTACTGAAAGTTTTTATTTAAAGAAATAATGGAATTTTCAAATTCTAGATCTGAAATGTGAAACAGCAGCTTTCTGCAAACTGATCTGTCATACTGCAAGATATTTAAAAATGAACCAAGCATTTGACTTAAATTTAGAATAAATGAGGCATCACTTACAGTAAGTATATAGTAAATAGTCTTTTCTATTATAGCTTTGTTTGTTTTTTTGACGCAAAGTAAATTTTTAGGCATGCTTTGGGTTCAGTTAAGTGCTTGTTTTGGTTTTGGTTTTGCTTTTTTTAAGGATTGGCATGATATAAGTACTACCAAGGCATGTGGTAGCATACAGTCTTACTAGTGGGTTTTACTGGATGGAGTCAGTTTGTTCTGCCCTCTGTTGTGAATACATAAAGTGCATTTCTTAAAGTTTGACTAGTAATCTATTTTAAGTATATAAATATCTACAGAAATCTTTTCCTCATTGTAATAGATTAGCTGTAGGGCAATATGGAAATCATTCTTCTAAGACAGAAAGATGAACATGCTTTAAAATGAAGTATTTTAATGTTTCTGCATGTGCAATCTGCAAAACAGTTCCCTAGACATTGGTTTCTGCCTGATCCACATATATTTAATGCCAGAAGTCACAGTCCAGAAGTGGGATGAAATGGTGGTGTAGATTCTGAATTGTCAGCTGACCAATTAATTTGGTTTATCTCTCCTGAGAATTATATTTGCTTCCAATGAAGGAATCTTCACCAAACTAATTTATACTGAATGTGTGTTTCTGTGCTGGTTATTTATTAAGCCAAACCTGAGTAATTTATGCGAGAGACAGTAATACTTAACGAGTTCAGAACAGCATGTCTAACTCTGATCAAATAATTGCTAAAACGCTTTTGAGGGAAACTTTGATAGGTTTATTTTATTTTACCCTAAAAATACATACTGATACCAAGAGGAGCTGTTTATGTTCCATTTCTGTAGTGACAGATGTGTGTTTCTATTAGTTACTTGATGCTGATACTTTTCAGTGCAACTGAAGAATAAGCCATATCAGAGAGCCAGCTAAGAGTTAAAATTGGGACTGGCAAAAAAGGATGAAAAGTACATGTATAGTTATTTTCAACTGGATCAATTCTTTGACTTGACCAACAGCAAGTTTTTCTCAAATGGCAGTGCCAGCACAAGGACTGAGGTGGGAAGCAATGTTGAACATGGAACTGTTCAACAAGCATTATAAGCTTCTTAATAAACTGCAACAATTTGATTTGGATCTAGTTGTTAATGAGAGTCTTGCTCTTTCCTTGCCATGGGATGCTCTGTGTTCTTGTGCTCTTCACTGCATTTCTAGGGTGTGCTGGTTTTGTGGAGCATCCCATCTTAGTTCAGAAAAGCAATGACCTCCTGTTGTCATTTCCTTTGCAAAGTTCACAAAGATTAGCCATTAATGGCCAAGTACTGATTGTAATCTTGTTATTGTGCATGGAAAAACAATAGTTATTCTTGGAAGACTTTTACTAGTAAGTTTTGGGGGTTTTTTTTCTACTTTTTTTCTTACTGGTCACATTTAGCTAAGCTCTTGTAATGAATGCTCTTTCTCTTTTTCTGTTCGTTAGCACACAAGAGAAGCTGTACAATATTCATATACAATATTATAATAATTTTTGTAATAAAATTGGCAAAGCAAGAGCTTTCATTACTGTGCATTTAAAAACCACTGCTCTCCAAGCAGTGGATAGAGTTATTTTTTGACAGAAATCCCAGGTTCTCCTGTTTTTCATTCCTCAGTAATGCCAGTATTGAGCTGTGCTTTTAGAGTAACTTTTTTTTATTTCTTCTGTTGTTGTTTTTGTGTTTGTGGGTTGTTTTTTTTTCCTTTGGGTGTACAGAAGATGAAATTTAGTCTCTTTTCTAACTAATTGTGATGTGAAAGTATTGGCAAGTCGTTGGGGGAACAAAAAGGATGGATGGTATCTACAATAGTGTGCAACTTTTTTTGTCTTCACATATTTTAAGTTGTTAAATCTTGTAGGAGCTCATGAAAATCAGAAGAGAAAATAATTATTTCGTGAGGTTACAAATACTTCTAAGTTTGGAAGTGGCTGAGCACAATGAACAAAAGATTCATTTAGGAGTGGATTAGAGACATTTACATCTAAATGCCTGGTGCATACTAATAAACTCACACAATTTTGGTTTTCTCTCTACAAGAGAACAGCTAAGAAAAGGCAGCTAAAAGAGTAAAGATGTTCTGGATTTTAGTTACTAATGCAGTTTTTATTGGAAATTCTTACTCGAGATTTACAGTAGTTAAGTATTTGCTAATCATTTAGGAGCAGTTTTTTTAGATCTTTCTAAATACAAGTGAATTGGTTAATGTGCATTTTTAACGGCTAAATGGCTACTCGAGTTAACTTTAGCTTTTCTATTGTGAGAATTTTTTACTATCTTTCACACAAAGAAGCTGTTTTTCTGCTGTCTTAATCGTGTATAATCACTGTCAGCATTAAAAATGAGGACCAGGGGGTTAGTTTCCTAAGGGTATTCAGGTGCTGGGTTTCTGTGAATTTTAAGTAGGAATTATATGACTGCATAAATTACTTAATACCCTCTAATGTCTACTGGACCTTGAATGTACACTAAAGAGATTCAGATTTTGATTTAGAACTTCAATGCTCATGAAAGCAAGTTTATACTATAAAAATGTATTTTGTGTATCTAGTACAGCATTGAAAAGTTCCCTTTGTAATATGTAGTGTACTTGCAGACTTGAGGCTGTAGGATTTGCAGTATTTGTACATGAAGTGTGATTTAAGTCTTTCATTGCCTGTTGCAAGGATCAGGTTCCTAATGTGTTAGAAATATTGTATGGTAGCATTGTAACTGATGTATACGTGCATGCATGCTCTGTGTATGTATGGATATGTGTGTAAGCATGGGTGTACAGTGCATATACAGTACAGCATAGATTTGTTGCCTGATAAACTGCACAGTTACTGTATTTCATTGGGCAGCACTGTTGTATTTACTCAGTATTACATTTGTTGAATACTGTTCATTCAGTGTCACCTCATACGGTAGTAAGGTTGTGGTCCTAGATAGTACTCAAGCAACCTTCTTCCCTAAAAATGAAGGTTTTAAGATGTGTTGTTACACTATATTCCTGCTGTGTTCTTGGGCAAATGAAAAGTAAAAGCTGTATCGGATGGAAGGGTTTGACAAGTCCTTCAGTGAACAACTGAGCACCTGGAAATCAGTTGAAGTCTCTTTCCGAGTTGGCATGTTTTCTGGTTTTTAAGCTATGATAATACAGAATCTTAAATAAACAAACATGAGAACTGGCTGCATAAGTGGAAGAAGACTGTTTATGCATCACCTACTGCAATAAAGAATCCAGACTCTTGTCTCTAGAGAAAATACTGAAAATTCCAATTATGAGTCCTAATGTGCTAATTCTATCTTTTCTTTCTTAGTTTTTCAGATCTATCAGTTACTTATTATCTGATTGCTGTGCTACTGACAGCATATAGTGACAAAACTAACACAACACACTGAAAAGCTAAGAAAAATATTTATGTATTTTGTGTGATCTGCACATAAGCAGGTGATTAGATCTAGAATTACTGACAGTAAGTCCCAAATTAGTAGCTGTGTAAGATTAAAAAAAAAATTAAGTTTGATCTGGTAGGATATGGCACCTATAATGGTCAGTCTTTGGCAGAAGGGTGCAGGTCATCTTGTATTTTAAGATATAACTGATTAAGGATTGGATTTTCAAATTTTGCATAAATAAATTTCCCTGAAGGCTAGACCAGGCTTTCTTAGTATGACTGCAGGCTGGGGAGACTGAATGCTGGTCCAGATGAGCTGTGGTACCTGCTGATCACTGAACTCACCATTTTTACTCACGCCACTGTCATCTCCAGTTCCCATGCCTGCATGCTTGGCTTTCTGAATTTTATTTGGCTCATAGTGGGTTATGCATAATGGTGGTTAAATATATGCCATGAATTATCCTAACATCCAAAATATGAAACAGTCAAATCCCTTTTTTTGGGGAGATTTAGCAGAATTTTTTCTGAAGTTTTAACAGCTTCTCAGGCTGTGTGTGAAGTGCAAGGTGTATTAGCTACATAGATTCTTCAGTCTCATGTTATTTTTGTGACTCACGTATTGAATGTAGAAATATTTTTATTAAATATCGTCAGGCTTTAAATAAAAGGGGTGGCAGCCTGTAATTTTTATTCTGGCTTCCTGTCAGAGTTTAAACGAACTGCTCTTGTCTCCTGAGATCATTCTTTGACTGTTCAAGTCACATGGAAGTGTTGACTGCTGTTCCGTGTCTGGAACAGCTTGTGACTGTTTACTGGAAAAAAAAGCAGCTACATTGCAAAAATGTGCAGCGTAATATCTCTGAATAGCTCTGTTGTTGACACTTGTATAGAAAAATCACCTACTCAACTGCAAATAAAAGAAGGGTTCATTGTGAGAGACCAACAAGTACTACTTACGTTGTTTGTCTACTGTCCTAAATTTAAATTTGGAAGGGTTGCAGCTTTTTGTATTGCTCATTACAGATGTCTAAATGAAGGATAAAGCCAGAGCAGTATAAAATTCCAATTTTGCATTATTAAAAAAAAATTGTCATTAAAAAAAGGTTGCTATTTGCTTTTGAAAACTGCCTCTATTAAATATGCATTGCACAATTTATCAATGTAAATGTTTATGTATTCAATGTATGTATGAAAAAAAAACCCACCACCAACAAAAAACCAACAAACCAACCTTATGTAAATGCTGTATTCTGAATGTGTGGAGCTGCTTAACATCCTCGTAAGTGATCTGGATGTTGGGATCAAGAGAACCCTGCTGAAGTTTGCTGAAAACACCAAGATGAGTGGAGAGGTTGAAACCCTAGAAGGGAGAGCCACACTCCAGGATGACTTAAGCTGACTGGATAAATGGGCTGCCAGGAACTTTATGAAGCTCAATGTAGAGAAGTGCAAGGTCTTGCACCTGGGAACACAGAACTGGAGATTGCTGTTAAGACTGGGATCCACTTGGCTAGAGAGCTGCCTTGTTGGACAACAGGCTCAGCATGAGCAAACAGTGTGCTGCAGCAGCAAAGAAAGCCAGTGGGATGCTGGGCTGCATCAACAGGGGCATCACCAGCAGAAACAAAAGTCATCATCCTGCTCTAATCAGTGCTTGTCAGACCAGACCTGGATCACATCCAGTTTTGATCCCTGCTGTACAAAAAGGATGTGGACAGGCTGGAGAGAGTCTAGAGAAGAGCCTTGAGGATGATCAGAGGACTGGAGCACCTCATGTATGAGGAGAGGCTGATAATCAGAGAATCATAAAATGACTAGAGTTGGAAGGGACCTTAAAGATCATGTAGTTTCAACCCGCCCCCCCTGTATAGGCAGGGACACTTTCCACTAGATCAGGTTGCTCAAGGCCCCATCCAACCTGGTTTTGAACACTTCCAGGGATGGGGCAGCCAGAACTGGGTCTCTGAAAAACTGTCTCTCAGAAAGCTGGGTCTGTTCAGACTTGAGAAGGCCCAGGGGAGACCTTATTATGATGTTTCAGTACTTAAATGGCAGCTGCAAAGAAGATGGAGACTCCCTGTTTACAAGGAGTCATGTGGACAAGAGTAAGAGGCAATGGGCACAAGTTGCTCTTGTGGAGATTTCATTTGAATACAAGAGGACAATTTTTCACTCTGAGGACAGTCAGACATTGCAGTGGTCTTCCAGGGGAAGTGGTGGATTCCCCCACTTAGGAAAGTTTTAAGTCTCAGCTTGATGGGGTGCTGAGGCATATACAAACAATCATATTAGAAGGGTTGGATCAGGTGCTCCTTGAGGTCCCTTCCAAACTGACATTCCTTGATTCTGTTACTTAAATCCAGAGGTTGAAACTGGCATGCATGCACTCTCTTTCTTGCCATATTTTAATACTCAGGTTCAAAAGTGACAGTAAACTGACTGCAAAGGAGAAATGAGGCTGAAAAATCCAGAATGTATTTGTGCTGGTTGAACTGAGAATACATGGAGTTACATTAAAATAGGATTAGTATATACTGTGTAGTGTAGCCACACAATTGTGGGAAATGGAGGGGGGAAGTAAAAAGGGAAGGGTTTGGCAAAGAGAATGATGTAGCAGGTGTATTTTAAACTGTAGTAGATTAAGATGGAAGAAGTTTGTGTGAGAGCAGCAATGCATCTCATTTCTCTACTGTTAGGCAGCATCAAAGACTGAAGTACTGAATTTATTTGGTAGTAGTAACTTGTGCTTTTAGCAATAGTGTCTCCTATCTGATACTAAAAAATACTCGACTTGGTGACAGATAAGGAAACTTTATATATATATATGTGTGTGTGTATATATATAAAGGCACTTATGAAAGTTACACTTAATTTCATGCTGTGTTTGACTCTCTTTTTATTAGAATTGCAGTGATGCATTGGAGGTACTGAGAAAGGGAAGAATACTGACTATGTAGGTTTAAAACTGACTTTGTGTAGAGGCAAATTTTTGCAGGTAGAATGTGACTGAGAACTCAACATTAACATTTAATAGTTGAAGATTAACACCAACTGTGAGAAGGAATTGCTTCAATATGTGGTTTGGGGATTTGCCTTCATTAAGCAAGTAGCTTGTTAGAAAAAAGGCTTAAAAAAGTTTCAGGCCAGACTCTGCTAAAAGTATTGAAATATGGAGAAGTATTAGGAGTAGAGTTTGTCATTCTCCTGTACCCTATTACAAGATGTTTTAAATTGCTGTGGTCTTGGCTGATCTTTAACTATTTGTACTGAATCTGCCAGAATCAGGTTTGTTGTAAGTTTTTTTGTTTGGGTTTTTTGTTTTTTTCCAAAAAAGTGTGCTTACCCACAGTTTAGTAATGTTTGTGAAAAGGCTTTAGAGCTCCAACACATCTCTCTGAGCATTTTTACAAATCTTGCCACTTCTGGCACAGATTATACATGTATAGGAGAGGTATAGGTCAATTAAACTTGTCCCTTTACATCTGCAAACACTGTACTCAGCATAATTTTGCTAGCTCAAAGCTACAGAGTTAGTCCAGCAAATTTTTGTAGTTGCTTATCATGACTAAATAAAAAGCAGGGGCTGTCCTGCAGCTCTTAGTGACTTCCAGACTGTTGCATCATCATAACAGGGGGAAAAGAGCAGGTGTTTAGCTAAGCTGCTCAATAGCTTAGTATGAGGAGCACCTGCAGAGGCTGGGTCTCAAAACTAGCAAAAGGTACATTTCTGATCAAGTGTTTGGAATGCTAACAAGAGTTCTTTGAATGTATGGGTGCACCTGGGGAAAATACCTTCTCTAGATTGGGAGATAGATGGGAGATATATTCCAAGTTATATCCATTCTCATTGGGTATACAGAGAACTGACCACTGCTGTTATGCTCATTCAAAGAACTGACTGTTGTCTTGCAAAGCACAGGGCACTCAGGTGACATTTGATCAGCTGTGACTAAATATGCCTGATGTATTAGCAAATTAGTCCTTAAGCAGTCCTTGGGCTTTAAAGTATTAAAAAACAAACAAACAAAACACAAACCAAACCCACAAACAGATGTACAAAAACCTACAGGTAGTATAAAATTACATTTTTCATGGGACCCTCTGACTCCCACACTGTTAAGAGCAGCAGCAGAAGGAAGTGATTGATCTGATGACAGAAGCAAAAGGAGTAAAATAAATGATGGAGCTAATTTTCTGAAGTAAGAATGAAATTGTTGTTACAGCTTTTGGAAACCTCTGTTGTGGAACTGAAAAGTAACATTATGTGTAGCATTTCACTTTTTCTTTTTGAAAGGTCTTCAGTCTCGTTTGTCTTTATGCTTTTTAATTTCATAGTTTATCCCAGATGAAATAGCATAATGTTCTTTCTTTGGGCCTTCTGTTTTGCAAAAGGAAATGCTTGGTCTGCTCCATTAGATGGTCACTGTAGAAACTATGAAATTCATTTAACATGTTTGTGGTCTGCTTTTTCTTTTACGAAATCACAAGAAAAGCTGTTTATAAAAGCAAAACTATCTGTGTAGTAATTATTCTGAAATCATGAAGTTCCTGAAACTCACTAAGGTACTTAGCAATTGCCAGCTGATTTCAGTTTTTTTATTAAATACTAGCTGAAGCACATGAATGTATGCCTTTGTTTAAAGGACAGTGTTGTCCAAACTCATGAATTTTTAATAATATTGAACAATTGCAGACTTTCTCTCTGGGTACAAGGAAAGTTGTGTGTGGTTGGTTGCTTTTTTTTGCCTTTAACTGCTATTTTGGAAAAGTAGGTGTTTTGGTTTTTTCTCCCGAGTGGTGGTAGGTAAAATACATGTTTGCCCAGAAGATGTTGAAACTGGTAAAGAGTTAGGAGTTTGTTGGTACTGCAGACTTAAAATTGTTGGACCTACAACATTTACATAGGCTTCTTTTGTCCCCTCCCCTTTTTCTGTTTTAGGTGAAATTGTGGTAAACGAAGTAAATTTTGTAAGAAAATGCATTGCAACAGATACAAGTCAATATGACCTGTGGGGCAAATTGGTTTGCACTAACTTCAAGATTTCTTTCATTACGGATGACCCAATGCCACTACAGGTTTGTTATTACTCACATCACTACACCATGACAACAAATTTGATAGGTAAAATGGATTTAAATAAAATACGATGGATCTGTCTTACATTTGGCATAAATGTGATGCCTTCTAAAGCGAAGCAGGAAGGTTCCACTGTTCTGCTTTGAATGTGTTGCTGTTCCATCTCTTCACTGAGAATGTCAGAGCACAGCAATGTGGCACGGCCAGCTCCATTTCCCTCTGTTTCTGGAGGCTTCAGTGGGTGGTGGCTTTGCAAAGGGCAGAGCAGGAGTTATATGAAAACATGTTTCTCTTTGGAAAAGATAATTGCAGGTGTTCCTTTGATTAGACAAGTGTCTAAGCAAAGCCTTTAATGTGTTAAAGTTTTATTTGCATTACTAATGGAGGACAAAATAACCATGAAAGGAGTTTTCATTTTAGATGAAGCAACAAGAAAAGGGGAGAAATAAACAAAGTCTTTGTCAAAGCAGAGCATGTGACATTCCAAACCTTGATGAATTTTGGAACAGCACAGCATACAGTAATGTTTGAAAATTAAAGTTATGAGCTGTATTCAATAGAGTACTCGCTTTCACTTTGGATTTTTAAAAGAAACACTCCATTAACTGTCTAGTTAATGTATCATTAATGTGTAAAGCTCTGTTTATTTAGTAATAGTTAATAAGTTTAACCAAAGCAAACTAATAATTTTTGAAATTAACTCGTTGCCAAAACTTGCCTCTGAAAGCTGAAGTCATATTTATTCTTTCTGTGGTTATAGTCATAGTTGGATAGTTTTAATATAATAGATGTATATGTATATATTAGGCTTCAGATTGTATTGAATTTGTACCAGCAGTGTTTGAGTGATTTCATTGCAGGTAGTGGGGTTATTGTACATACTCCCCTGGGCTTTCTAATCTGTTGGGTGTGTGTTCATTAGCACAGCCTCTAATTGCCTGTGAAGAGGCAAGGGTGGTACATGTCAGGAAGGTCTAGGCATGTATGATTTTTATCATAGTTTCTTCAAAGTTGCCCTGTATATCTGGTTGTGACCTGCAGAACTGCAATTAATTGCTATGAGTTCATGTGTTTCAGAAATTCCATTATAAAAACCTCCTCCTTGGTGAACATGATGTCCCGTTAACATGCATCGAGCAGATTGTCACAGGTATGACAAAAATAGTGATGCTGACAGGCTTTAATGCAGGTCAAAATAATGAAGTGCTTGTGAGGCTGTGCATATATGTCGTTGATCTTTCCTGGTTTGAAGAATTCAATTTATTTAAAATTAGGATAAAAGCCTTAAAAGCTGAATAAAACTTGGTGCCATGTATGAGACTTATTCAGCTGGGTTTTTATATTAGTTTTAAATATAACTGTAACACTGAATCAACAGGTGTTCTGGGACAAGTACCTGTCATACAAGAACAAAATTTTTACAGATGTTTCATATTCAAGCATCTGAATCTCTTCCATTTAAATATACTGCATTGCCAAAAGCACATCAGTTATACAGTTTACACATAGCTGGGATATCCAACAACATAAATGCTTGAGTTTTCAATCTTGTCTCATTCTTAGCAAGTCAGTACTTATTGGTCCTCAAAAAAATGTACAAATGAAAATAGACATCTTACTCTGAAGAAATAATGTACAAAATACTTGTTTTGAAGAATGTTTTTTTGATTTAGTGGATACTTTAGGCTTACCTGTTAAGCATTCTTTTCATCTTGTAATTGAAGAATTTCATCTAACAGATGATTTTTCAAATCTTGATTATGACGTGGGCTGTTGAATACTTAATTTAAATTGCCTGCAGGTACAAAAAAAATCATTACTTACAATTCTGCAGTGCCCAAAGTTATCAATAATCTGTTTCTACTCAATGTGAAGTGAGAAGTATTTGAGAACTTTATGAAGAAATGCGCTTTTTTAAATTAAGAGATGCTTTTGACCTGTTACTTGGTATTGCACTGGCCCACATTTGTTGCCCCTTTAAAAAAATACCCAGTAGAATTGACAAAACAGTAGCAGTATTGCATATCTGTTAAGGACAGTTTCGTATTGAGAGATGCATATGAATGGGAGGTTGCAATCTGTTTACTTAACATCTTGTACAGACTGTCATATAATAAATTCAGCTAAATAGGGGAGGAAAGGCAGTCAGATTTGAATAATTGTTCTACAGATAGCTTTTATTTTGAAACCTGAGGGCAGACAAAGCCTAGATGACGCTTTTGCCCAAGTTTTCCTAACTGTCAAATAGTATGAATATTTGCAGTTTGAGTTGAAGAATGGTAGAGATGCTCTAGGAACCTTTTCTGTTCAGCCTTTCCATCAAGGCTGGAAGCTTTTTAGAGGGAGAAGGAAGTATTTTCTGCCACATCAGGGGAAAATTGTTCAATCCTGCATATGCAGGGTTAGCTGAATGGTAGTGAAGCATAAGCTTTTGCTACCAGGAAATAAAGGGTGAATTTCACCCACACTGCAGACACAGTTGCTTGATGGTTATAGTTAGACTGAATCTGAATAGCTGGAGGTGTCCTAAACACTCTGAAGTACTTAAGTACCCAGAAGATACTTGCAGCCAGGCATCTATGGCAGTTAATCACTCAACAGCTATATGGCTCAGTTTTCCCAGTTACTGCAAATGAAATCTCTGTGACTTCTGTGATGCTTGCTTTGTACAGCTTTCTCTGTTTGAAAAGGATATATACATTGGTCAGGAGTCAGCCTGTGTCTGCAGGTATAGACCAGCTGGTAATTTACTGTACTTACATTCCTGACTTAGATGTAAAAATGAATTGATCTTAGTCTTAACTCCCAACAAATTTTTTTCTACATTCATGTTTTTTTAAAAAAATGTTAAAAATACTCACATATGCCAGCTACTGTATACCAGAAGGGCATTGCAGCATATGCAATGAATTGTCTGGGAGCAGGAATTGGTCCTGAGAATACTGTATGGTAATTCTTTTTTGATGGACAAAAATGTGGAAATAGTAATGCAGCCACTTGTTTGAAAGGAGATTAATAACAGGAGGAGCTTTAGATTTTCTCCCATTAATCAAACAGTTGAAATACACTATTAAATGAAAATCTGCTGGTAGCAGCATTACTGAATGTGTTAGAGCCAGTCGCGTTGCATACTTACAAAACACAGTTCAGTAACTTTGTTTTTTTGTTGCAGTGAATGATACCAAGAGGAAACAGAAAGTCCTTGGTCCCAACCAAAAACTGAAATTTAATCCAACTGAATTAATAATTTATTGCAAAGACTTTCGTATTGTCCGGTTTCGTTTTGATGAAGCAGGTCCTGAAAGTGCAAAAAAGGTATTGACATCTTCTTATGTAGTCATTACATGTAGCAGCAGCTGTCCTGAGAAGAACAATTGTGTTTTGATAAAGAACTAGAGGACGAGAATTGCAAATGAATCAGTTTCTTACAGGAGAATACCTAGATTTTGAATCAAACTTATTAGATAAAAAATTTAACAAGCTTTATTAACCATTTCTTTTCCTGTAAGATAAGCATGTATTCCTTGTTATACCTGCTGCGCTTATAAATATTACCAGTTTATTAAACAAATGTTTTTAAAGACTGCAGCTGGACTACTGCATTGCAGCTGTACAAAAGATGTTTGTATTTTTATGGAAACTGTTTGTAACTTTATATTTTCTGAAAGTCATAAGCTTAATTTACCTATAGGTAAAGTATACTGTCTTACATTTACACTTTTGCTTGCTTCATGCAGCAGATTCTCTAGTGAACTGTTGCAGTGACCAATTGGTCTAATCTACATAAAATCATGTGTTCTTTCTCAACATTTTATTAGAAAAGACTTGCATACCTCAACAAGAGGAATTACTTCTGTCCTTACATTCCTAAAAATTTCATTCCTTCCCCAGTTTTAACAGTTGTGACTGTAAAATAGTCATACAGTGTTAATTAACCTGGTAAGGTCTAGGTAAGTTTCTGCTGAACAGAGAGAGTTAATCTCTGTACCATTAGCTCCCCAGGTTCCTTGTTCTGGATCAGTGCCACAGGTTATTTCAGCTCCTCCCACCTCTGTGGCACCGCTTCATGGCCAGGCATGGCACAGCAATGGTTTCATAAGGAATGACCCAATTTCCTCACAGAGCTTAAAGAATTTGCCTTCTCAGTAGGATAAAGTTTGAGCTTAACTCTGCATGTCCTAAGAACCATCTGTCCAGACACAAGTCTGCCTGCAGTTATTGATGGAGCAACCGATGAAACAGTTGATCACTTCTTCACCTCTTACACTCTCTTAGGGTCTGTGGGCAGGAGCACAGCAATGGAACAGGATTTTTTTTTTTCCTTGATACTTTGCTAGGTTCCTCCCTGCCTGCTGCCTATGCTGTTTGTAACCTTTCATATTTGGTAATCTTTCAGCAGTGAGTCCCCTTTCCTCAGCTATTATGAAATCTCCCTGGAGTAGCAACTGTTCCTGATTGGCTGTCACAGCCAAGAGGAGTGATTAGCCTGGAGGAGGGAGGAAGAAAGCATAAGCTCAGCATCTCATTAACACCTTTTGTGCTGCATTTACTTAAGCAAGAGCAAAAAGTGAAACCTCTTTATGAAGGAAGTTACTTCATACATTTATAATTACATGGTCTGACATGATATTTTTTTGCTTGGAAAAACGGCTAGTTCTAGAGCTCCAGAAGGATCTGAATCTGTGCGTTTATGAAGACTGTTCTGGTGATAACTGAAAGCTGATATTTTCAAATACCAGAATGTGCTCAGTAGAGGAATGGGAGAACAATTGCACAAATCGGTGGTACTGGCTTGTGGTGCTTTTGTTGCAATTTTTATGCATCAAGTAGGTTACTGCAACTTCGTGTATCACAAAAGCACACTGTTACCTAAGGGGGATAAGATTCTGTTAAACTCATGTTCCCATAATAGCAGTATTTTGTTAGCATCAGGTCTCTAGGTCATGTTTCTTCTGTCACCATTTTGCTTACATTATTTTGGGATGCTGGTGAACACCACTAGCATGGTCTTAGATGGGATACTGTGTGGAGTTATTTTGTTGTTTCTGGCATCTAAATGGCATGCCAGCACCACACTCTTGAAAGATCTTTATCTAGTTTCTGTTCTTGCCCTTCAAGTAGTATAAACTAGCAAGGTTTTCCTGATGTTTAAAAACAAAGGAAGGTGGTCAGGTCTCCTTATAGTTCTGATGGGCCTCTGTAAATACATGCAGCTATTTATGCATGAAAACATTGGTAGCTGTCTGCCTGGAAATTATTGTTTGGCAGTAACATCTGTAACATTTGTAGCGAGGACCAAGATTTAGGTATAAATGAGTTCTGGTGAGAGGGAGTTTTACTGCTCTTTGAGTGTGCTAGCCTGTCCCAGTGTTCTGACTGGGAGCATGTTGTAATAGAGAACTGATCATGGAGTCAGAGGCAGGGCATGGAAGGGTCCTGTGGAGATTACCTTTTCCACCTTCCTCTTCAGGGGTGCCAGGATTAGATCCAGTTAGCTGTGGTTTTGTCCAGGTGTGTCTTGAAAACCACCAAGGATGAAGAACCTTCTCCCTCTGTGGTTAACCCTTTCCAGTTCTGCATGTTTTTCTTCATGTCTAGTGTTAATGTTCCAAGATGAGTTTCTGGCTGCTGCTCGTTATGTCACCTGGCAAGAGTGAGTCTGCAATTACCTTCCTGGTAGTGGTTTCCTGCAGTCTCATTATTGCACAGCTAAATGAGCCCAGTTAATTCAGAAGATGAACCTCAGGACAGTAGTCATTGTGTTAGCCCACCACTGGATCTTCTCTTGCTTCTCTTTTTCTTTGTGTGGTCTTTATGTCTGATCATCTCTTTGAGGAAAATCAAAATAATTTTCAGGTTTTTGGTTTTTTTCCTCAGAAATTTGCTCATGCTCATTTTTAAGCTAGATACAAAGACATTCTGAGTAGCAAAGGAACTGGATAAATTGTGTGTATTACAAAGTTTTTCTAGGATGCTTAATGTTGATAAACTGCAGGACTCAGAATCTGTGGTGGAATTGGTGAATTGTGCAAGCTAGCATCACGTCTGAAGTTTTTATGAATGAAGTTTTTCAAGTAAATGTTTTCACCCATTTTAAAAAACAGCAAAAGGGAAGGTTACAGTTCACATTACAATCTCTGCAAGAGACATTCTTGTTAGTCTTTCTAAATCATAAAGAGATACATTTTGCTTGAGTAAACTTTACATAAATACTGTCAGCTCTACAAATCGGAGCAGAGAGATTTTTAAACTAAATTTTATCTTGGTAATACAGAGAAGTATCATCCTATGAGTAAAGCACTGTTAGGTCATAATGAAATATCTTCCTAATAAAATACATACTTCAAATATGGGAGTATAAATGTCTCTTGTAGCCAGATGCTAGCAAGTGTTTGGTTTAGAGCGATAGTTACAGAAATGGAAGCAATACACTGGACAGTTACTATTTAAAAACAAGCTTTAAATATATGGAATAGTTACAAGCAGAAAAGGTACTGGATTTTTACAGTTTAGTAATTTTTTTCATACATTGTTCCCTGAAAGTAATATAAATGCTCAGCAGAATTCAGTTCCATAAATTGGTGTTGGTGAGGGGGAACATAGTTGGTTTCTAAGGAAGTGCCTGTATTTGCTGAGCAGGGCAGAAGGGAGAGTAACCCTTACTGATATACTAGAGCTGAAAATTTAGAAAAGAAGGATCCAAGTTTGAAGGATCCAAGTCAGGCTTCAGATCTAATTACATACAGACATGATGCATGGGTCATATTGGTAGAATAGGTGTGTCTGCCATTAAGCAGAAAAACAGTGGAAGAACACATTGAATTTTGAGGTGAATTAGTTTATTTTGGGGTAAATTATTGCAAAGAAGCTTAAAAATCAGTTCTATTAGAAAAATACCTTCAACATTAGTTGCAGCCAAAACATGCTAATAAAATACTTTCAGCATTAATCCACTAAGTAAATATTTTCTTCCTCATTTTTATTAATAGATATTTTGGAGTTAAGGAATAATAGAGGGAATGGAAACTTGCAGTCATCAGTGTTTAGCAGATTAAATCTGTTTTGTCTCTAAAATAAAGCTATGGAGTCTCCAAAGGAAGGAAAGCCAGATGGGTGTGGGAGGAAGTGGAGGATGGGGAAGCAAGGGTAAGCAAGTTGGGGAAGTCTTGAGTTAGGCAGTGTGAAAGAAGCAACATTTCACAGTCCTTAAAGTAAAGGAGTTTTTTGTTCCAAAAATAACAAACAGTCAAACTGAAAACTCTTGCTAATTTCTGGCCAGTGCAATGCTTGACATTGGACTAAGAAATGAAAAAGTAATAAAAGGTGAGGCTTTAGGTCTGATGACAGCTTGATGATGCATCGTGTGTTGCCTCACCATGCATATGAATCTTGGCAGCACACCAGAGCAGCACACACCCTAGAATCAGGTCTCCTAAATATATCTCCATTTTCTCTGTCCCTTTCTCTTGTGGAACTCTTAGCTCTTTCTCTTCAGGAAGCCTATTTAAATCAGTATGCAAGCAGTTTCAGAAGAGCACTCTTAATCCAAAGAGAGGAGAAATTACTTAATTCAAATCTTGTTTTGTGTAATCAAAACTTCCCTTCTCACACATCATAACACTTGGGATGGAGCAGAACACTTTTTTTCCTAATTGTTATGAAGAGTAATATGAAACAGTTTTGGACAAATGACACTGACCCTTTTTAGTGTCTTTTTTTTTTTTTTCCCCCTTCTCCCCAACTCTCTACCACCTTGTTCTAATGGTTTAAACAGATCACAAAATTGGTAATACCTTAAGACACTGGAAATGCATGAGAAGATATTATAATCTTTATGGTCTTCGGAATGGGATGGGAGGGGGTGATGAAAACTTCTCATAAGTAAACTTAAATTATTTTTACAAATACCAGTGTAATTTAATACTTCTCTTCAGTCTTAGGAAACCTGTACTTTGACTTCAAACACATTCTTGTGCAGACAAGAATTCTCATATGTAGAAAGTTATTTCTGAATCTGAAATCCTTGTGCTCTTTCCTTTTGTGTAGTTTACTTGTACTCCAACCAAAATAAGTATTGTGTATAGCTGGTACTGGAATTTTTCTAGAAGAAAAAAAAAAACAATTAGACAACTCATAGCAGCCTGGAGAAAGTGCAGCAATGGTTAGGACTGAAAGCCTTGTTACCTGAAAGCTTATTTTCTGAAGGAGACTTCCTGCCTAGGAAGATTAACAAAGTCTGTGCATGGGACTTGACCTGGCTGCATGACTTTCTGCTGTGTCCACTCTAAATATGGGTTGCAGTAGCAAGGGAAAACAGCAGCATTCCGGTGAGTTCTTAAGACAGGTTGCCTGGCTCAGGGAAGGGGATGAAATGCAAGGCTATGCTAGCTTAAATGTGACACTTCAAAACTAGCTTTTCCAAGAGCATAAGCAATGTTTTGAAGCTCTTGTCCTTGGTAAAATTCCTGTTGAGGAAGAGGAGGAAGGCTTGACCTGAAAGTATCATGTAATTTTCTCAGGGGTTGAACGGGGAGCACCAACATAGGGAAATGGCCTTTGTACTCTGAAATAATTGCAGCCATTGTACAGCCATAAATGAACTTTACAACAAGCAGCTTAATCTCTTGTTATTTGATTGAGCCTGAATATCTTCAGCTTCACACAATTGGAAATTGGCAGGAATACCAAACATTTTTCAGTTTGATATGAAAACATTTCCTGTAAAACATGTTTGTCTTCCAGTTTAAGAGCTTACAGTGGTAATCTGCTGAGATCTGGAATGTGTTTGTGTTTTGAAACTTTCTGACAGTAAAAGCACTATATAGGTTTAGTGAGGAATAAATTGAAATCTGCATGACTTCAACACTTGTGTACATCTGAGTGGAATTTGCCTAAAATGTAAAAATTAAGACAACAGGAGGATAAACATACTAAATAACAGAATCAGAGGCCCTGTATCTATGTTGTAATCTACAGGTTGACTGTTTCACCTGTGCAGTACCTGGTATTGAGACTCAGGGCTATATGTGGAACACCTGTGAGCATTTTTCAGCTACCAGCTCCCCAAGCACAGCTATGGGAACCAGATCTGAATGCTGACCATGTCCCCCTTGCAGTTTTACCCCACTTAACATAGTGCTCGAATACTCTCTTCCTCAAATATGGGAAGTAAATGACAGAGCTTTCATCTGCTGCTTTTAAAAATAGGTTTTACTGTATTTCTATTTTGTTACTTGACAGCACAATGAAATTTTTAATGTCTAGCAGTTCATCCTCAAGCCTTGAGAGCTGATCAGCATAGTAAAAGCCTTTAATTCTTCATTCCCATAAGTGAAGATGAGTAGCAGCTCTTTGAATGCCAGTTACTGTAGTGTAAAGTTACATGGAAAAAAATTATGTACATACACAGATTTCCATCTTCTGTCATTGTGAATGATAGGCAAAAGTAGTCTGTTTGAAGAGGCCAAGTATTATGGAATAGCTGTTGTCTTCAGCTTTGTAAAGTACAAAGTAAATTTATGGTAGTTATTAAAATTTTTACCAAATGCTGAAAATGAGCTTATAAATGCTCATTTGAAAAATCATGCTAGAATATTCCTAGTGACACTTTGTGTTTTTCTGAGGGGTCTTCCCCTATTTCTGCCCTGAAATGTCCCGTCCTCTATCTTTTTTTGTAGTTTCATTGTAGAACTGAAAATTGGAGGAGGAAAAAGTGTTCTTCCAAGACTGAATAGGAATTTTTTTTGTTGGGAAATGTTTGTGACAAACCATTTTCTTCTCAAGTTAGTTGACAGTCATTACTGGTTTTATAAATAGTGAAGACTGTCTCCATCCAAATCCAAAGGAAAATAAAACATGGGGAACGCTCCTTAATGCCATACGTGTTGTTTACAAGGTAGCAAAAGTAGAGTAAGTTTCTCCATTCAGAACTGAGCATAAGTGTGCTCTCAGTTGTTTTTCCTGTGGCACAGTGCTGTGGGTAGCTCAGCTGAGTGTCATGCAGATCTTTCAATTATGTCTATGACAGTAAGATAACTGTCCTTCACTAACAGAAAACAATTTGTTTTTCAAAAATAATAATGAAAACTGCTAAGCAGTGAATAATTTGTGTCAGCACGTTGCCAAATTTAAAAAGTCTTAGAGCTGAAGGGAAGGAAGAAAATTTTAGATGGTAATAATGTGGATTTATATTGTCTTTGTCCTTAATTAAAAACTTTGTCACATGGAATTTCTCACACTGTGACTTAGTTAATTCCAAGTAACTTGGGCGGAAATCTGTTCTTCATTACTAGAAAATTTGCTTTCCATTTATGTTCAGCAAAGCCCTTCATAATTTTGGAATACCACTTAATGAGATGCAGAATTAACACAGGTCCTGTAAGTTTTCAAAGAGCACCTCTCTGTTTTCCCTACCAAGAGCAGAAGTTTTTAAAAGTTGAGTTTTGGGTAGCACTGATGCCTGTATGGAGAAAAGAAAATAAAAATTTAATTAGATCCAAACTTTTTTGTTAAATTTGATACTTTAGAGAAGAGCCAACTGGGCTGTTGTAAGGGGAAATCACACTTCAAAGATCTCTTGGCCCAGATGACCAATTATGTACAAAGGTCTGTCAAATGTTGTTCAATATTGTACCAGATTTTAGTTCAGGAAGTGCCTAAACTGTGAACTGTTGAAAAATGGCCTGGTAAAATTTCACTATATGCTTTTTCTATTTTACCTCTTCCCCAGTCATTGATTCCTGGCCACTGTCACAAACAGAGTGCTAGGCTGGACCATGTAAACTGACTTGGTATTGCCATTTGTAGCTTCTTACACTATGCTGATAAGTACTCTTTATTAAAAAAAAAAAAAAAACAGAAACAAAACTATATCAAGAGACCAATTATAAGTGAGATGTTGCTGTTCTGTGCTCACCACTTGTGCAGTGTGCTCTTTCTGTGTTCTCATTATGTCTATACTGCAAGTAGGCAGGCACAGTACAGTAGTTCCAAGTCCTCTCTTGTCACTGTTGATTGAGAATCACTTCCTGTTGTAGTGACTTTTCTTTCAAAAATTAGTTAACCCTTATCAGTTAATTAGTCTGGACTGATGGCCATGAACTCACCTACTATGATTACAGTAATGGTCTCTCAGCAAATATGTTTAAGTATTTAATTCACTTCTCTCAAGATACAGAAATAAAACATCAGAAGACTAATTACTATGTTTTGCTCTTTGTATTTTGTACTGTCTTAATGGAGGCCAATACATTCTATGTCTATAACTAACAGTAATAAATATTTCTTTCCTAGGTGTGCCTTGCAATAGCTCATTATTCTCAGCCAACAGATCTGCAGCTTCTCTTTGCATTTGAATATGTTGGGGAAATGTATCATAATCCAGGTAAGTGTGAAAGTATTTTGATTGTTTCTTTTTCCTAGTTCATAGTAGGTACTTTTAGTAAGACGTATGTCTAGAAGCAGTGGCAGTAAGCATATGAGGCTTTCTCCAGGGGTAATAAAATTGGCTTGTCCTGCACCCAACCTCTTACTTGGGGTTGCAAGTCATTCATTGCAATAGGCATTAATGAGCAAAATCAGAAGAAATGTCCTGCCTGTCTGAAATGACACAAAACTCCCTATGCAGCATGGATACTCGTATTTCTTGATTCACTCTTCCATCCTCCTATTGTATGTCTATATTGGTATGCTAGGTACCTAGCTAATCTCCCATCAGGCAGGCTTGTTCACCTGCCCTTCTTTTGGGAATAAGTTTCTCTTCTGGTGGTATTGCAGGAGGATTTGTGCAACTTGGGACTCCATACCTTCTTTCCTAGAGGCATACTAGGCAGTTCTTACCACTCAAAACCTCCACCACCCCTGCTGAGTTGGAGCACACCCTCTCTGCTCAAGGCCAATCTCCAACTGAACCTTGTCAGTTAGGTAAGCCTGAAAAAGATGCCTTTGGAACTTCATTTCTAGTGTAACGCTGTGCGGTCACTGCTTAGTGTTCCCCAGCCAACACACAGCTGAGAACAGTCACTTCTAGCCTTAACAAGCCTCCAAATGGAGAAAGTGCCATTGATGCACTTTCTGTGGTACTGAAACATTTACTCAGCAGCTGGCGTTAGAAACCACTGACCTGCCTGTTAACAAAATTTGAATGTTGTGGCATTATGAGCACAGGCCCTCAAATTTGCACAAAAATGCATGCTTTTCATGCAGGTGCCTGCATGACTACCCTGTAAATGCACAAGAAGTAGCGTGCATCTGATCATAATGCACACAGAATTACACATACAAATTCTTACCTGATGATAAAACAGGCGTTTTTTAAGGCTCATGTACTGTAGCATTACTAGGGAGGAATCCATTTTGCAGATAAAGTTACAGTAAGATGTTAAAATGGAGAGTGAGCAAAATGTTAGTATGTCACAAAGTTGCCTTTACCCTGTTCCTTAAAACGTAATTTGTGGTATGAAAAACATCTAGTGGAAGAAGTACTTCAGGTGGGTAAAAAAATGTTGTTCCTTGGGAGCACCAGACTGGAATGGCAAAACCAAGTTTCATAGTTCTGCTATGGTGAAGTTGCTGGAGAAGAGAGTTTGAAATACCTTTGGTTTTGGTTGTGGAGTTTCCTTGTTGTAAGCCCTGGTGTTTGTAGCTTAGGTCTCTGGCTTTGTCCTTACAGTTCCAGCACTGGGTTCTTTGCCGGTAAAGTAAAAGTTGAAACGCTGTCTTTGTGTTTCCTGAGGAACATAAAGAGCCTGCATTGCTCTGGTGTACACATAAATAATTTTTTCCCCAGCTATAATAAACATATATATCCTGTAAATGAAAGGTAAAAATTTAAAGTTTTGCACTTAGCAAATTTCTCTGTATACTGTCTTTGAACAATTAAATTTCTCTTTATACTGTCTTTGAACCACTACTTCATTCTGATTTCGGTCAAGTTTTCTTCAGAACAAGAAGTCTGAGTCCTAGTGCAAGAATCAAGTTGATAGACATAGAGAGCAGAATCTACACAATCACTGAGGTGACAGCAAAGCCTTAATGCTGTGTTCTGCTGCTTGGGCAGGCACGTAGGTTTTTACAGACTTAGGCTAGAGCTTGGAGCTTTCCTGGGGGAGCTGGCAATGTTGACTTGAAAGTGCAAATTGACTTCCAAGTGTCAAGAAGCAACATGTAGTCTCCTTTGTTGTAGCTGATGGCCTCCTTGGCACCTAAGGAGCAACCAGCAAAGGAGATCCTTCTGTATTAGTAACAGATTGTATTGTTGTCTTGGTCACTGAACACAAAATGGCAGGCCATTTTTTTTGTCCCTATAAATGAATATGTATAAAAATACGCATATTTTAATCTGGCCTTCCATTTATTTTATTTGCTATTAATACAGCAGTCATTTAAAGCTGTTGAAATTATGTAATTTTAATTTTGCCTTCCTAATAAGGTGCCTAAATAAAGGGCTCATGTTTTTAAAACATGTGTAACTTTGGCATGCTGAAGAGAGAAATCCATTGACTGAAGATAACAGACTCCTGGGTGTTAGTATGTTGTGCTTTCTATCAAGCAGCACAAAGCACCAGTTTTGCTTCTATGTTGAAACTGGAAAATAAAACATGTCTTCATGTGTCTCCAAGCTGTCATTAAATCACTGATCTGGTGTGATACAAATATTGGTAATGTTAGTTCTGAGTCCAGTAGCTCGTTCTTGTAATTAGGAAGAGTTTGGGGTTTTTTATCTTCTTTCTAAATGTGCATTGATGAATTTTCTTTTCCTAGCAAAGAAGGTGAATGGAATAGACCCAGGAGGTGGCGGCGGCGGCAGTGGCATCGGCAGTGCCAGTGGTCAGCAGACACCTTTGTTTGAAACTTACTCGGATTGGGATAGAGAAATCAAAAGGACAGGTGCATCTGAGTGGAGAGTTTGTTCAGTCAATGAAGGTTACATGATATCCACTTGGTAAGTTTCTGTCATAATGCAGCTAGAAGAAAACAAGGTGATTGTACTGTCTTTTCCTGCATCCTCTACCAGAACCTCCCTCCTACCTAACTGTGAACTTCACATCTTAAATGTGCCACATTCTGGAGGGGCTCTTAGGTGAAAGGTGTTGCCAATAAGGAAATGTCACATTTGGGCATCTTTTGCTTTCATGCTTTTGTACTTGCCCCACAACACGCACATTTTGTAAACAGATGCATCATAGCTGTGTCACTGATGTGTCAGATCATGCAAACAGACAGGACAGCTGTGTAGTAGCACTGTCCTGTTAGGAGCTGGTGGACAGAGTTGGCAAGACAACATTGCAGCAAGAGAGAAGCTGTTAAAACAAGTAGGGAAAGTTAACCTTTTGTATCATATTTTCTTCCCCAAGCCTTCCGGAATATTTTGTGGTTCCATCTTCCTTAGCAGATCAAGACCTTAAGCTGTACTCCTACTCCTTTATTGGGAGACGAATGCCAGTAAGTTTAATCTTAGTATTCTGTTACTGTTTGTGATCATTGTACAATATTTATCTTAAAAAAACACATGACAATTTACGTGGTTTTGCGTGTAGCATTGAGAAGAAAATCCTATGGAATAACACCATCCACATTAATCTGTTGTCTCTTTTGTGGTTTTTTTCCCCATACTAGTTATGGTCCTGGAATCACCCCAATGGCAGTGCCCTAGTAAGAATGGCCAACATTAAAGATGTATTGCAACAAAGAAGAATTGATCAAAGGTAAATTAATAGTTAAATTGTTATTTAATCAGATGTGAAGGGTAACACAAGGGTGACTATGCATAATGTATGTGGAGATTAGTGAATGAGAAGGTACTTGCTTCCTTAGGTAGTGGCTGCAGCTTTTGAAACCTGTTCCCTGAATACTGTTCTGACACAATGTCACTTCAAGGTCAGCTTCAGTTTCAAATACTGAGTAATTTTTCAAATTTTTTTAGGTGGCTATTTAATCAGGTGACAGAATTTAATCATAAAAGGATTGGATTTAATCTTATCTGTTGATGTTACTGTAATACAACTTACGTTCATTGTGATTTGCTTACCTGCTTCAGCAAGACACAGTAAAAATGAGTTAATATATCTGTGACATTGGGAAAAACAGTTCTATACATTTAGTACCTCAGGGCACATGGTATTTCTGTGAAATACTTGTCGTTCACTGTTCTTGATGGAAGATGAATGCATTTAGAGCCTTGCATAAGTAGTTTACTATCTTGGTATTTTTTGTTTTTTGATTTAATTTGTAGGGTTTTGGGGGTTTGTTTGATTGTTTTTGTTTATTTTTCAGTAGTACAAATACTTGCATTGTGTGTGTTAGACTGGAGCAGTCAGAATTCCTGGCTTTCTAAACTTTATGTTCAGTTTTTTTAGCATAGAAAGATTTTAGCAATAAGTAAGGAAAATTCTAAAATGAAGAGAGCTATTGACTGTAGGTAAGCCTAGGATTTGCATTTCCCACAGATACCTTTTTAATGATTCAGCATTTTCATTGTTTTGTTTTGTAACTAGCAGATACCAAAAATATTTGAGTCAGTTGCTTTGTGGCAGGAGCATACAAATTAGAAAACTTTGTGGGTGTTTTGTTTTAAAATAAGCCTCATGTTTTAAGTGGTGTTAGTTGTTTGCAGTTAAAGACTATGGCATATTTCTTGAAAGACTGTTTTTCTCCAACAATAAAATGGAAATTCTTTTTCTTCCTTAGGATTTGTAATGCAATAACTCGAAGCCATCCCCTGAGAAGTGACGTTTACAAATCTGATCTGGACAAGTGTCTCCCCAACATCCAGGAGGTTCAGGCTGCACATATCAAACTCAAGCAGCTGTGTGTTAATGGTATGCTGGACTGTCCTTTCATGGTGGTTATTTTCTTGAAATGCCACAAATTCTAATAGATTTGGCCAGCAGGAACAGATATTGAAATTGTTCTACAGTGTAATCACTTTTGTTCTACAGTGTAATTACTTTCCTTCTTGCAGAGCCTTTTGAAGAAACAGAAGAGAAGTGGCTGTCTTCACTAGAAAATACTCACTGGTTAGAGTATATTAGGTTTGTACTGTTCATTAAAATATGAATAATGAGATACAAAAACTTCCACCAGTGTAAAAAAGCAGCGAATAAGTTGAAGGATTCTCTATTGTAGTATTTGAGTTAGGGAAATATAAATATTCCAAATATTTTTCCTCTTCTTCTAGAGAGTGTATCTGTCAATAATATTCATGCATTTATCACTTTTTTTTCCTGTCTAGATTGTTTTTGAAGCATTCTGCAGAGCTTGTCTATATGATGGAGTGTAAGCATGTTTCTGTAGTTCTGCAAGGTAATATGACCATGTAGCTTGCTGTACTTCTTTGCATTAATATCATAATCTAGATAAACACATTGAGATAAAATAAAATAGTCTTTTTACATATAACTCAATTTTTTCTAAATATTTTAGGCATTTGAGGAACTAGAAAGGAAAGTAATTTTGTTACATATCTGAACATCTGAACATAGCATCTGAGGAATATTTCACTTCGAGTCCTTCTGGGTTTTATCCTGATAATGGTACAATAGAATCAATACTTTAGTGTGAACTTTTGTGTTGTGTAAATCAGGTTAATACTTCCTGCACAACCAGTATCAGTTTTAGTCAGAGATCCTATATAGAAAAGAGTTTCACTAACAATGGCTGCTGTTGTGTAAGTGCAAGCACATATTCCAGGAAAAACAAACAAACAAAAAAACCCCACTGAATAACTTGGTCATATCAAGATCAGAAATTCTGTAATCTCTCTAATGTTTACAAGACCTGTTCATCTGGTCTAGGCCACTCTTTCCATGTAACGACCTTCTAAAAACAGCTTCAGGGTGGAAAATGTTTAAAATTTCCAGCAACATGAACACCCTGCCCCCCTTCTCAGCTCTTCTAGGTTTAAATACCAAGTGCTTGGGTGGCTAATTTGTTCTTCATGAATGGGTTGTTGTGCTTGACAGAGCAGCAATCTGGTTTCTATAGTATAAGTCTCAGTTGAGGGAAAAAAATAGTGTTCTAGGTTTTCTTTTTTTGGAACTGTGAGAACAATTACAGCCACAAAAATCATGCTTTAAAAGAAATTCAAAGGAAAATACTAGACCTAGTTGCCACTTTTTGCTCTTCAAGATCTAAATCTGTATCTGTGCATATATACTTTATGTATTTCCTGCATTCTGTATGTTATTCACAGAGGAAGAGGGACGGGACCTGAGCTGTCTTGCTGCTTCTCTCATTCAAGTTATGCTGGATCCCTATTTTCGAACAATTGTTGGATTTCAAAGCTTAATACAGAAGGAATGGGTCATGGCAGGATATCAGTTTCTAGATAGGTGTAACCACTTGAAGAGATCAGACAAAGAGGTAACATGAATTGTATTTGCATGTGGTAACAGTATCTGGTTAATATCATCCTGAACATCTTTTCATTAAGAAATCCTGAAGTAAAACCATTTCTTAATGCTTTCAAATTCCATGAAACTGTGCCAGAGAAAATGAGTCTTTGTGTGGGATAGAGGGACATTTTCTTTATCCTCTGTAGCCACGTGAGAACTGGTGAATCACCAGGTGCAACCAGATGTTGCCAGGTTTTTATGTTGCTTCGGTGTTACCCATGAACAGGCCCCAGTGAAATAACAATACAACAAGAAAGCAGGTATTTAGACCCTAAGAAAGGTCGTACGGATCAGTGGAACTAGGAAGAAGAAAATATTTCTAAAGTTTTATAAAAATGATAGTTTATATTTTAAATGATAGTTTATAATTTTGCCATCCATAGGTCACTGTGGAAAGAACTAGAAAGAACTAGAAAGTGAAGTTAATGTGTCTGAATCATAAGAAGGCAAGCTATCCATTGTGAAAATAAGGCCAAGTAGTAAGGAGAGTTCATACAAACACTAATTTGAGAATTATGAGGGACATGGCAGAAATGTTTTTGTGGCTGCATTGATTATGATGAGAGTGCAGGAAAGAACTGACTGGCTGCTCAGAGATGGGAAAGCTGTGGGAGTGTAACACTGAGAAATCTGCTTGATACAGTTGGTTGTCCTGAAACTGACTAGACAGGAACACAGGGTATTACAGTTGCATAAAACCATAAAAGAAACAAAACTCCAAACAGTTTACCCTGTTGAGAAATGTTCCAGAGGTATAGCTGAATACCCTGGGGGAGCACCAAATGCAAAGAATTCGGTATAAATTTGGAAAAGCTTATGCTAGATTAATAATTCTGGTTTTTGTCTTTTTTTTCCCAGTCTCCTCTGTTCTTGATGTTTCTTGACTGTGTTTGGCAGCTGCTAGAGCAATACCCAGCAGCCTTTGAGTTTTCTGAGATGTATTTGACCATACTGTATGACAGTGCACGCATCTCATTGTTTGGCACTTTCCTTTTCAATTGCCCTCATCAGCGAGTAAAGGAGAGCACTGTGAGTATGAAGTTTCACATCTGCCTTTTAAACCAGACACCTCAGTGTGCCCTTTTGGAAACAGCATCATCTCAACTAAGTGGTATTCCTTTCTGTTTTTCAAATGTCACAAAGTGTTCAGGGCAAAATATTCAGTTTCTCAGATGAATCTGATAACAATGTCCTCTCAGGTGATCTTTGTATAGACAGTGACTATTCAAGGAGAAAGTCTGTTGAATTTCTTTCTAGAAAAGCACTGTTAGTGTATGTTATTTGTATTTAAGAAATAGATTTGTATCTGGGACTGATGAAGCAGGATGACAGGCTTCATAAAATAGAATTTCACGCTTGAGGCAAACTTTGAAATCTCTTGACCTTTCTTTTAAGTAGTTGAAAAGTTGGAAAAGACTGCATGGGGTTTTTAATAGTAATGCACAATGAAGGTATTTAGAAAACTAAACGTATTTGGTTTTGAAAACTGGAACATGCCAGAACTGTGTGCACAATACATTTGATGGCTGATAAAAGTAAAACTTGCATTTTTTGTGAAAAATTTCCCTTTGAAATTGTAGGTAACTACCTTACAAAGAAGCAGAGCATTGAGGGACGTACTCTTGGAATAATAATTTGGGGCAGGGGGGCTGAGAGTAAACAAACAATTTACTAGTATAAACATTTTTTGCCTAGTAGGCATTAATCCTGCGTTGCACAAATTGAAAGCCAGGGTACAGGTGTTTCCCTGGCAGCAGACTGTCTTGCTGCTCTGTTGCCTTGATCCACAGCCACCTCTAAATTACATCTTTGTTCTTTTTTGTCTAGTATTTAGACACTGGCTTAGAGGTAAGATTTATGAATAAACTTGTTTTATTTGATTTTTAAAATATTTGAATGTTAACTTCTTGCAGGAATTTGCCATAAGCAAAAATATTCAGCTGGGTGATGAGAAAGGCCTCAAATTTCCTTGTGTTTGGGACTGGTCTCTTCAGTTTACAAGCAGAGACCGCCTGCTCTTCCACAACCCTTTGTACATTGGCAAGAGTGCACCATGTGTACAGAATGGAGCAGTGAAAACTTTTAAACGCTCAAAGGTAACTAGAGTCATGGTCAGTCTGTGAGTGGACTGGTTTTGTGCTTAACTGTGAGATCTTAATGCTTAAAGGTTTTTATAGTTACATGGTGTTTTACAGCCTCAGTGTAGCAATAGGAATGTTATTTCTCTCAGCTGCACAGCCTAAAGAAATGGTTTTCTGTAGATATAAAGAAGTAAATTGGTGATCCTTGTGTTCCAGGATGGTTTCTGATATGGCCGAGCTTGCTGCCAACTTGTTTGTTATATCACCTATGGAGAAGTGATCATGTGTCATTTTTTTGCCCCAGGGTTATAATTTTTTTCAGTGAATGCTGATTAATTTGATCAGGCATTGTCTTTGAAAGTCTAGGAAGCATGTTTCTTCTTAAAGGTCCCCCACAGGGGGCCAAAGTGCTTGCCCAGTGAGCCCTGCAGTAGTGACTCACAAGCTCAGGGCTGTTTAAAGGTCACCTCATTTCTCGGGCAGATGATGCATCCCAGACACTCAGGGAAATCTGCTATTCAAATGAGCATAAAATGGAAAGTTACCAGTATTTATTTTCTGCAGAAAAACTACAGCTCCACATTGCGAGGTGCCCCCCCAGCGTTAAAAAATGGAATCCTCAGTGAGCAAGAGTTCCTTCCAAGAAGAAACTCGCTGATACTAAAACTGAAACCGGACTTCTTGCAGCAAACGGAGAGTCGGAGCAGCAGTATGGAGCAATACTTCAGAGACTGGTTTGCAAAGCCCGTTGACTTGCATGGCGTGATTCTACCCCACACCTCTGGAACACAAATAAAACTGTGGAAACTGTGCTACTTCCGCTGGGTTCCCGAGGCCCAGATTAATCATGGTGGCTTCATCACTGCTTTCCATAAAGTTTCTTTGCTGGCAGATGAAGTAGACATGTTAAACCGGAGCCTTAGGCAGTACAACTCTTCTTTGCAAGGCAACTGCTCGGAACTGGATCAAAGCAGGATGTACTTCAGAGCAAATGGTTTCAATGACACCTCTGCAGCCCCAGACTTTCTCTCCTCCTCCTTCCCGTTTTCTCCTGTAGGGAACCTGTGCAGACGAAGCATTCTGGGAACGCCTTTAAGCAAATTTTTAAGCGGTGCCAAAATCTGGCTATCCACTGAGACACTTGCAAATGAAGACTAAGATAACATCATGGTTTAAAGGTTAGAGGAGAAAACAGCATATCACTTCGTCTTTCTAATACTGCTATGCGTGGCATTGAAAGCTGTAATAATTTTTATATTCAAACATTACGTAAGTTTGCACAAATACTTCAAAGCAAAGCGAGTCATGCTTCAAATCGCACAATTTTGTCTTCACTAGTTCTCATCTGCTAGGGCTTGGGGTCCCTAATTCCTTCTCTGTTTTTCTGGTTTGGCTCATTATGTGATGAAGCATTTCCTTAGCTAATTGAAAGGCCTGGTGTGGCCATTAACGAGGGTTCTGCTTGAAGTATCTTTTTTCCCAGATAGTGATTGAAGTCACTCTTGTGTCAAACCAGCTTGGCAAATCAAAGTAGTGAGGACAGGGGACACAGACCGACAGATGAAATCTGGGAACAAACTGATTTATCAGATTGCCTCTTAAGAAATAATACTTACATGCATACATACATACTAATGTTCTGTGACTTGGCCATCCTACGTACGTGTTAATGCTGTGTGTGTCAGTGGGGGGAGCTGTTCTCCTTTCCCCAAGATGTATTCACCAAGTTAGATTTGTGCTCTTTGCCATGAGCTTGACTTGAGACTGTAGGAACCAACTTCAGGACAATGCACTGTTAACCATAAAACATTTACTGTAGATATGGTATTACAGTAGCTTTAGAAGTGCCTTTAAGTGGGAGGAAACAGCAGCAAGATTACTGTAATGCAGGTGACCCCCTAGCCTTTTACAATAGTGTTGCAGTAATGTCTTGTTCCATCCCCTGTCTCCCTCTCTCCATTTCTGGAAATAACGAGACCAGTGTGAGAGACAGCTGCTTCTTGCCTCTGAGTTTTCCTCTAAGCTTGTTTCTAAGTCTCACGGAATCTTCACTTTTTTTAATACGAGCACCACCAATACTCAGCATTGTATCTTTGCACAGATCCTGATCCCTGCCATCTGGATGAAGCAGTTTGCAGTAGAATTCATTCACGTGAGCCCTGCAGGGTTCTGGAAAGGAACACATGTTCCAAGTGGCCAAATGCAGAGGGGTGCTGGTGTCACTTGTGAACAGGTGCTGGAATAAGAGTGGTTAGCGGTGCCTTCTTTTTACATACGTGCATGTCCCTACTGACAATCTGGTGGACAAGCAGTGCTTGAGGAAATGAAATCCAACAGCTTCCCTCTGCTTAATGCAGCAGCCTTCTCTTTGCTCTAAAACCTTTTAAAAGATACCTCTCCCTTGGCTTCTGTGCCACAGTTTCATAGAAAAGCAAGAGAGTAAAGTATTCTGAGAGGGTGGAGGAGTGGTAATTCATCATGCTCATAGGTTAAGACTTCTGTCAACTACCTTTTCAACTGTGAGGCTGCATTTTGTATTAACTCATTTCTATGTAAAACACAGTTTGCACCAACACAGAGCCTTTATGCAGGTGCTGACCCACAAGTATAGGTGCCAACTGCCTTATATGATGAAGTTATTCTCTGTTATCAGGGGGACAAAAAGGATCTGTAGCTCTTCACTTGTTTGTGAAACCAAACTGGTCTTCAGCACATCTCCAATCACAGTGTGGGTTTTGGACATCTTAAGATTGGCCAAGTTTTTTGGGTGTTGTTTTTTTTTTTAATACTATGTATCTGGAGAGGCCTTATAGGTACAAGCTTTGTGCTAGAGAAGTCCAGTGCAGGTCCATACAGGACCCTATTTTCCCCACAATAAAAATCACCGAGCTCACTGAGCTGTGGGAGACCTGGGGTGTGCTGTGCCTGGCACCGCGTTGCATTTGGTGGGGACGAATGTGTGGTTTGTGAAGGTGAGCTGAGGTGGGAGGGGGGGCTTCCTTTTCTAACTAACCAAACTCCCCAAAACCTGTTTTTATGCAAAGAAGATGAGTGTGTGTGCAAGTCCATGTGCAGCTGCGTGTGGACACACTCATGCACGTCACAGTGTAATGCCTGATTGGTTCTGAGCAACCGTTTGTGTGGAAAAATGTGTGTTCGCCTCAATTGCCTAATGATGCTGCAAGATGGTCTGAATATGTCAAATGGTCCACAAACTAGCTGTGTTCATTTACAAGCTTGCTGGAGCAGTCAGGTATTTAAGCTGTTCATTATTCAAATGTTTGTATTAGTGTGCTTTTGGTTTTGTTTTTTTTTTTTTTCCACTAACTTACCGCTCTCCCTGGCCTGATACTTGACATAAAAGACCTCAACCTGTGTGCTTAGTATCTTTTGGTACCATTTTTTTTTTTTAAATTACAGTTTAAACTATGGTGATTTTTTTTTTCTTTTCCTTAAAAGCGTAACTCTTTTTGTTTAAAGGTACCAAAAATGTGTAAATAACTTACTCCACACAGGCAGCTGGTGGAATTTAAATAGAATTTAAAAATACTGTTTAGGCTAGTACCCTTTGGGGCTAAACAAATGGGTACTGTATTTAAAAGGACTGTCTTTTATAAGGAGATTTCAGACATTTTTACATTTCAGTAAGATGTGTACAGATGCTGCAGATGGTCTGTTTTATATATTTAGCAGAGGAGGGGGTTATAAATAACATGCCTTTACAATAAACAGAAACCTGTCTAAGATCTATTTGATAAACAGACTAAAAATTTTATACAGTTAAAAGAGGGGAGTTAGGCAAGCAGAGGCTGAGACAGTGATAAGCACAGGGGGAGGCGAAATGGGGGGGCACCTACTGCAGTGATGAAGGGGAGCAGAGAAGGTTCAGCTTCCTTGTGTTTGCAGGAACTTCCCTTTGGAGGCACCTGAACAACTGTCTGTGTGCCTGTGCCTGTGTGCATACCTGTGTCTGATGTTTCTTCCTCTTAGTTTAAACATCTTAATTGTTATAATTTACTTCTGAAAGACAGGTACTAAATACTAATTTTAAAATACTCCCTACTCTGCACAGTTGCCTTACCAGTAGTCAATAGGGACTGCTCCAAACATCTTTATTAACTTTCAAAAGCTACTTTGGGGTGTGAGTATGTATCTTTAACTTTTGTGTACAGAATACTGACATACAAGTGTATATATATGCGTGTATGTGTGTGTGTATATATATATATGTATGTACACATTTTCAAATTTTAATTTCAGTTCACCGTTTGAAAAAAAAGATACTGTTAATGCCATTTTGTTGCTGCAAGAGTAGAACAACTACCAGGAAGCTTACCTTTTTTGTCTCTTTCTAGAAACGTGCACTATTTTGGCTGTTACTGGCTGTTACCCGATGACTTTTGTACTACACTGTAAACCACATGGGAGGGAAGGCTGGGTGATGTGGTTAACACCTTGAGTGCCATTTGTTACTCGAGGCAGAGCGTGTTGTAAACTTATGAGATCATGGGAGTACAACTTAATTCACCATTTACTGCCATGTATCAAAGAAAATCCTTTCATTCCAGAAATGCATTGAAAAGTGTGTGTGTGTGTGTGTGTGTGTGTGTGTATGTGTAGGTGCAGGCTGATGTGTTTTCACACATACCAGCCTGCAATACCACTTTGCTATTAACTGCCTTGTATTTTTAATGAAAATGTAGCAAGTGGGGCAAAGGTTTTGGCTTACTCTCAGATGGTCAGACATAAAAACCAAAAAATTTTCTATCCTGTATTTAAGCAAAGGACAAAATCTTAAATTTGCCTCAAATGTAAGAGACAGAAATATGTACCTCAGTTGCTCTAGGCAGTAGATTTCTAATGCTGTTGCTGTGATGGTTTAGAGTTCATTTCAACTGAAAGTAAAACCTTTGTGCCTGCTAATGATTTACTGAGTAAAGTAGAAGTGTCAGGAAGATTACAAAGACCTGATGCTGAGTTGTGAATGTGAAGTAAAGTCGACTAAATAAAAGTTCGTACCTTTTCGCAGTGAACTTCAGGTGGTTTCCTTTCACTTTGTCTAACAAAAAAAATAGCGAGGGTGTGTGTTTTTTCCAAGAAAAGCTGGGACACTGTGCTGTAGAAAGACGATTAATAAAAAAGATTTGCAAATGATCTGAATTTCTCACTATGTTCTGTTACAGTGTCTGCTGTTTGCATGGCAAGCAGATTCTCTCACTCCAGGAGCACTTAACTCACTATGAGAATTGAAGACTGGGGAAAAGATGTTGGCTGTTTGTTAACATGGATGCAAACCCACAGCATTTTGATGTCTTAAAAAAGAAAACTTATCCTTTTGGTCCCATTTCAATTGACTGACACTTCTGAATTAGAAAACACAGCAATTTATGTGGGGCAAAGCTGAGTATAACGAGTGACACACTGCAAATGAGTGATCTTGGCACTGAACAACTCCAGTCTACAAACAGATACTTCCCCATTAGGTAATACAAAATGCCTTACTCCGTGCCATCATTGACTAGACGTATTTTTTAAATAGGTAGTGAAAAATGGAAAATACGTAATACAAAATAAGAAGAAACTACTTTTAATAAGCAGCAGCCAGTGGAGTGTGGGTCATGCTGGTTCCTTTAACAACACCCAAGCAAGTCACCTCTGTGATGAAGACTGTCCTTGTCAACTGAGGCGTTTACTCTTGCCTCCAACAGCTTGCACATGACAAACTTCCACTGTAGCACCCAGCTTCTTCAGCTCACTCAGCCAGAGGATCTGCTTGTGGGACAGGCGATCATTGGGACCTTTCACTTCCACCAGCTACGGAGAAATGTGGATGATTAGCAAGTGTGTTTGTAGAGGAACTCAAAGATCATTTGCTCCCACAAGCTAATACAAGTATTCTTTTATGGATGGGGTTTTTTGTTTGCTTTTTTGTTTGGGGTTTTTGGTTTTTTTTCAACAAAAGTAATACTGACTTAGGGCCTGCCTTCCTTCAATTGTCCTCTGAGTGCTAAATTATTAACTCACATTCAGAAGTTTACCCCTAAAAATAACATTTTATACAGTAAATATCCACTAAAGCACAGACAGAGGCACTGGTGAATGAAGGCTTGCATGGGTTGACAACTGGAAGGTTTTATACCCAATGGTAAGCTCAGGTGAGCACACCCTTGCCATGATCTCCCAATATACCTTGAATTGCTGAGTATGGGTACACCAAACCACCAGGTCAGGGAGTCCTCCCCTGCAATGGCGTAGATCTTTGGAAAGTCGTCTAAAAACACCACTCAGAAACTTTCCTCCCAGGCAAGAGACAAGGCTCTGTAAGAAAAGGGGGAGTAGTTTGGGTTTTTTTTTTTTAAAAAAAAGGTTCCTGTACAGCCATTTCCCGTGTCCCACAAGAATATTCTGTGGCCCACTTCAGCTTCTTTCTTAGTCACATGCGAAAAGGAACTTAAATAGATGTTCCCTATAGCAATTTCCCTGCTGTGCTGTAGGAAAAGTGACCCAACCAGAAAAGAGTTAACAACACTTGGGATTAGGGAAGACTCTGCTGAAGTCCCCACTGATTCCTCCTGCCCACCTCTTGCCCTCAGTCTTGGCCCAGTGCCTCACTCAGTACAACCTGTGAGCACCCCGTGGCCATGTGTGGTTTCACAGCAAACTTACCTGAGTTTGCTGAAGGGAAGCAAAACGCCCCCAGCTAACTAATGCTGCTGCTTTTCCCTCCTGAGCTGTCCAGATGTCAGCCACCAACTTTCCTAGTGTCTCTGAGGAAGCTGAGTGAAGCTGCTGGAGTCTGGCCTCAATGACATCCCTCCTGCTTTCATAGAAGCTGTCAGTGTATAAATCCAGGGGGGACATCTGCACAGACAGGTAAACACAGCTCTGAGAAGCTGCCAACAAAGCAGCAGTTCCAGGAATGAGACAGGGCACTACTTGGTATTCTTCTCACCTCACCTACAATGGCATTCAAACACTGAGTCAATTTTACTTGACACATGGCTCACTACACAAAGCTCTGTTAAAGGGGAAAATATTTGTATACTTTTGACCACCTCCTGCCATTGCAACAAACTCTGGTCTCATTTGAGCCTGTGCTCTGTTAGGTTTCAATGTCCAGCCAGAGGTTTCCTTTGCCACAGAGCTATCTGCTCTCCTAATGCACCAAGCAGTACCAATTCCAGTCAGGATTTGGAATCAAAACTTTGCAGCCACAGTGAGCGGGCTGAGGTGGGAAGAACAAAGCAGTGATGAAATTGGAGAGCTGCCTAAAAGCAGAGAGCCTTACCCACAGCACTTAACATGGTAGCCCATAAAGTCTCTGCAGCAATTACTCAGTTTTGAACACAGCTGCAAAAGGATGTCATGTACAAGATGAGACACATTCTAACGTTTCAAAATCAACTGCAGCGTGCTTAGAAAATGGCAAATTTCAGCTTTAGACAAACTGCTGCCACAGCAAATCCTGCACAAATACAGCCGAGGAATAACTGAGAGGCTCAGGTGTGAGCTTTCAGCTCTTCCTTGCTCACACCTGAGGCTCATTAGGCTCAGGCTTTGCTCTGCAGAAATAATTAAAATCTAGTTCTTAAGAAAAAAACAACCATTTGCAAATGAGCTGTAAACACTGGCCTTGTTCATATGAACATGTTCTTGGTTTGGGCTTTTTCTTTTTAAGAGGCATCTGCATTAAAAGAGTATATAAAAAGAAATGTATTTAGAAAGGCAAGATGTATGGTAAATGGTAGTGTGCACTGAAAAGGAATGCCTGCTTTTAACACAACATCCATATAATTACAGCATCTTACAAGAATGGCAGATACTCCACAAAAAGAGTTATTTATAGGAATTCTCTTACACCTTTGGAGTTATAAGTAGTCCCTTTCCTGTCCTGTCCTAGAAGCCTGCACGTCTTCATATCCCACTACAAAATTTCAAAGCAAGAAGCACTAACAGTATTCAACCCTCATTTTACTTAGTCAGATAAAAACAAGGATCACGTAGTAAAAGACATTTCAAGGAAGAGCCATTACTCACTCTGTAATTTGCCTTTTTTTTTCATCAGCTCTCCAAGCATATGACCAGGAATCTATTTATAATCCCATGCTCATAGCTTATGCAATTATTTCAAACCATGACTGTATATAGACTCAGAATCCATGTCAGTATAAAATAAAGAAAACCAGGTTAAACCTTAGATGAGAGGGACAGAGAAAGACTTGTATTCATGCTTCTGAGTTAAAAGTCCTAGTGGCCTAATAAAAAAACCCCTTTGTTTCAAGAAACAGACTTTTTTTTTTTTTTTTTAATTTTAAATGGAGCATATCAGCTTAATGAGAGGAACAATGCTATGTTATAGCAGCAGTCTTCCACTGACTATAAAGGAAACCTTGAGCAGAGAGTTCAGGTACAGGACATACAGGTACAGGACATACATATGCATTTAGCCAGGTGAATCCCATCCTCTCTGACAGCCAATCCGACCTTACACAGCAAGTGGCTACTGAGGAGTCCTTTAGTAGCAAGCCCAATATAACAAACCAACCACATCGTGTGAACACCAGTCTCTGCCTGCAAAGCCCCCCTGATTAAATTTTTTATCTAATCCCAACTCAGAGTTTACCATGGTTACAGAGGCTACAGCAATGGATAAAGACATTGACTAAAGACAGCCTTTCAAAAGTACCTGATAGGAATTTCTGAAAACATCAGGAATGTCATCCATGAAAATTATATCCCACATCAGAATACCATAGAGTGTAATAAAGGTTGAGCCTTCCCCGTGAATACCTGAAGGACAAAATTCAATAAAATGGAAAGATGACTTTCTCAAGCAATTTTACATGAAAATAACCCTAAGCTAGGACACACAAGCTATGTTCAGGTTTATACACAGCTGAAGTCAGTATACACTAACATCATTACAGCAGAAAGTTGTAAATGCAGTTTATTACTTCTACAATTTGTTAATGCTTTATATTTCTAGGCTAGTGGCCTTTATATACATTGCAGGATTTAATTACTATGCCCTATCACCATTTAGATTTATTGTTCCATCTTTAGGAATTTTTAATGTGAAATATTTTTAAATTTTACACTAACAAAGTAATACATTAATAATAAAATGTTTATATATGTATGTTTTATATTATACATGTACACATACACGTGTGTTCAGACATTGTGAACATATGTATGAACATAAATACATGCCAGGCAGCAGGTCAGTTGGAAGTGGTTTTGGTAAGAAAATTACATATTAGAGCTGCTTGGGAAGGAAACAGAATCATACTGAAAACTGGTCTAATTAAATCAGCTAAAACCAGTCTATTAAGTAAAAACTGGTTAGAAAACTGGTTCTTCTTCAAACAGCTATTTTACTGTAAGAAACAAAAAAGGTAAGAGTTACCCTGATCAAAACCATGCTGCCTGTAATGATTTAAGGCCAGTTCCTCAACTGAGCACATGACTGTGGATGCACTGAAGTCTCTACCTCCTTCTTTGTCACAAATATCCTCCATTAGAAATACAGATTTTCCCATTCCCATCTGAGGACACATATTTCCTTTGATTGTAACCTGAACATAGAAAAAGAACTAGTTACTTTCCAGTTTAAAAACCTCTAGCCTAGGTATTTGATTCACTCCTAAAACACACATTCTCACTTTACAGCTTTCTTAAAATCAGAACTCGACTTTGCTCCAAAAAGCAACTAAATAAAATTTAACCTGCCATTCCCTTGAAGTCATTCTGGGCTGAGAGAAAGAAGGGCTGTAGGGAGACAGGTAGCTATGTCATCAAGAGAGAAAGCAAGGCTCTGCTCTGACTTTGTGCAGATGATACAATTACCTTTGCAACAGTAAGGAAAAGAACAAGTTAAAAATGCATTCCAATATGACTCAAGTGTTTCACTTTGCATTATCTGCACAGCATGTCTTCAGAGTGCATTAAGTCCCCAAGGTTAAATCAGTGTACAGCTGACTAACTTCAGCTCAGAAACTGACCATTTATTTAATAAGTAGAAATATTTTTCACTAGAGGATTTTGTTTTAGACACACATTTGTATTCACTTTCCTGCAGTACTAATAAGTCAGAGACTGGTGCACAGCTCCTAACAACAGTCTCCCAGGACATTTTTCCTTGTCAGAAGAAAAAAAAAAAAAAAAAGTCATGAGTTACTATTTCTCAGAATCCACCAACTACTTTACTTACATGTGTCACATCCTCCACCGTTATGACTGGCAGATCATGAAAAAGGCATCTGAACTGCTTGCAGCTCGGCGAGTCTCTGATCCGTAGAGCCCGCTGGTAGAGAGAGAGACGATGCCCAGTACGTACAAATGGGTCTGCCAGCCCATTCCTAATGATGGTGATGGCCTAACAAAGAGCAAGGTAACAAGCAACAATTTAGAAAGACCTGTGCTAGTCTGTTCACACTAAGCAACTGATGAAAGAAGCACAAAAATGCCAATGTGAAAAACAGCATATGAGAGGCCACTCTCCTCACTCTTCCTCAACCAGGAAGTTGTATTTTGCACTAATAGGCTTCTGGCTTCAAATCTGCACTATTATACTAAAAAGAAATTATTATCCATTTGAACTCATCAATGTAAGTGTAAATTCTGCATAAGTGACCAAAGCAAGAGTTAGTCCTAAAGTAAACCAGTTTAATATTTTCAATCATGTTTCCTAAAAGTACATAATACAGAAACAATTTCTTGCACAGAAAATTCATGGAACAGCAACTGAGCACTAAAACGAGCTAAGACAGTGGCTTCTATGCCTTGTGGCCCTTGAAAACAAACCCTGTTAAAAGCTGGTGCTGCCTCTCACAGAATTCAAAGGCACAATCTGTACTGACTGCAGCTGGCAGTTTCCTCCCATTCCTTTATATTCTGCTGCAGAAACCTGTCAGAAAGTTCTACAGTATTCCCAAATTGTTTTTTTTTTCTCATTTGGCTATGCACCAGCTTATGAATCTCTTATGATAAAAGCATAGCATAATATAGAGTATATTATATATTCCTACCAGTACCTGCATTCTTAGGAGAGCCTACCCTGCTGTTCTTCACACATTTCATGCATATGAAGTATTTCTAAAAATTGTTTTCAGACGGTGACTAGTGTCTCCAGCTCTACAGCATGCAATAGTGAAGGTACCTTCTTAGGGTTTTTCAAGTGCTGATGTAAATTCAGAGCTAGGCGGTCCCACCATCGCCCTCTGCTGTCAGTACAATACACATCCTGAGAGAGAAGAGTCTGCAGCTCCTGCACAGCTTCCTGTAGCAAGAGGATTGAATCTTTATAAATTGAGCTAGAAAACCAAGAGGAAGTTTCTGATACCGTTAGCTTGCCAGTTTTCATTCTAATTACTGGGTAGTATAGAATGTACTCTTTGCACAATTTAAACCTCATTTTTACTCATATTCATGTGTGTATCTTAAAAGCTCTAGAACAGAGACCTTTTTATGTAAACTTAGATGTTAGCTTCCAAAAATGCAGTATTTTTGTCCTTTATGTATTCCTTATTGTATATTAAAAAGATATGAATGTTACTTGTTGTTTTTATGCAGAGGCAAAGTCTTTTTCAGAATAATGAAGTTTGCCTTCACACCTAAGTCAAGCAGTCTTTGGAGATGTTAGCTCTTAAAGTTATAAAGCAGGGATTTTACAGAAGAATCTTCTTCCAGATTTTCTTATTTAAAAGCAGTAACCAAATACTAGTGAAGGACAGATAACTTGAAATAACAAAACAAGAATGTCATGGCAACAGTCTTACAGCATATTACACAAGCAGAAATCAAAAAAATTTAGAAGCTTATTAAGTTTCAAGAAAAAAAGGTTATTTTTCCTTAAAAGTAACCTGTCAAGAGAACTTAACTAAGTCCTGCCAAATACAATCACCATTTTCCAGCCACATCAGGAATGTTAGTTGATGTAAAAAGTTACATTAAACAGGTGTTACTCTTCACTTCAGCACCTTACCTTATACATGTGAAGTCTCTGCAAAATTTCAACACCTTGAGAAAGGATTCTTGTATACACCCAACCAACTGTGAAACGTCGCAGATACTCGGGTAAAATTCTGTGACAGCTGAAAGGTAAGAACAGCTCAGATCAACTTAATGACAACAATCTAAATTCTTAAAATCCCTTACTAAGAACACATAAAACCTAAATAATTCACAAAAAATGTATGCCTTATACAGCTGAACTGCAGTAAGTGTCCCAGCTGCAAAGTCAGGAACCCAAAGTTTTGGTTTCGACAACAGTGGATTTATTAGTTATTAAATTCTGTAACTGATGCAAAACAACATAGTACATCAAGTTTTACTACTGCCACATTAATCTCATAAGTAAGAAGGTCAATGTTAGAAACACAGCTGAACAAAAGAAAAAGGCATTTCCTGCCATAAAAGACTAACATCTTTTGTGTGGGCACCTCTGTCTTTCAAGCAAAGTCTTCTGAATGTCTTAAGAAATCCAAATAGGTGTTCCCACCATTTTCAATGTGAAATGGAATGCACCTCTCCAAGGACCCTCTATGATTATTATTTTCAATCAGGTGCCTTGAAAATTAACACAATGCCAGACATAAGGCTTTAACTTTTTGTGTATCATTAAGCCAGAAAACAAAATAATTTAAAGAAAAACCCACTTGGAAGTTTGAAGAGATGAATAACCCAGTATGGTTTCCCACATTTGCAACATCCTTTTGTTCACAGTGAAATTTCAAATTCTGGTTATTGCTATTTGTCTAAAAGCCATAAAAACAAACTATGACAAAGGAAAAATAAGACTCTTGTCCTCCTGCACTGGCACATAGAACAGAAATGTTTTCATGCTTTATCTATGCCTACCAATTACTTCCCAAGTTTTTACAGAAAATGCCTTTTCATATGACCACATAAAAGCTAAACAAACAACCAGGAAGTTCAAAGCTCTCAAGATTATTAAAGCTTCTAAATTTATCATCAGGCTTAAATAATATCACTCATCTAATACGCCTCTCTCTCTTACAAAAGTAATACCCTTTAAGAATTTTGTATGGACACTAGGTTACTTTCCACTTACCTCAAAGAGGGGTGATTTTTCAGGTCATTCCATGTTTCCTTAGCACACATGTACAGATGATTAGCTTCTTCCCAGTTCCCATTTACCATTGCAGTGGCTATGTCATTTGACAGATGAGCAGCAGTTGCATACCTAAGGGGAAAAAAACCTAGTAACTGTTCCAGGCTCAAAATCATTTATAGTTATAAGAAATCAATTCCTCCATATACCTTCAAAACACCTCCAAACACCTTCAAAAATTCCCTTCCTGTCTCCAGAGACATTGAACTATACAGCCAACTTTATTCTTATTCTTGTATGATCAGCAGTTTACACTAGCAGTATACAGTATGCTTAAAATTACTCATAAACTAGACAATGTATTTTTTTGCTTGTTCAGAGTCCATTCTACTAAACACTCCAGTTAATGAAAAAGCAATTCTCATCAGCAGATTATCATGATGCAACTGACCACGTTATTTTGGTTCCAAATGCAAGCCACTGTGAATTACAAGTACTACTTAGATACAAAAATGCACTTAAAAACATTGCAAAAGTGTACTCCTACTCATTTACAACTTGAGTTCTACATGACAAATTCTTATTGGCCTACACAAGTACTGCAGTAAAGCTTTTTGAAAAATGAACACATTTCCAAACTGCCAAAGCACCGCCTACCTGATAAGATCTTCTCTGTCCTGGAAGACCTGTGTTTTCCTATTTACAGTGTAACTGGGGAATACCATACGCCCCATGTTTACCATAAGGACTGTGAAAAGCTGGCCTTGACCAGCACTACCAGCTTCTTCATCCTCCATTGACTCAGACAGTGAAAATAGCAGCAGAATTCGAGAAAAGACAGCCCGAGGGCCTTTACAGACCCTGACAGATTTTCCAGCCAGTTCTTTCACCCTGTGAGAATACAATAATTATAATAAACAGTTTTTACCATCACTTATAAATTCAAATATACTGAATTAAGTATGAGAACAATTTGTGTAAAGTTGACTTTCCTTGAAAGGAGCAGCTTGAGAAGCTATATAGCACAAGTAAACTCCTGTGAAAAGCTGAAGAAATGTATTAACGAAGGAAAACTTTTAAGGGAAAAACTTCAAGCAGAACAGATTTAGAACTAGCTGTTTTCTGGGTGTAGCCACTCCTGTGGCTATGCCAGGCAGTGCCAACAAGCAACAAGAGCTGGTTTGCTGTTAGGGAAATGCTTACATACTCTGATTTGAGATCCCTTGTTTTAGCATATCTCCGTTAGGACATCTCCATCCAGCCTCTTCATACAAGACAAGATTTCTGTTACAGGACAAATTTAAAATAGGATATTCTCTGATCTCATGGAGTAACTAGTATTTCAGCTGTCATTTACAGCAAAGAGAATTACATTCCTGAAGTTGATATGGGTGAGCAAGTAACTATCAGCCTCTTTTTTTGGAGTAGGGAGTAAGCCTGCTCCAAAGGACTCGCATATTACTTCAGTGTCACTTATTTTCCATGTTCCTTTCCATTGCCCAAACTCATTTTTTCTCTGGCCTTCCCTCGTTTAGTTTGAGCCAATATTCTGAAAACAACGCAGAATAACACTCAGAAACACTAAGAGAGGTAACTGTGTAAGAAAGCTTATGAACTCCAGAACTGACCTGTACCCTAGAACCTGGACCCTGGCTATTCCTTTAGTTCATGTTCCCAGGTTTTTTGTGGATGTTCTAGCACAGATCCAGTCTTAAACACTAAGAATGGTAATGCTGTAATCACTCCTATTAGGGCAGAACAATACCTTAAATCTGATTCATGGACCCCAGAAGACCTGGAAGTCTAAGATATCTGACATATATGTCTGTGATAGCCACATGGAAAAAATAATGGGAAAGAACACTTTATCAAGTAAATGATCTTTTCCCTTAAAAATCTTGCCTAACAGGAGGCTCTCTACTAAGTACAAAGTCTAATATTCACCCTTCTGTTTGACCCTGAGTGAATCAAAATTTAATGGTGCTCTTTCTCGTTCATAAATTTACTAAATGTACATTTACTAATAGTAAATAAATTTACTATTTTCTCTTTAGAAAATGCATCTAGACGGAGTCCTTTGAAGCCTATCTTCCATTCACCTGCAAAATTTAACTATATTCAGAATTACCTTTTTAAAATCACTGTCCCAATACCAGCCTGACTCCTGCTGAACACTGAACGTTGTTTTGCCAGCTTCAGAAAATCATCCACAAGTTGCTGTTTCTGACTGTTTGGGTTTGGCAAGTGAAAAACCTTTGCCAGTGTTTTTAGCTCGGGGGCTGAAAGCAAGTCCAATCCTTCACACAGGTCTTCCAGTTCAGATTCTAAAAGTAAACCAATTCACAGAAATTTACCATATGCTATACATATACACTTAAGGAACAGCTCAAAGCATAGTACATTTGTATAACCTGGCACTAGTCTAGTGATTTAGATTCCTCAAGATCAGTGTATTATCAGTGCTAGATGGTTCAGCTTGAAATTCTCTCCCTTTGCAGGTCCAGTTTGGAGGGATGGAAGAATCAGAAAAAAAGTCCCTTTGCAACTTCAAAACAAAAGCAAATATAAAGAAATTCTGCTAAGTAAGAAAGAAAGAAAAAAAAAGCTATTCATAAAAACTTGCAATGCAAAAAAAGGTGTTGTGAGGGGGTAGCAAGAACAGAGGTGCTTGGCAAGGGGTAATGAACCAGGAGTCAACAGTGACCACAGCACTGTCAGTGTCATCACCAACCCTGGTGCAGCCCCACCATAAATCCATAGAATGAGCAGAGCAAAAGTCCTAGTAACAGACTGAAATAGCAGCCTCAGAAAAGGAACGATGATGAATCAGGTCCAGGGTTGCTCTAACAGATGCTCTAAGAGCCAGACGTAAGACCAGAAACCAGACTACATTTATATCCCAGATCCATCCACAGAACATGGCCACGGGTACAACTGGGAACACACACAGAGAGGAGCAGCTGGAGGTCCAGCCAGCCAGGGATGGACAAGGCCAGGGAGAGGGTGCCTGCAAGGCAGCTCAGGGCAGTACTGATTAAGTATCCATCTTGGATCAACGCACAGAGACTGCACAGGTCAGGGTCTGAGATGAGACCAGTAAGGGCAGGCAAGGCACCAGTAACCCTGATGTTTATTTGTATCTCCCTGTTACCTAATTTGTACTGCTTTTATAATTATTGTAACACAACACAACTCATCTATCTGAAACTTTTATTCTGCTCCTCTAATTCTCTTCTCAAGGTACAGACAAGTAAACAGTGCATTAAACTCTAACATGATACAACTGCAGATTTTACTTGTAGTATTTTTACTATCTATTTATGAAGGCCATACCTGTTTGCAGAAATCTGGCTTCAGTGAGTTCTTCAATTATTGGTGATAAATCCATGCTTATCTCTTCATACTCTATTTTGTTCACCTTTAACCAGTTCAGCTTGCGTTGAAAAAGTCTCACATATAACTTCTGCCCACCAACTGCAAATTTTATTTAAAGCAGGAAAGGACAAAAAGATAATTAAATTATACAATATAGTACTACGCATAATCACTACATTACCTAGAAAAATTACTTTGATGCAGATAACCTCTAAAACACATTTAAATATACCCATGTTCTACAAACAGACTGGGTAAAATACCAGAACTTGCCTTTCCAAGTAATTATTGCTCGTTAGAATCTTGATATTTTCTAAGTAGAAAGTTATCACAATGCATTTTGAAGGTAAAGAACACGGCTATAATGTATTTTGGACATGGCTACCCTCTAAGAAAATTTGCTTTCTAGGAAAAGACAACTTCATCTTTCAGGCTCTGCATATTCTGATGTTAAACAGGTCTCCGTTTTCTGTAACACTCTGAAACCCCATCACAGCCTCCCCAGGTTTGGCAGTTTGTGTTCAAGGTCAGCTATGATTCAGTGCAGCTGTGTAAGCTGGGTCCAGACTGCTGGGGGAGGAGCTGTGTGAAGCTGTCAAGGCTCCCCCCATTCGTCCAGGAGCTATACTTAAGGGCAGGCTGGCAGCCTGCACCCTGGCTTCAGCTGGGGCGTGTTAAGTGCTCAAGCAGGTGCTCTGCTGCCCTGGGTTCATCACACCTGATGCATCCATAGGGACTTGCCTGAAGCCCTGCCACTACCTGAGCAAGGATGACTGCAGTACTAGCACTGGATCTGCTCTGCTCATCGTTAGGCAATGTGGACTTGTGTCCCTTCCAGGTAAGTAGGATTGTTGTCCCTTGCAGGACTTGTGTCCCTTGCAGGACTTGTGTCCCTTGCAGGACTCGTGTCCCTTGCAGGTAAGGAGGGGATGTAGCCCCTGCCTGCCCTGCAGTTCCCTTTGGCTCCTGGCTCATCTTTCCAAGCAGAGTAGCCAGCTCTTGCTGCTCCCAGACAAACACAGTTGTATGTTACAACCTCATGTTGTTTACAATATTTTCGTATCTAGTGTTAGTATTATTGGTATTGTTTTTGTAAGTGTTTTGTGTTACTGGGTTAGTGTAATTATTACAATATAAACTGCAAGAGCTTAACTGTGACCTGGTAGCCACTTGCAGAAACACCTGTCTAAGTTAGAGCCTTTCTCCTCTGGAGCTTCTTCACCTTTTTATCCACCATCTCTTAAGATGGATTGAGTCATCTCAGCTGACTTTCTCACTAGAGCAAATGAAGAATGTCTGTCCCTACAGTCCTTTGCAGCTGCTAGACTTTGGATGAAGACCTTAAGTCAAAGAAGGCATTTTTGAGATTGTTCCACCACAGTTTAACTACTTCCTACAGAAAAAGATATGCACTGACTCAATTCTTCTAAGGAACCACAGCTGTGAGCTAAACAGGGCTCTTTCTAAAAATCTCAAGCCAATACTACTCCAAGTTTACAGCTCAAGTGCTGGTAAAACTCTTAATTACAGTTTAAAGCAGGTTGTAAACATAAAAAGCTGGGGGATTAGTTTTAGTTTGCATCACTTCTGTCATGCTTCTACTGTAAAACTTGAGTGTAGGATTCAGATAACATGCCTGCTCTGAACCTTGTCTTGGCTTCAGTCTCAAACATTCTGGCTCCTCCTGAAATTAGCAAGAGTTAAAAGTGCTACGAAGCCTCCTAGAAAAAAATTACTGTTAATTAGTAACCAGCATTCCAAATATTGAATAATCATCACAGGGATAAGCATGAGTCTTCCATAAATGTGCTGAATCAACAGTCACAACCATCGCTTCAGAATTATTTCTTTAAAGGTCTATGTACCCAGCATAGGCCCCTTCATAACCCCGATTTGTAGAATTCACATGTGTAACAATAATAAAAAGCTTGCTGGTAACTGATAGTCTTTTCTCTGTGCTATAAGTTTCCTTCCCTGGAAACATGTTTAAATGCAGCAACAAGTTGACTTCAGATTCTAAAAAACAGTATTTAAATTATTTCTAAAAATTAGTATTAAAAGAGTAAAAAAACTTTTCTGGCCAAAAATCCCAGAAATAAATAAAACCATTCTCTCATTTTTGACAAGTCTCCACTGGATATCAATAACTTCCACAAAAGCAACATTAGGAAAGTTTACCTAGTGAGTCTCCTGAGAGGGCAGTTTCCTTCCTTAGGGAATTTACCAGGTTCAACTGCCCACTGGTATTAACACCCTTCACATGAAACTATGTAGCAATTCTTTCTACATGAGGTAATTTGAAAATATATTAAAAAATGGGAAACAATACCTGATAATTTGCAGAACTGGGTTATAATTTTCATATCTTGTTCATCAAAGAGTTTGACATCATCTTCATTCTCCAAGACTGCTCGCAGCACCACTAAAAAGTTCTGGAGGTAATATGGGTGACGAGGAGAGCCAGGCACAGAGGTTGCCTCATGTATTTTGTCTAAAATGTCCCTGACATTATGTTGAAACTCCACCTTTCCCACAGTTTCTGACAAAGTATGATTGATCTCATCTTTAAAGTCACCATGAACTTCCACAGGAAGTACCTGTACATTGCCCTTGCTTAAGCAATTTTGTGTACCACAGTTCACTTCTGTCTTGGAAGAAGGAACAACCTCAGTGTGAGGCTGAGTCTTCACTTCCATACTATGGGTCAGCTTTGCTGAAGTATAAATAGCTAGATCTGCTTCAGGTTTATCAGGACCAAGCACCAAACCTCCAGACTTACTTTCTGTTTTGGTGCTCCTGGTACTAATTGGCAACCTTTTGCCACTACAGTTATCAGTGGGTAAGGATACCTGAATAATCTCCACAAAGTCTTCTCCATCACGTTTATTTATTTCTTCTTGAAATTCAGATTCCTTCTTCGAAAAATGATCCTGGCACTCTCTCTGAGCAAGCCAATTTTCTTTCTGAGAACTATTCCTGGCGTAAATCTCATCATCATCTTGTGCTGCAGCACTTTTGCATGTACTGTAAAGAGCTGGAGGTGAAGGGTCGATCTCTTTATACACAATCTGTTTTCCTCCCTGGATACAGCGTCTTCTGGACAGTTTAGATGACAAGCTTCCCAAAGAGACTATCTTAACTGTCTGAGGCTGTGGTTCACTGTTAACACTACAGACTGTACTACTATTGCTAAAATAAGGACTAACCTGTTGTGCTGCACTCCCTTCTATTTTCGATATACTGCTTTTGGGAGGAGTTGTTTCAAGATTTAAGAGTTTTTTTGAAAAATATGAGCTGGAATTGCTATTCTTGCTTGCAGCTGAGGGCCTTTCATGCCTCGAAGAGCTGAGTGTTGATTCAGTGATGCCAATCTCACCCTGGTATGTCTGACATATTTCATCCATGTGCTCATTTATTCTGTATCTTGGCACCAATTGCCCACATACAGGACAGGTAATTTGGGCAGGGGGTACATTGTTGAAAAAGGAAACAATAGAGGAGGATGCTGAAGGTGTAGATGGTGTTCCTGTACCTTTCACTTTTGTTTTCTTCTTTTTACCAAGTGACAAACTTATTCGGGATCTTTTAACTTCTGAAGAGCTAGCTTCTGCCATTACAAAACTTCAAAGCACTTCCATGGCAGAAGAAACTTCATTCAGGCTGCATTTCCTTGATCTGTAATGCTTAAAAAGAAACCAATACTTTTCTTAGAATTAAAGACCTTCTGTGGCACTGAATAAAACCAAGGTGAACAGCACAGAAAAGAAAAAGCCTTAAAAGTTATAAGGTCTAACAAGACTTAATTGCTAAAGTCCAACTATCTCTTTGCAGAGCCTGCCTTTAAAAAACAAACAGTACTACGTACTTCGACTGTTTAAACACCATGTTCGTTTACTGATGTAAGTGAAACATGAGCTATACCTCAATGTAAGGGTACAGTCAAGCTCTCCAATGTTTATCATTATCCTGCTTGCTATTTACAGGCGTATTTTTGTGCCAACTATCTACTTATCCACCGAGCAGAGGCCCGGTGCCTCGCAGCACCCCCGACCGCTGCTGTGGGGCTCTCGGTAGCTCCGAGGCCGCTGCGCCGCCCGGGCCTACCGGGACCCATAGAGGGGCGCCGCTCCGAGGGAGCCCCCGACACAGATGGGAAACCTCGGGGTTCCTGAAGCCCCTCCGGCGCCGCTGCCCTTCCCCTCCACCCGCCGCGGCCCAACCGCAGCCCCCCACGCCGCCATCCCTGACTTCACACCCGCGCCGGTACCGGGACCGGGGCCGGGGCCGGTTCCGCCCCGCGGGCCTCACGCACTCGCTCTGACGGAGCCTCCGCCTGTGCCGCTGCCCCCCAGCCCCTTCCCGCCCCCCCCGCCCGAGCGCTGCTCGCGGAAGAGCCGGCCCGCCGGGGGCCCTCTCCGACGCAACCCGAAAGGCCTCATCGGTCAACAGCGAAAGGACAGAGGAGGGGAGGCAAAGAAGCCACGGCCCCCGCGGCCGCGGTACCTGGGACACAGCGACGGCCACGCCACACGTAGCNCCCCCCCCGCCAGGCCCGCGCAGTCACCGGCCGATGGCGGGTGGCAGGCCTGGGGAGCCGATTGCCGAGCCCGGGCGCCGCACTGCACCACGAGGGTAGGAGCCGAGATCTGCTCCTGTTAAACAATTTGTCCTCTCTAGGTTTAGTTTCCTTTACCAATGTCCGGGTTTGGGCCAGGATAAAGGTGATTTTCTGTCTTGTGCTTTTGCTTTCAGCTAAGACTCTTTAAGTAGTTGCACTTGCTGAAATTAACAGCAAGTTTCTCAGAGTGTGTCTGCTTCTGGGACTGGTAACCTGGATGTTTATAGTTACAGCTGGAGAATAGTGTGCAGAGCCAAGGAAACTGCTCAGCTCTGAGGAACATTGTGCCCTCTGGAAGGAGGAGTAAAAATGTCACGCCTGAGCACCTCCTTTGGGGAGGAACAGACAAGATAGATGGCCAAAATTGACCAGAGTATTCCATCCCATACACGTCATATTCAGTATAAATTTGAGGGATCACGAGGGTCAAACCCTTTTCCTTTCCTTCCTGCTTCCCCTTCATTCACCTCTCCCTGTTTGCTTCAGCATCCTGGGAGGATTCCATCTGCTTGTCTGCCTGTGCTCCTGATCCGTGCCAGCCTGAATCTGTGTTCCTGCCTCCAGCTCCCAACTGCTGCCAACTCCGGGAATCCAGTCTGGATGTTCCCAGGGCTGCCCTGCAGCCTCGGTGGTGATGTGAGAGGTACTGGGGGAGAGGGAGGAAGAATGTGGTATCAATTTTCCTGTATATTTGTATATATTTAGTAATTTTTCCTATTTATCAGTACTGTTTCATTAAAGTTGTGTAGTTTACTTTTCAACCCATAAGCCTCTCCCTTACTCCCTCTCCTTTCTTGGTATTATCAGAGAGGAGAGGGGGATTAATAGAGTGAATCTGTCATGGGGTTTAATGGCCAGGCCAGTGTTAAACGGTGACAACCAACAACTGGTGAGAACCAGCTGTGGCCTTTCTTGGGGTGGGAGAACCTGAAGGGTACCAGCTGGATCTGTCCTATGGTGTTCAACCAAGAAAAGAGCAAATACTGAAATACTTCCACCTTGAGAAATATCCTTCAAGTCAGAAGATACAATTTGCTTACTCTGATCTACCACAGGCTCAAAAAACTTCTGTCTCTTCCCTGTCTGCTCATCGTGGTTTCAAAAGATCATTTCCAATCAATACTTCCAGGATACATCTGACAACAGAAGATATCAGAGCTGTAGATGACAGATCAAAAAGCCAAGAAAAAGACAGAATCACAGTTCTAATATAGAAACAAAACTATTCCCATCATTTCAGAAGTTCACAAAACATTTTAAAGATTAATGCAGAATAAAGCCTATTCAAATGCAGTATTTGGGTAGAAACTTTTTAATATATACAACATACATAAAAAGGTGGGTTACAGTTTCAGTTTGTGCACAGAAAGAGCTTTCTGCTGCTTCTGTTTCTTCTTTAACTTGTTTGCATCTTTGAGTTGCATTCTTACTTGATCTTGCAGTTGAGAAAAAAAGGCCTGGGATGATTTCAGGACCTTGTCTTTACCTTCATCCTGTCAACAGACAAAATTTGTGTTATAACCAAGAAACACACAAACACTAGTATTACACTACTTTCTAATTACTCACATACAACAGTATTTGACTTCAAAAGAAAGATCTGGTAATTTTTTTTCAAAGGGTATTTTTCCCTGCATTGTTATGCTACACTGGCTATTGGAAGTTCCCTTAGCATGGTAGGTAAGAACAGCCATCAGGAACAGATCCTTGCACATCATGAGCTACAATTCTACTCTACTTTTGAAAAGGTAAGCACAGACACTTGAAAAGTAATCAAGCTTTTTTTCATATTAGTGCCTAATACCTCAAAATTGCAAAGAAGGCTCTGCAATAGGAAAACAGTTATATAGGAATATTCTGTTCTGAAATAGCTTGCTACACAAAGCTTAGAGAACACAACACTAAACAGAAACCTCATAGTCTATCATGCATGCCAAGTAGTCCCACTTCATCAAGAAAAGGGTTCAAATGCAGGAAATAAGAGCATGGGTCTTATATATTTCGAAGTCCTCAAGGTGGTGGTCTTGCAAATACTAAGTAGTAGTACAATAATCTGCGTTGTGAATTTACTTTGATATAAAGTAATTGTATTTTTTTTCTTCATGTTCACCCTTATGTAAAAATGAAGTTGTTTACAAACGTATATATACATATACTTTGAGTAAGCTTCTACAGGTTCCAACAACTATTGAAGAATTATTTATTAAGAATGAAAGCAACAAAGTCTATATAAATATGTATTATAAACAAGAGGGTCACTGCAAAGTGCAACTAGAGTTATTTTTTAAGGTCCCTATGCTGACACAATGCTTTCAGGATTATCAGCAAAATTGGGACTAAAAAGGCATTAAACACTACTTTGTGTAAGACAGTTACAAGTAAGATTAGAACAGTCCTTCCAAAACTGTAGATCAAAAGAATACAGGGGAAAGGGGAGAGGGGGGGTAAGAAACAAAAGGAGTATGGAATACCTTTTGCATGTCATCTTTCTAATTCTTTCCAGCAGTGAGGCTGACCTTTCACATTTGCTCAAACATAAATGTGGCAATGAGCTTTGGGTGGTAAGCAGATGTGCACAGATTGCACACATATTTTTGTGAGGAGGGAGAAAGATTAGGAGATGTAGCTGTGCCAAGAGGGATGGGAGGGAAACAAAGCCTTTACTTAGTAATTTTTCTTTGTAAGCTTCTTTGCTATGTAATTCTTTGCTCCCTTTCCCCTCTCTAGCAAAGTATTACCTATCCTTGAAATTTTAGTGGTTGTTAGCTGGGAAGCTCCAAGTTATACAGGACTACTTAAGAGAGCCTTACCTTGAGCAGAGATGCTTTGCCTTCTTTTGTAAGCTTTTTCAGTTTTGCTGCAGCAGCTTTTTTGCTAAGTTTTGTAACTTGTTCTGGTTTCATCTTTTCAAGAAGCTTTTGACGTTTCTCCCTTTCTCTTATCTTCATACGTTTCCGTAACTTTTTCTTTCTTCGTTCTCTTTTTTTGTCTGTGGGAGTCTTTTCTGCATCTGTTTTCACATCACCAGCTTTGTTCTTTTCCTAAAGAGAACAAGATATCTAGATCTGTAAGTATGCAAAAGAAAATACTTGCTTCACAGTACTCAGTGTGTCTTAATTTCCATTAGTTGAAGTGTTCAGCCAGTTCAGGGCTATGCCACATTAAGGCAAAGGCCAAAAGCTGACAGAAGTTGGGAAACAAAGTTTGTACAATTACTGAAAGACACACTAACTGCTATTCCCTACTGTTGTTGAGCTTTTCCCTTCCAAATACCCATATACATACTGGGAAAACAATTATTACATAATAATCAAGAACAAAAAGAAAGCATAAAATTCCAGTTTAGCCTGACCAATTTAGCTATTTCCCTTCCCTCCAGTTATTAAAAAAGAAAGAGCAAAGGAAAAAAAAAAAAAAAAAAGCACATACACATCCCAACACCAACCCACACTAAAATACAGGAAAAGTCCACAGAACATGAGGAACCCAGGATGGGAGGAGAATTCTCCTACTGATCTGGCAGCCAGTATACCCTTCTATCAACAATGCAGGTCCTTTCCAGATCCCTACAAGATTTTTAGTAATATTTACCTTGATCTCTTCTGGTGCTAGGAGAGCAGCATCACTAACAGCAACAGGGGCTACTTCTTCCATACTTATAGCTGGAAGGTTTGAAACTATCTTAACTTCTGGCACAGGCTAGAAATAAGGAAACACATTCAGGACTGAGCACACCATATCACAGGAGGTTACAGCTAGCTGAAAATATCAAGTATATGCTTTTGTTTAGAAGCAATTACAAAGCATTTAATATGAAAAAAAGAACAAGCTCGATAACACTAAATGCTAACTTGCATTTTCCCAAATATATTTTAAACTATCCCGTTTCAAGGAGGGGGGAAAAAACTCCAGCTTTATGGAACTTATGTACTCACTGGTTTGGGTGTGAAGTGGAAGTTACAAAGCGCATCCAGCTTCAGGAAGAGTGAATCCATCATTTCCTGAATTTCTTTGTGCTCAGGATTTTCTTCTTCTTCGGCCTTTTGCTGCATTAATAACACAATGTTACTGCAACACCATTCATAAAGCTGTTACTCCAGCAAAACTGGTAAGAACACAAGATACAATTCAGAACCACCACAAAGCTGAAAGCAGAGTTAGCAGTGTACAACAGAACATACAAGATTATGTCATGTGAACCTCAAACCAAAGGAAAGGGCACTGCTGACATTACCTTGTGAAGTTTCATGTATTCTTGCTCATAGATCTCAGCAAGACTCAGTTTACTTTTTTCATGATCCAAAGTGATACGTTTCTTGTATTCAAAAGCCTCCTCATTTGGTTTTTCTTTTGGTACTACATCATCCCATGCCTGAGAAAATAAGAAATCAATGACCAAATGCAACTACACTAAAATAGCAGGTGCTACAGCTTTTTTAGAGCATTTTCCATGTAAGTTCTTTGACATATTAACGACTTTACACATGTGGCTTCCTGGGAACTCATTAAGTTTCAAACATTCATTTGAAAAAAAAAACGAAAACCAAAAACAACTTATAGCTCTAGTTCATGTGCTTCTTTCTAGTGGATCAGGATTAAAATCATACAACAAATACCATATGTGTAGCTCTCTTAAGTACTTTTAAATAATCTCCCCCCATTGGTACCTTTTTTTTTCAATTCAGCTAACAATAAGTCCTTATAAACCGTGGGATACAATTCTGGCCTTGTCTTTTAAGAAAAAAAAAAAGGTATATTACTGAGTTCTGGTTAGTATTCAGAATGCTCAAAGCACTGCAGTTATGGTCACAGGCAAAATTTACAGACTGGGATTATATTAAAAATAACCTCCTTATAGTTTTATCTGCCAACACTCATTTTTTTCAAGCACTGGAATATAACAGGGATGTAAAAACAGAGCTCCTTAGAAGTCTAAAGGTATATTCATCAAGGCAAAAGAATAAAACAACCAAATGCAGAAATTATTAAAGATAGCTCTACACCTAACATTTCAAAAGCTTCAAACTCATCCTGGGCATGGGCCCTGTGCATCAGGTCTTTGAACAAAATAGGGAGTAACAAGTAAAATAATATTCACCTCATCAAGTATTCTCTGTTTAATGATATCTTCAAGCTGAAGAGTAGTTTCTTCTGTGATCACAGGTTCTGAGAGGAAAAAGAGAAAAATTTCAGGACTAGTGTTTCTCCAGCAAGAAAAACTTTTTGTCTTTCAAAGCATAAACACCACAAAAAGAAAGCAAAGCCTTAACAAATATGTAATAATTGAGGGAGAGGTAAGTAGATTGTGGTTTTTTTCTCTTAGAGAGAGTAATCATATAATTAGGCTTGTAGATTACTATATCTCCCACTGAATTAATCAACTTGCAGTTAAGTTAAAATGAACAAAACCAGATTATAGCTCCCACCATGAAAATGCACAGCCTCAAAAATGCACTGAGAACTTTGTTTTTTTATGAGTCACTGGTGTTTTCAGCTCAAAGACTTATGCAACGTGCTTTCAGGAAAGCCCTCTCACCACTTACCCATACGGACTGCATGGTCAAAATACAGAGTTTCCTCCAAAAGGCTGTTTTCAGGTCGTTTTTGTCCAGTCACTTCTCCTTTAAGCTGCCAAGGTTTGTCCTCTAACAACTCTTCTTCTAGACGTTGTATTTTCTTGCTCATCTGAAAAATGCAATGTCCTAAGAAGTTTAAAACATGAAGCTCTCAAGTCAACTCGAGGCAACAAATTTAAAGTATTTTTCAAGTATGTCTGAATTCTCATATAAAGATGAGGAAACATATGATTGCATATATGTATCTATGTAGGTAAGCCACTTTGTCTTCATTTGTAAATAGCCTCTTCGTATTTGCCAGACTGAAAAAAATCATGCAGTCTTTCTAAATCAAATAAATATTGGCCTCTATTTCAGAATGATAGTAAAATAAATTTTATAAATACCTTTTCCTGTCTCTTCTCAAAAGAAGATTTTATTTCACTGAGATCAGTGTCCTTCTCTAATTGCATATCAGTAACATCTTCCATTTCACTGTCATCTGGCAAACTAAAAGTAACTTTTTTTGAGGATTCTTTACTTCCCTTCTCTGTCATCATTTCATTCATATCCTCAGCCCTGTAACATCAAAATTTAATATCAAATAAAGGTTGAAAAGCCTCTATAATTCTTCACACAGAGATATTTCAGCCTATATAACCCACACTGAAACCTAAAGGCAGGGGACACTAGGGAAACTTCTATACATAAAGTATAATTATCAGAAAATGAAATTACAAGATTTATTCAAATAAATATAAGAAACAATACTCAAAAAACAAGTAAATAAACTGTTTTTAAAATAAGGTGACAATGCAAACCATGAACTTGTAACAGAGAACAGCAAACCATGACCATAGTGAGCCTGGAAATCACACTTCAGTTTTTTTCTACTTCAGTTCAGTGTACAATTAGTAGAAGATTTTAACAGCAAATTATGAATATACTTACTCAGACATGCTTTCTTCATTCTCCTCTTCAATAGCACTGTCTGCTTCCTCTTCCTGATCATCTTCAACACCATTAGCTAGTAAATCATCCTTGTCATCAACTGGATCAAAGAAATCTTTGTATGTCAAGTCTCTAGAACTTTTAATTGGCTAAGAAGGGGAGAGGAAAAATTAACAAAAAAAAAAGCCAAAACTGTTAGACTGACAGAAGTCTAAGGGTAACCTGTGTTTCAAAGTCTTTAGGATGTGGGAATAGCACTTGTGTAACAGTAATTTGGTTTATTGAAACATTAACCCATGATAGGGCATGTTAGTAAACCCAATCTCTTCTACAAATACTTAAAGTAGCCTACTAATTAAATTCATTTCCAATTACAACACACACAATAGTCAGTAAGCAGCAGATTTTGCCAATCACTCATTGAAACGTGTACACGTTTCCTTATACCCTAGGCACAGCTCTTACTTACTAGTGAGAATCTCTGTTAACGTTTAATAATAAAAGATTTTTTTTTTAAACAGTACTCAGTAACTTATGTTAAATCAGAGTTACAACAGCAGGTCCCTGGAAGAAGTAGTTGCCAAAAGCCCTCTGCTCTGCTGCATCACTCATCTTAGTGATCTCCAATTGCCAGATGTTAATGCTAAGTGACAGGTTCTTTACTTGCTGGGATGTCTTATTCTACAAGGTCACTGATTCCTTATGAAATACTATCCCTCCCATAGTTCATGCAAAAACCAAAGACCCATCCAGAGAGAGACCAGAATAGCAGGACTGCATGTTCCTCTACACTAGAATATGTCATCAGATACTCATGGAAAATGCATTTTTGAAGTAAGGCTTCAGAAGTAACCATCAGCCATCTGATCAAACTCAGCTTGGCAGTAGCTACCCAGGATTCAACACTTGACAGTCGCCGTGAGGAACACGTGACCTTCATTTAACAAAAAAGAGAGATCAGAATATTGATTTACTGATATTCTTACTGTCACTTCAGCTCTTTCAGATTCTTCTTCCTCATCATCATCAGAGAGAATGTCTTCAAAATAATTAATATCTTCCTCCTCCTGGTTTTCCTTCTCTGCGTGTTCTAAAAAAGCTTCCATCTCAGCCAGCTTAAAAAACTGGTCATCCACTACGGATTTTCTTCCCGTTTTTTTCACTGTGGTTTCTTTGGCTCTTTTAGTTTGTTGCTCCAATGCTTCAATATCAAAGTCAATATCAGAATCCTCATCACTGTGTTTCTGTATTATCCTTTCTCTGATTTTACTTTGTTTTTCTTTAGCCTTAGTTTTATCTTTTGTAGAAACACTGTGTTCAGTTTCTGCTTCCACTACGTTTTCTTCCAGCTCCTTGTCACTGCTTGTCTCTGCCTCAGAGCCATCCTCTTCCAGGTCTGAGAGAAGGCAAAGATCTTCATCCTGGGCATGCCTTGCAATGGATTGCTTGTAGAAATCGAGAACTGCATTGTTCTGGAGCTCCAGTTGTTGCCAAATCTGCTCTTCATCAAAATTTTCTATCACCAGCTCTTTTAGAGGACCCCCATGAACTGTATTACTGCCCAGAGCTTTATTCAAATCATAGAGAGTCTTTGTCAATGCTCTGAAGTCAGCAGCCAGTCCATCTTGCACACTAATAGGAAAAAAAATGAAGAGGTTTAAACAGCATACCAGTTAATGCTAGTTTTTTACTTTCTGTTTTCTAGAATCTACTAGTTTTCATTTACTTTATAACTTCCCTTAAGCACTTAGACAAGCTGAAGCTCTTAAAACTCCTGTTTAAGTGTTTTGGTGCCACAGAATTGCACCTTTCAGTAATTGCTGCTGTTGCCTGACCTTTTACAAGTCTAAGAGAACAGCTACTAAACATTCCTAGAAATTAAGACATCAAGTTTTTCAGCTTTGTTATACTTTGTGTATGAAGTAGCAACAGGACGTAACATTCTACCCCACCTATGGCTGCATTTTATTATAACCTGATCATAAATTACCACTCCAGATGTTTTAGGGAAGTAAATATAAGTATAGCATTTAATACCTCAACCCTCCAACATACAGACCCTTGGTCTTAAAAAGGTAATCGTCTTCCTTCCGTGCCTTACTCCTCAGACTATATATTTGGGTAGTGTATCCCAGTTTTTTTCTCTGGAGCTATCAATGCTTCAGCATAGCTGACTGAAACAGAAACTTCCGTTTCCCAATTCCCGGACGCTAAAGAAAGGACTAGGATAGTTCAGAAGCTCCGGCAGAAGACCCAGCCAGATCTCGTCCATGTGAACAGTGCGTTTTAGCAGAGCTGTGGGGCACTGAGGGCGGCTGAGGTTCGCCGGCCGGGAGGCTGGACCGGGGCCTCGCTCCATGAGCACTGCGGCCTGCGCGCACACGCGCATAAGCAGCCCAGCACCCGGGTGCTCCTCACCCCTGGGAAACCCGCAGCCCCGCAGTACCTGAGGAAGCTCTCCGGACGCGCCGCGGCCGCCCCCGCCAGCCTCAGACAGGCCTCCAGCCCCTTCACCGCCGCCATCTTCCCGCCGGCTGCGGCGCATGGAGCACCCGGCACCGCCCCCCCGAGCCCTCCGCATGAGCGGCCCGGGTGGCTCCCACGGCCGGCGCAGAGGTTCCGCACAAAGGAGTTCCGCCCCAAAGTAACCGGGTCCCGGTCCGACCCCCAAAATCTTTTCTGCCTCCCAGCCCGTGTTTTTGTCACAGAACCGCCTCGTTTATTCACGTGACACCCGTTTCTGTAGGTCGGCCTGGTCGCGTTCGCACTGAACCGCAGGCAGGGTAGTGGGAGTCATCCACTGCTGGCGGCTGCCGCCTCCCTGTGAAGAGCGTGGCACAGCCAGAGGCTGGGACGTTCCCCTGCACTGAAAAACCTGCTATAAACGCAGGAAAGCTGCAGTCACCTTGCTTTGCGTTTTTGTCTTCCTGTCCCACATAGAAGGACTATTTGGGAGCCACGCATTTCCAGCTAATTCTGTGTGCAAAACGCCAGACGTTACCTGGCACCCCCAAGGTCCCAGCTAACCAGGCCGCACCCACACCCCTATTTCATGGCACACTGCCAGCGTTCATCTGTTTGTTACTTGTCACACATCACATAGTTTCCTTTACACTATTTTACAAAGTCACTATACATTATTTTAAAAACATTTACACTATTTTAAAAAGCACTACACCCCCAGATCTCAGTGAGAAAGCTGCTGCTGCAGCTATGATTCATGCCTTCTCCCAAACGCATCAGCAGGGGCTGCACTCACTCACCCTGCCAGCTGCTGCTCCCAGCCATCCACAGCTGTTCCACATCTGGATCCAAAGCTGTGACTAACCCTCTCAAAAAAAAAAAAAAAAAAAAAAAAAAAAAAAAAAAAAAAAAAAAAAAAAAAAAAAAATTTGCACAAGCTTGTGTCCTCTCATTGGCACCTTGCCCCCTCAAAAAAACATTGTGTGGTTTTTGGCAAGCATGGTCATCTTCATGGCAAGCAGAGCCGTGTGGTTTAACCTGTACTCGTGCTTATCTGAAAGTGATAAATACATCTGATGCTTAACAACCCCCGAGTTGGAAGAAGAGAGTGTCACACATTGTGACATTTAAATACCTAGTTTGACCAATCATTTTAAGCTTCAATTTTAATACTTCAGCTATTACCAGATTTGAAATGGCACAAGCTGTTTATACGTTCAGGCTGTCTCATAGCAACCTGCAATGTTCCTATGCCCTTGGCACAACAGGATCTGAGCAGCAGAAGACAGCCAGCCCATTGTCCCGAGTCTCCTTTGCACAATGCCCTAGTCAGAAAACTTTCTCCAGATGACCCCAGCTACAGCTGCCCTCTATCGCACTTTCTTTTTCACGTAAACCCAGCGCCCAGAGCAGCCCCTAAAGGGTCAGTGCCAGCTGCAGCGCGGCGGACACTGCCCGATGGAGCTTTCTCCTCCTGAGCAAAGCAGCGGGAAGCTGCGAGCACCCTCCCCAGACAGGGTTCACCAGCCTCGGCCTGACGCAGCCATCGCCGCCGCCGGTTCCGCGACCGCTCCGGTGCCGTCGATCCTACAAACACAGCCCGGAGCTGCCGCCGCACCGCAGGGCTCTGGTGGCCGTGGGAGGGCTCTGGGTGGCCGGGGGAGGGCTCGGCTCTGCCACGGCC